>CM047874.1:0-60093 GCA_026212405.1 Petrea volubilis | reverse complement strand
CGAATTTTTTTTTAAAAAAAGCAATAGCAAAAAAAAAAAAAAAAAAAGTTAGAAGTGGCTTATTTTAGAAATTATCATAAAATAGCTTTAAATAGAAATATATTTTAAAAGGAACTAACAGCATTTTACTACCCTGTGTTATTCAAAAAGAGCTGAAAAAACCCTATGAAAAAATATATCACTTAAAAAATCTTGTGTTCATCTAAATTTGCTCACCTCCCCCTAAAATTGATTTTTAGTCAAATGAATGTAAATGGACTAGTTTACCCTTGTGAGGATTTTTTGTTCTCTTATATATATATTTAAATATTTTTTAAAAAATTAAATCTTATAATACTATAAATTTTACTTTTATAAATATAAAAAATTAGAATATATATTATATATAATTAAAAAAAAATTCTTTTTTTTTCCCACTTTTTTCTTTCTTTTCTTTCCCCTTTTTCCTTCTTCTCCACCTCCATCGCCGCCGCCGTCCCCTCCATTGACGCCGCCCCCCACGCAGAGAGATGAGGTCAAGAAGGGAGAGGGGGGGGGGGGGGGGGGGGGGGGGGAAGAGAGAGGGCGAGAGAGAGAGAGAGAGAGGGAGAGCCACCGACAGCCCGCCGCTCTCCTCCAGCACAGGAACCGTTAGGGGAGCGGATAGGGGAGAGAGAGAGAGAGAGAGAGAGAGAGAGGGACGGGGAGAGGGAGAAAGAGAGAGAGAGAGAGAGGGACGGTCGTCCGCCGTCCTCTAGCCCGCCGCTCGCCTCCAGCCCTGCAATCGTTGGGGGAGGGGGAGGGAAGGATGGGGGAGAGAGAGAGAGAGGGGGAGGGCCTCCGCCGCCGGTCGTCCGTCGCTTGCCGCCGCCCGTCATCCACCGCCGCCCGCCGTCCGCCAGCCCGCCTCCAGCCCTGCGACCGTTGGGGGAGGGGGAGGGGGAGGAAAGGATGGGGGAGAGAGAGAGAAAAAGAGAGAGAGAGAGAGAGAGAGAGAGAGAGAGAGAGAGAGAGAGAGAGAGAGAGGGGAGTGGGAGGGTTAGTAGATATAATTTTAATTTAATTTTTTTTTTTTGTCTTTTAAAAATCGGGGTATAAGTGTAATTTTATATAGTCAAATCACCGTGGGACTCGCATTATAAGCGCGTGAAATACACTAGGATTTTTTGTGTTAATTAGAAATTACATAAGGTTTTTTATGAGATTTTTTTTATCATAGGATTATTCGTGCTCATTAGAGATATCACAGGGGGGCGCTAGCATATATTCCATTTTAAAAGATTTTTAATTATTGTATCCAAATACAAAATTACTTGATTTTAAAAAAATTCTATTAGAAAAAATACATAAAATCTGTATTAAATGTTTCACATTAAAAGTGTGTCTATAATTCGATATGTTTTGAATGTATATTAAAAATACAAGTCTTTCTTCAATTATTCATCATATATATGTACTCATACATACGAATATATATAAACGAATTTCAGCGAACAAAAGTCAGAATAGTAATGTTAATGGTGAGCTGGGAACGGAGTTAAAAAATTTTGTTAGTGGTATGAGATCAAATTTTTATAAAATACTCCATTTGTCCCATAATATTAGTTGTCCTAAGTTTTTTTATATAAATCAATTATTTTAATAAATAATATTCTTTTTAGCTAAATTTAAAATGATTTGACAAGATTACCCTCATATAAATTTTAAATTTTCAAAAGAATACATAAAAATTTTAATTCATTATGTCTTTTCCCATTATGAGAAACATATATATTTACCATATTTTGTAGTTTAGAAGACAAACCTTATACATCATTTTCAGTGATAAATCAATATACTATAAATTTAATTTGTGTAAAACAATTTCATTGTTAAATGTCTTGTCACTGTTTATTTCTTTAATTTGTTTACATTGAGTTATGTCGTTAATCAGTTATACATACCTTAAATATATAACGAAACTTTTTCATCATAAATTTTTCATTAACAAAAAGGTTGCTTTCTGGTAGTATTTATAACAGCTACCCGTGTCAAATCTCCTTCATTATTGCATATATAGAATATAAATACATATATGTATATCACTCTTATTTCCTTCTAATCTTCTTATAATTTTTTAATTATTAGTGCTAATCACTGTTAATATTAGTGTGTGTGTGTGTGAGAGAGAGAGAGAGAGAGAGAGAGAGAGAGAGGTGGGGGGTTAGGTAACTGGACTAATTGTAGGATCAAGACTTTGAAATCCCATTTTCGATTCTTGAAAAGAATATGTACAATAGTAGAAGCTACACTTAGGAAATCACAAAATGCGTAATGCGCTACACAATGGTTTCCTCATTAGAAGCATTTGGTAATTTCACTTTATTAGCTTCGTTTTGGGCTTCTTTATTCTTCCCCCATATGACGCAGTATAATCCTCCAACCAGTAATATGCCTCCAAAAATACTGTACCAAAATCATCACATTTCTACAATTATAATTGTATTCTACTAAATAAATTGTTAAGATGTTTTTGCTTTTAGAATATTTTGGTTTTCGATATAGTATGTTACACTAAGAGGGTGTCTTGGCTAAGTATATTTTTAAAAAGTTCGCAATTTTTTAAATTTTATAAGATTTTTTTATTTCTAAATATTATTTTTAAAAATAAGTTGCATTGTTAAAGTGTTTGAATAAATAAAATCAAACAACTTATAAAATATCTAATACCTCATAAGTTTTAATTTTATTTGATACGAATCAGAGTTGATAATATCTAAAGTGTAAATGAATACCTTTTTAGAGCATAGAGATATAATATTAAAGAATAACTAAGTGTATTTTTATATTATTTTATCATTTAACATTAGACAATTTTGAGCTGTTTCAAAAATAAGTTCTGAAAAGTTTATTTGTTAAATAAATAAAAAAAACTTATAAGCTCTAAATATATTATTGTTGAAGTTTAAACCCTCTTTTTTAAGTGTATATAAAATTTATGAAGAATATGTACCTTCCCAAATAGAGCATCTCCTTCCATAGAAATGCAGAGAAAATAGCAGTAAAAATTAGTATCAATGGAGTGAATGTTGCAGCAAAAAGGGGGCCTTTGCTCTCCACAGCCCACAATTGCAACCAGTAAGATATTCCTGTCACTACCACACCCTGCCATACATTTAATTTTTTCAATAGTTAATAATAAGAAACCGTTCTTACATACAATATTATTTAATTCTTGCTATGTGATTACTGTATAATTCGAAAAGTATCGTCATTCACAAACTCAAATGTGGTGGGACGACTAGCATGCATAATAATCCCTATGGATAACAACAAACAGGGGTCATAGTCGAAAACTTTTATTTGAAAGACTGAGATTATATTTTAAGAAAATATAAAAAGTAACTCTATTATTATTTTAGAGCCATTTTCTTTTTTCTTTTTTTAAATACACAAAAAATAAAGCACTATATAAACTAAAAAGGAATGGGATTGCACATTTTAGACCACACTTATTGCTCTAAGATTGAACCCCGTCACAACCCATCGCAATAATAATAACAATTAAATGGCCCGATTAGATAAGTTTTTTTAAAAAAAATACCTATCGAGTTGTTTTTTTCATAATAGAGTTTTTTTTTTGTTTGTCTAAAGCAAATCAATTTTGCGTTTGGATATAATAACTACCAATGCTTCAAAATATGCTTTTGTTTGAAATTATTTTACGTTTATGTTTGTTTTTTTTAAAAAAAATCATTCAAACACAATTTTTTTTTTGTATTTTAAAGTGTTTTTTTTAAATAATTATTTTTCTTTTGACAAAAATTCATCCAAACGGGTTCAAAATCTCTTTGTTGTATAGTTCAACAATAACACGTGCGAGTTCCACGGCCAGACAAACTTAAAATAATAAAACTTGCACTTTCATATAATCAATTAAATCCGACCAAATTAAATTTGAACAAACACTTTCGACACTAGGCACTAGACAGACACTTATAATAGTTGCTTGTCGACATTATGAACTGTAAAATTATAACAGTACCGTTGAACATTCACTAGACAATTATTCGAACACGTAAATGGACTCCACTAGTGCCATTATAAAGCGAGAACTGTTATGGTGAAAACACAAAAGCAGAGAGAGCGTATTTTAAAAGCCAAGAAAAAAAGGGTCTACTACAAGTGTCGCCATCACACATTAATTCATGTCTGAAAATTATTTAATTACTTACATATATATATATACACACATAATACATTTGTAGAAAAACGAAACTTCAAATTTAACTGTATTTTACACTCAAACACTCCATAAATATTATCTGAGCTTCTTACAATGTATTCACAACTACATCGAGTTAAAATTTATATGTATCTTTTTTTTTCTTTGAAAATTAAAAATTTTGCCATGCTGGAATTATATATGGAAATACCATTAATATTTTGAAAATTCGATTTCGTTCCTTGAACAAAAACTCTGGACTCTGTCGGTATATATAGATATATTTATACAATTATAGAAAAATGTATACAGCATGCATCATTTAGTTACGACCTAAATACATAAAATTATATTATGCATGAAATATTGGATTTATATTTACATGGTTTTAGGCCATGATTTAGCCCTAAATTAACTATTTCGTTTTACATTTTTAGTATAAGTTATATAATAACTTTTATGCATGTAATGCAGTGAACACACACACACACACACAATAACACGTGTGGATTTCTACGACCAGACAACTTAAAATAATACAATTTGCACATTCATATAATTAATTGAATCCGACCAAATTATATTGGAACAAACACTTTCGACACTAGACGGTAGACACTAGACACTTATAATAGTTGCTTGTCGACATTATGAAATGTAAAATTATAACAATACAGTTGAAAATTCACTGGACAATTATTCGAACGCGCAAATGGACTCGACTAGTGCCAGCATAAAGTGAGAACTGTTAATCTTTTTGTTATGGTGAAAACACAAAAGCAGAGAGGGCGTATTTTAAAAGCCAAGAAAAAAAGGGTCTTACTACAAGTGTCACCATCACACATTAATTCATGTCTGAAAATTATTTAATTACTTACACACATATATATATATACACACACATAATTCATAACAAAACTTCAAATTTAACTGTATTTTACTCTCAAACACAGTTTAATATTTTCAAACACTCCATAAATATTATCTGAGCTTCTTGCAATATATTCACAACTATATCGAGTTAAAAAATTTATATGTATCTTTTTTTTTCTTTGAAAATTTAAAATTTTGCCCTGCTTGAATTATATATGGAAATACCATTAATATTTTGAAAATTCGATTTCGCTCCTTGAACAAAAACTTTGGACTCTGTCGGTTTATATATAGATATATTTGTACAATTATAGAAAAATGTACACAACATGCATCATCTAGTTACGACCTAAATACATAAAATTATATTATGCATGAAATATTGGATTAATATTTACATGGTTTTAGGCCATGAGCCCTAAATTAACTATTTCGTTTTACATTTTTAGTAGAAGTTGTATAATAACTTTTATGCATGTAATGCAGTGAACACACACACACACACACACACACACACACACACATATATATATATATATGTATATTCATTCTTTTGGACAATTACAAATCGTATCGTGTTTACTTTGGTGAAGAAACTAATTCTATGATCATGCGATGTCATTTCAAGTTTTCTTAAAAAATAGTGGATTAAAAAGTTGTGTTTGTGTACTATGGAGTTGAAAGCATTATAAAATAATTAGTGGAGAACATACACAATATGCCACTGAAAAAAGGTTCAAATCCCATTTAAGCTTCCACGATGATAAGTTGTTTCTCTCCATTGCCATAGCCCATACTGATGATTGTATGCAGCTAAATAAACACTGCAGCATTGTCAGACGAAATTTTGCTGGATATTGCTTCACTAAACGGGCCTGTTTACAAAAAAACCAAAAAAAATGGGGAAAACAATAATAAGAGCTTGTTTTCACAATTTGTGACTACTATAAGGAAAAAAAATAAAAAAAAAATGGCCGATTGAGACACCGCAAATTATTATTACAAGTAGATATATTGACATTTTTAATTTTGAGACATTAGTCGAGAGTGTCACGCAATTTAGGGTCCTCATATTGTCTATGTCAGGTGTTTTTTCATAGTGTTGCAAAATTGTATTTTAGTCAAAAATTTGAATACATTTTTTATGTATTGATTTACTTTTTGTGTAATGTCATAAGACTTAAGGCACTTTTTGAAGGTATTACAATTCTTATGTTCTTTAGTTATGATTTGAACTATTTTTTGTTACCTTTTCCTGCTGAATTTTTAATACATTTATAACAACATGCAAAACATGTATAATTTGAATAATAAAATTTCACGCGAAACTTGTGGTTTGAACCTACATCACGTGATGAAACGTCGAATGAATATTACGTAGAACAAAGACCATGTGTGAGAACATGTAATAAAATGTATGGTATAATGTCGCGCAAAAAAAAATAGTTTATGAGTACTAAATTGCAAAATTGAAACAAACGAGGACGGGCGTGCGCGCGCGCACGTGTGCGTGTGTGTTTGAGGTGAACCAAACCTGCATGACAAGCCAAGAGGCCCAAGCTGTGTTGGCTGCAAGCATCATCAGACAACCTTGTATCCACGTCTCTTTTGTGCTCGAATGTGTAATATTAATATGATTCGTATTGTGTATCGAATTAGACCAGTTCATGAACTTCACTTTAGGCCCTTTCACAAAAGCAAACACCATTGCCCCAGAAAGGCTAACCAGAGAACCCACAACCTTCATGATCCCTGGAAATTCCCTTATCGAAAAACTTTCAATCCTGGAAAAAAAATATAAATTTGAAAAAATAAAATGTTACAAATTTCTTGAAAATAATAAAATTGTATTTATCAATTAATTTAAATATTCACCTAAATACGACAGCGATCATAAAGGTAAGGGCGGGAATTGTGTTGATGCTGGCGGAAGCAAAAGTCGCGGAGACATAGTTTAGCGCGTACGCGTAGAGATTCAAACTCAAAGTGATCCTGAAAATGTTAGTCCAAAAATTTAACAGAACGAAAATGTAATCCCTAATCTACGAAATTGATTAACTAATTTCTTACAATTATTAAAACAATTTAATAACTTATTTTTAAATTAAAATTTAATAATAATTTATAAACTAAAGATTCTTATAAACTGTAGGAGCTTATGAGATATTTTAAATTCAGCCAAGCAATCTCTAAAAAATTCGATTCTAGACGCGTACCCGAACAAAGATACGAAGAAAATCTTCCAAATTAAGCCGTGTGGCAATGGATCAGCTTTCTTCCTGAAATAAATAAATTAAATAAATAAGAAAAAATAAATACTCAAAAAGGGTGTCTAGGATTATATATTTCTCATATCAATATATTTTACCAAAAATAATTAATAAAAATAAAAATAAAAATAATAAACCTGTCGAGAAAGTAAGCAAATGGAGCAACGGCAATAGTGGCAAATGCTTGGCGATAAGCAACAAAAATATAAGGGTTCATTCCTTTTGCTATTGCCGCTTTAGAGAACAATGCCATGCCTGCATATGAAAGCTGCACAAATATCATCCCTAGAGAAGGCTTATTTTTCTCTAAAATGTTAACAACCCAATATGCCTTGCCCATTATTTTTTTTTTATTATTTTTTTGCAAATTTATATAGTTGATTTGTGTGTTTCAATGCACAAGTTGTTTGGTATTTATAAAGAAAACCCTTCTACCACATTTAGTCATTTAGTCTTCCCCTACAACACTTTGGCCCCTACTTTAGTTTCGATTGTGTCCACTTTAGTGTTATCAATGTGGGGTCAATTCTCTTTTTCACTATTACAAGAGATGATGATGATGATGATTTTATTCCATGAGTTGGGTTAATGGGAAACCAAAGTTTAGATTAGGGAATCTAATTGCGTGAAGGGTTTGTTTACTTTTACTATTAAAATTTGAGGTATTTTGATTATGGATGATTTGAGTAAACGAATCTCAAGAATATATTAATATTACTTATTGAATATATGTAGCACATTAATGCAATCATATATAGATTAAAAACGTGGAAAGAAACCACTTGGATAGAATGTTCAAGTTACATATATAATAAAAGTTGTTGTAGTACTTGTCATATGATTTGTCATTTATTCTTAGTTGTATGTACATCAATCATAGTATGCAATGGCAGGATTTTATTGAAGTCAAGACGTGTACATGTATCCACTAACCAAAAAATTATACTTACATACACACACAAATATATACATATGTGCTATCAATTTTGAGTTGCTTTCCTTAATTTTCTTTCCTAAGCTCTCTAACTTTAAATTTACTCGTATTAAGGATAAGCATACCTACCTAAACTTGAGGTCGTTGCTACATTAGGCTGTCGAGAGTAGTTTTAAAAGAAAAATATATTTTAACTAATTTTTAAAAACGTAAAATTTTTAAATACAAAATAATTTGACTTTAAAAATAAAAAGGTCTACTATAAATAGTAGAATATGACAAAACTTTTTTTTTTAAAATCTACCCAAATGGGCCTAAGAAATGTCCTTGAATTATTGGCAAGAATCTTTCCCTTTTTGAGGATGTACAACCATAAATCTAGGTAGAGCATAGGCATGAATGAATCGATATGCACTATTGTTCTACTAGCCAGTGTTGTATCAAAATAAAGCAATAAAACAAAAGATAATTTATTTGACTATTTGCCACCCTTTAATGAGCTTTTTCATGCATGTCTATGGAATTTTAACTTTAAATCTGTCTATTTGGTACAAAAATTGCATCACTGTTGACATATACGCAACTTCTTTTGAACATAGTGTGCCTCCAATAACATAATCAACAGTTGTTGCCACTAGTTAGATAATGAAATTAAGTTTAACCATATCATCTTAAAATTCAACTACTATTATAGATAACTAGTAATATTCGCACACTGATGTGTGTGTATAATAAAAAATAATATAATTCCATGATAGATTAAATTTTTGGTAGTATCCATACTATTAAAATATTTTTATCTATTTTAATTAGATTTATAAAATTAATAATAAATAAAAATAAAATAATTAAAAATAAAAATTAAGAAATGATTACAAATAAAGTTTTAAAAAATGATATTAAAAAGTATTGAGAGATAAAATTAAGAGGATATACAAAGGAGAGAGAGTGGGGGAGAGAAAGAATCAGAGAAATAAAAAAGAACGTAGAAAAAGAAATAAGAGAGATAAAATAAAGAAAAAAGAAAAATAAATTGACAGACTGAAATTTGGTCAGACCAAAGTAGTTAGTAAAGTGGATTCCTCCTTTATGTAATAGTATAAATTATTATGAAATTTCTCTTATAACTTTAAAATTTTATATACTAGCCCCTCTCTAGGCCTAGAATTTAGTCAAAACGAATAATCCCAATAATAATTTCCCACAGTATGTTTTTTGAAACTTTTTTCTTTTCAAATGTATTTGGTTGGAAAGTCATTGGAAATAAGACTCTTTGACGACTTCCCAACGAGATACCAACTAAATTTCAAGGATATTTAGCCCGGAAAATTACAGTCAAAGTTTGACAAATTATAAATTGCTCCTCACAAGTATTTTGATTAATTAGGGAAAGCACGACATATCATTTGGACGATACGACCAAAAGTTGCCGGAATTTTAATTTGAAAATTTCGTAACACACACGGTAACAAATGTGATATTAGGTAGTTCTTTGATTTACCTCTAAAAAATATAAATGCCTCCGTTAGTAATATATAAGGAAGCTTTTCAAAAAATAGCCCCCTTAACCGAGGTTGCACATAAAATAGAGATTTTTTTATTCAAAGTGTCCGCATATATAACTTTTAGAGCCTGCCTCTAACAGTCTATGAGCGCTATTGAAAATATAAAACCTTCTTAACTCATTTTTATAGACTAACCTATACTTCCCTCCAATTGATATGCACCTAAATCCTTTTTTTTTTTTGGTAGTAGTACGTTACAAGAAAGTACCCCTTTTACTAATGAAAATTTGTGATGGGGATATTATATTGTAGATTTAAAGTATTTGTGATGGAATAGTAACATAATTCAATGTAAACATAACTAAAGAAACAATCAGTGATAAGACATTTACAAACAAAATTGTTACATATAAAATCTATCATGAAGACTAAATGTATAGTGTATTGGTTCGTCTTTAAAGTAATTGCATTGTTGTAGATACAGTTTTCATGACAATATCATTGACTTGCAATTAGTGTGCTAATATAAGGATAAAACAGTAATTAAGAAAGAGATATTTTCTCTAAGTTCAAAACTTAAGAAGACAAATTATGTAATTACCATTAATGACATGAAATGGAGTTGTAATTATAATTAAAAAAATATAAACCTCGTAAGCTCTCTTGTTTTCAGATAACTAATCACCAACCTAAAACTTGTTAAAAATGTTTAAGGATAAATGATCGGTTTATCAAGTTGAGGATGTTGCTTCTAATTATTGTCATTAGACTCATTATCTTACGATTTGATTTTAATTTGTCACTACATTTATCATGCAACTCGATCCACTATCTTCATGTGGGATATTACAAAGCGTACTAATTATACACTGTGCAAAACATGCTTATTTAATTCTTCAACAGTAGCTGCATAATTTTCGTCAGATCGAGGAATACTTTTTTCTTTGTCATTAATCATTGATCACCTAATGTCCGGTATCAACAAGTACCGACTAATTAAAGTTAGGTTTGAATCGAGTCAGTCCATTTAAGTATAAAATTCTCTTTACCAAGGACAACTGCAATCTTTGAATTCAAACACAAAACTTCTAGTTAAGCAAATTGAAGAACTATTAACAAAAAGAGGTCACCACTATATATATATATATATATATATATACATAATGCATTGGATAATTAAATGAATAAAATACATTCATTTAAATTAAATATCGCCTTTTCTTTTGTTCTTATTTTTCGATTATATATTCAATTGAAGTTATGACATTATTATTTAATGCGGATCATTCATCTAATCGCTCAGTATAATATATTGAATGTAGCATGAAATACACGGATAGAATGATGAAGAATTTTGGTGTGACCTTATCTTTAAGTGAGGCAATGGAGCAAAAATCGCTGTTTCATGGGTACACATGTTTTTCAAACAAGTTGAATTGTGTTGCTTTGGGTGGTGTTTAATTTTCTTATATTTTTAAATTTTCTATCTCACTTTTTCAATATTTTAGTGATAAAAATTATTTGTTTTATTTCCAAAACTATGTAATTTCCAAAAGTTACACTTTTTTAATAAAATCTTCACAAGACATATATATATATATAGTTTTATTTCTATAGCTAAACATCAATATTTGACTCAATTATACCAAATATGTTTTTATTCATACAAATTAAAAAAGAAACAATATTAACAATTTGGATAAATTTAAAAAAGTATTGAAATTAAGCAAATAAAAATGACACAAATGGCCTGTTGATCTTTTGTGAGAAAGGCCTCTTGAGATATTAATTAAAAGCACTTTGCTTTGCTGGTTGCTACTCAGACCTGTCGCGATAATGATGTTCATTTTCTCAATATAAGCACGTTTCCTGTGGAAAAGCTGGTTCCTTATGGCACGATAGAAAAATTACCAATTGCTAACTTTATATATATATATATATATATATATATATATCATATTGGTGCCATGTTAGATTAACTAATCAGAGGTATCATGTTCGAATTCTAGAAATCCAGCTAATCTCGAAAGAGAGAGTTTTACATCTAAGTGGTGTGTGATTTAACTCGATCCCGAATTCAATTGTTTGTACCGGAAACCGAATGGTCAATGACCAACCTCCACTCAACTCCCAACACACAAAAAGAAGCATTTCATTTTTAATTATACCTTGCATATCTTGTTTATATTTTATATTGCAATACAAAATATAACAAATCAATCTTTTAACCATATATAGAAATTAAGAATTGACTTGTTATGTTTATTACTGTTATGAGATTTTTATTTGTCATACTTTTTAGTTGATGGAGTAAACAGATATAAAGTATATAATCCAGGGTGTAAATCATAATTAACTGTATTTAATCAAGCATTTATCATTAGACAAAAATTACAATTATTCGTAAATGACCTAAGCTTTACTCATTTTATATTAGACATTCCAAAGAATCATTATATGTTTGGATATTATGAGTTTGTGACACTTTCAATTTTAAAATACAAGTTTAGAATATCATGTAATTGAGTGCTCTAGCGTCCAGTAATCTATTTTGACACTTCTTAATATAAAAAAAGGTACAATCTAGTTTTGGATTGAATAATTTATGAGTGTATAGATTAATTTATCAATAAATATCACAATTATTTCGACATTGAAGCATTTTCTAAAAAGTATTATATTACAAATATTAAATTGGTACGTTTTTAATAGTGATATTGCAAAGTATTTTATTATGCGAGGACCGATATGAGGTGACATCACCTCAACAAACGTATATGATTCAAATGATGGATTTTGTTTAAATATATTCTCTCAACTTGAAATTAATATTGTTAATAATAATTGATAATAGACACCATCATGATGAAGTATTTAATATTTATTCTTTTAAAACTAAGATTACATCCATTTTTTTTTCTAAATTTAGGTGAAATCACTTATATATAACTCTCTCTTATTTTGAAAATTATCAACAACCTCTTGACACTTGCCATCGTTTAACAAAAACCTCAACCTGGTAATAAATTTTGAAATTACCAATAACTGTCATGCACCATATATACTAGTTACTTTAGCCATCAAGAGATGCGAGACTTGTCAACTTAACAAAACTCCTCAATCAAGCATCACTATATAAGTCGACACAATCATTACCTTTTTCTTTTTAAATTAACTTTATATATAACTTGTACATTTTGAAGTTATCAAGACCATATAAATTTCATCTTATAGCACCATCAAAAATACGAAAAATAAAATTTGCAATTACGTCCCACATTGATAAAAGATGAATTTTGTTAAACTTATCCAAAACTTAAGAGGGTATTTGTAATTTTTTAAAACAATATGAAATTATTCGTAATTTTACTTAAATTTAGGGGAGGTTAGTGGAATTGTCCCTAAAACGATTTACAGGTGCCTCCATCTCTATCTAAAAGTATAGGAAATTTCTTCATTAGCTACAGTAAAAATTGACACATACTATTTTTATACCATAAACAAAATATGCACGTGCTCATCTCATTGAGAGCAACAACTGATAAAAGAAGACCATCAAAATTGTAGTGTGAAGCACTGTATATTACCGACCCTACCACGAAACCATGCCTGCTATAACCCAACTTATGATACGTCACATGTTCTTTGGTTAGACAAAATATTAATATTGGAACTTTACATTGTCGTCGAATCTTGAATTTTAATACATAAAAATTTCAAAAAAAAAAAAAGTTTTGAAAGGTGTGGCTTGCAGAAATATAAATCAAAGTTATATACCTCTTCATTTATCGTTCCTTCTCTGTTGATGATCGAGTTAGATTTATGTACGTTCATCTGAAAAGGAGTTTTTATAACTACTTACAAAAATACTTAATTGATACATATAAAAACTTTTAAAAATCATCTCCGTTATTCATTAATTATCATACTATGTATAAAAAGTGAATCAATAAACTACAATACTAAAACTTAAATTAGAATGTGTTTTTATGATACTATGAATTGTTAAATTAAATAGTCTAATAGGGTTTACAAATTTGGCTAGTCCGCCGAAAATGAAAACTAGTGTCATAATATTCACTTATAATTACAATTTGTGGAATCCTAATAGATAATATTATTACAAGTATATGTATAAATAAATTAATCGTAGTTTTATAGAAAGAGAACTCTACATATGTGCACAAAAAATATATTTTTTGTTACAATATAGTGCCGTAACTTTCAATATCGTACCCAAAAATATAAGCCTCATCGCACGTTTAAGGGTTTCAGTTTTCTTTTTTTTCCCGTTTTGATGATAAGGGTATATGTCCAGTTTCCTTCATGGAAATTCAATTACATAATTATTTTAGGTTTGAAAGAGATAAATCATAAAATCCCACGAATACCAACTACGAATTGGTCTAATAAGATGAGGTATTAGATTTCTTAAGCAACGTTTAAGGTTCGAATCTTGGAGTTGTGAGTGAAGCAATTGAGTTAGAAGGATCGCCCCCGTAATAGGTCTCTGCAATATCCAATCCAAATTAGTTGACTAGTGAGTCCGAATTGGGAGGTTAAGAAGTAAGACCAAAAAATAAAATAAAAATAAAATCCCATGAAGTTTTATGATGAGAGCCGGAAAATTTCATTCTGTTCAAATGGATATCATGCAACTAGTATTTTTAACGTTGAATTTGAATATAATTACATCAAAAAATTTTAAAAAGTAAAAGTACGATATCATTATATATACTTAATCCAAATCTTGAAAACTTCACTAATGTGTAACATCTTTTTGTCTGCGAGAGACAAATACCGAAATTTATGGGAGTGACCATTGATATTCTAGTGTTGCACGAAGCTACAGCAATTGCTTTGGCTATGGCTACATATATAGGTAATAGCACGATGGAATTTGGTCGATTTTGTGCCAAGATTTGCATTTCATGCGTGCTTGCTTTCACGAATTTAAATTGTTACTTTTTGTGCATTTTTTGGGTCTTAATTGTATTTTTGCTCTAAAGACACGTGTTTTAATTGGATATATAGTTTTGTCATTTTAATAACTTGTTTATCAAGAAAATAAAATATAAAGTTCTCCATTTTTTTTTTTTTTTTGATAATTTAAAGTACTGCCACTTGAAGTAAAAGAAAAAAAAATATATTTTTACTAAAAATCTGGAAGTAACATACCATTGGACGGATTAATTATAAATTTCATTATTTTTATGTGAAAATATTGACTTTGAACTTTTATCTTATTTATTTTCCAAATAATATTGACGAAGAATATATGACTCACAAATTTTGAAGTATACATATCGGATGAGGCCATATACTTGAATTTAAGCATGTTTTACTTAATTTAGTGAGAAACTTCAAGTATGATAGGAACCCGCGCTTATCCGAAACCGGCAAAGTGGAGGGCAATAAATGCTCCCACTTCAAGGCTAAAATGAAACCTTTGTATCATGATAAAAGTCTTTTATATAAATATATATATATATATATACACTATTTATATTATTATATAAAGAGATAAACTCCTTTAATAACTTTTTTAGTCTATTCAATTTCAATTTTTTTAATCTGTCATTTTTCACGTTATTTTTTAAATTCTCTTCCACTCCACGTTTTTTTAATTTTACTTTTTTAATGTCTCTCCTCTCTCCTCTCTCTCAACTCATATTTTTAAATAATTTTTAGTTCTTTTATATAATTATTTCCAATTATTTTGAAACATATAGTTTTATCTTATTTTATCTTTTTTTAAAATTTCAATTATTTGAAATTTAATGAATGCTAAAAAATTTTTATTCATATAAAAAAATTGATAAATATTTGTAATTTAATTTATCACAATTTAAATATATAATTTTTTTAAATTTTGCATATGCATTGATTGTGTCCATTTGACTAGTATATATATTAGTGTGTGTGTGTGTGTGTGTCTATATATATATATATATTATGGAATATAATGAGGAAATTTATATATATATATATATATATATGGATTATTCACTGCACTTAAACAAGTCTTCGCTGATAATTTTTTTTGTGATAGATAGATTCCATCACAAATAAGTATATTTGCAATGGATTTGTGAAAAAAAAAAATACTAACAAAATAAAATTGAGAGTTAATATATAATTGATTAATGGCAGAGCATATATAAAAAAAACGTGAAAATTATATTTTATGACCGATTTCGTTAAATTTTTAATGCTCTAATTCGTTTTCTAGACTATTTAATTTTCAAAAATGAAATTAAAATTTCACAAATATAATATATACTTTTATCATTATTAAGTGGACAAGATTTTGAAATTCAATAAAATCTATATGCAGACGTGTAGCAAGGTGGGCTAGATTTGATCCAATATCTAATTGGGGCACAAGGTCTATATTATTAAGCTGAGCCCTTAAAAACTATGGGCCCACGTCCACCAACGGATCGTTTTTATGAACCTTCATACATCATCATATCGATGAGACACGGCCCATGATTTGGTGGACAAAGGACTTTTTATCATTACATTTGTTTCCAATACCAGACCAAATTAACACACATTCATTTGAAGAAAAAACCCTTTACTAATTAAATAATGGGAAATTTACATCTACACCCCTATCAAGTTTCAAACTTACAGTTCATACCCATATATTTGGGAATTTACAGCGACTTACCCTACTGAATTTCGATATTACAAAATTAGTGCATTCCGGTAGAGTTTCTACAAATTTCGTGTGAACTGTCCAATTTTCCCCCACTTTAAAATTAATGTAAAAATAAAAATACATCATAAATATAAAAAAAAAATTGAAAATTGAAATTTTTGTTCAATTTTGCTTTATTACACTAAAGCCCCAAATTTATTTTTGATTTTGTTTTGTGATTAATTTGTTCGAAAAAAGATGACCTGTTACAAGGATGCTCTACTCATTTAGTGGTCAAGTATCTTATTAATATATACAGGCCATGTTAAAATACTACATTTTTTCTAAAGTTGTATATTTTCATATTGTTAAACTGATTTTTTTTCTTTATTTTGAAAATCTTTTTTTTTATTATTTTATTTGTTTGTATTAACTTGTTTTTTTTTTGGTTATATTTATAGGTATGGCGTCTGATATGTATAATCTATGGATTTAATACAATTACCATCGTATTTGTTAAAAGGGATCCATCTGAAGCATTACAAATATAAAGTTTTGGTGACAGACATCACTCGTGCGACTTGCCCCCAATGTCATGACTTTAAAAGGACTTGTGTCCTTGACGTATCACTATAAAAAAAAATGAATAAATTTATAATAATATAATAAATGATAATCAAAATACTGTCATCAATTATATACATTTAGTGACAACAAATTAATGTTATCACAACATATAGTATGCACAATGTCAATGGTGACAACTTATTGTAAAAAAGTAACAACATAGTGCAAAAGTGAGAATTAGTGACACACCTATTATGACAACTTAGTGGCAATGGAATCTTATCACAAAATCCTAATAATAATTTTTATTGTCACCAAGTTGTCACTATAGGTGTGTCACTAATTATTAATATTAGCAATTAAACATTACTTTTTATAACTATTGAGTGATATTGTGACAACACAAAACTTGTTGTCTCCAAAAAACTTATTTACTGATAAAATAGAATGTATTGTCATTTTATACAATCATTGGTGACAACTTTTATATTACCAATTTTAAATCTTGTTAATAATATTACTTTTTCTTATAGTGTATAATCACTACTTATTGTGGCACATTAAGGATCAATTTCACCGAATTTTGAGAAATAAGTTTGAAAAATGCACGTTACTTGATGTGATCCAATTAAATTGAGAATTTTGTTATTTTCGATCACATTAAGCAAACGTCTTCCATGTCACATGCCCTATTTAACATGTCAAATATTTCCCCCAATTGGTTTTATTATTATTATTATTATTATTATTATTATTATTATTATTATTATTATTTAAAAAAGGCATGTGTTGATGTTGTGCACATATATTGATTTGGCAAAACTAGAGACCACGTCTATTTAGGATGATCGAAAAACACAAAATTCACAAATTTAATTGGGTTACATGCTAGTAATGTGCCTTTTTTGATCTATTTGTCAATTTTTGGTGAAATTTGTCATCAATATGCCACATATTTTAAATCAAAGTCTTAAATTGCCAAATTGAAGTCAAGTTATAACAAAATTACCAAATGTCACAAGGTACATGACTACTTTTGCAATTAAACCTTTATAGAATTATACATGTTATGAACATATTGACCCTCAAAATTTAACTAAGATTAAAAATAGTCCCAAAGGGTAAAATGGTTAGAAAAAAGAACAATATCCTGATGCCAAATATAATAGACAGGGGTAAATTTGGCATTTCACATTTTTTTTCTTACATCGACATCATCAACTTGGAGGTTTTTTAAATGTTGAATATAACTTTAAGGGAGGTAAATATAATTATATATACCTCATGAGAGATGCTTGTATTTAGACTTAACCTCAGTAAAGGTTAGTGTAATTATCCCTATAATGTTGCAAGTACTTAATTGAACAAGGGAAAGGTTTTAATGAGAAATATGCACACTTAGAATTACTCGTTTTCATGCATCCTCCACCGTTCTTATTTTTATTTTTAAATTAAGTTCAATTTTTTCGGTTTAATCCGAAATTGAACCGAGTCATTTCCGATTCGGTTTAAACCGAACAAACAACATTTGTTATGATGACTTCGAGTCTCACCAACATTAATACTAATTTGTCGAATAATAGTGTGTGATCTATTATTAGTAGTTTGTTTGTATTTAACATTTATTGACAAGTGACAATAATTTGATTTTCAGTTGAAAAATTGATGTAATAAATCATTTCCTGTCACAGAAATAATAATAATAATAATAATAATAATAATAATAATAATAACAACGAACAAACAAATAACTAAAATTGATAAGGGACACTAAGTTGACAATACATCGCAGGTACACACTCCAATACCTGAGACCTGATCACATACCGTTAAAATTAAAGATGAGTCTCATCATCAAAAAGCACACACATTTAGTTATGTACTTATTTACTGTCATTTTGAATGGATGCCTCCGCATTTGACCATTCAGAAAAACAAATAATCGGAATTCAAAAAAAATTACAGTTTACCTTTGGGGTAAAAAATAGTTCTTGTCTAATAGAATGTTTTTGCCTATGTATGTATTAAACAATTCTAATCTTGTTTTGTTTTATATAGTATTTTCTTTCCAAATACATAAAAAATAATATAACACAGAACGGACCTTCACTACATATATGAAGTCCAAATTGAATTCGTATAAGAATTTTCCTTTGCATACAATATCTTGAACACAAAATACTTTAAATTAAGAATGTGTTTAAGTACTCTTGTTAGTATTAAGTTATGCGGAAGATAATTTATTTATAGTTCATTTTATTTTATTTATTTCTCTTTTTCTAACATGCAATTATAAATTCACTTTACTTGAGAGATGAACATTTTTATAAATTTATAAAATAAAAAAAATTGACAGGTTTTAAGTTTAATATCCATGGAAAAAAAAATATAAGAACAACTTTTTATATAGAAATTTGATACACATTGAGGTGATGAGACTAAGCAAATCAAAAAAAATATATTTAAAAAGATCAGGAATAAATATTTTTCACATATTCAACAGATCATCTGTGATTTGTTAGTTTTACATATGCTCCAGGATGCTTACGCAATGAAAATATAAAAAAATTAACACATAACTATTATATATAAACCCATCCCATTGCTATTGCGACGCGAATCTTATGCAAACAATAAACACATTTATTAAAGTTCAAACGAAATTATACCTTATAAGTTTTTCGTTTGATGTAGGGAATTGTCGTATTCAAATACGAATTATCCTTGGAGTCCTAACTTCAACCCGAACATATCCACAAGCATAGGAGCCCAAGCATTCTCCATTTAAAGATAGTCCATACGAACGGATCTATTCGGGTTCTCGATTCTATGTTGAAATTGAATCGAAAATTGTCTTTGTGTATATGAAACTATGTATATTCTAATTTTTTTAATAATTCCTAAACTTCTTTAGGAATAAATTGAGATGGATGGATTTATTTTCTAATTGTATTTTAATCCTATGACCATCAATTAATTTATCAAAAACTAAGAAGTTATTAATGAATCAAGAAGGGAAAGATAAACGTATCGTGATTGTCACACAATCTTTCTCGTATGCCATGCCATGAATTGAAAATTGAGAAAACTATTTTTCTCTTTATTTTCTTCAATCATTGCTGCACGTTTAACCTATATAAATATGTATATATATATATATAATATGATATACGATGTATACATGTATATTATATGATATATGATATATATATCCATATATATATATATATCAAAATTTCTTCTCATCTATTTCAAACTCTTTAAAAATAAATCCCCACTTGATTTCTACTTGAATTAGGATAAGAATCTCTATTCTTATGTTAATCATAAATCAACTAAATTTCTATTTAATCGATTTAATCAATTAATTCTAAATTAATTGATTCTTCTATCAATTTCACTAAATTAAATTAATCCACCAAATTATTTAATGGGCTTGGGCCTTAAGGCTCAATTAAACTAACTCTTTAACTTTATTCAATTAAATTAAATATTTAATTTAATTGAATCCATCAATGAATGTAATATATTCTATTGATCAATAAGACTTAATTAATGAATGAATTGGGCATTCAAACTTAATTAAATTAACTCTTTAATTTAATTTAATTAAATTAAATTAACTTATTGATTCAATTAAATCCATCAATTAATTAACTTAATCAATCGATTATATTCTATCTGATTAATCAATTAAATCAATACTTTGATTTAATCCAATTAAACGCTTCATACACGTGTAGGAGTTTATCCATTCATTTGTGTGTGACCCCTTAGGTTCACTGATTGACTAGAAATGGGCTCGCAAGTCGTTGCGATATTTTAGATGACAAACTCATCAATCGATTAATTAATGTTTTATATGACGAATTCATCAATCGATGATAAACTTCTAATCCAATAGTACCCATCTATCATGGTCAATGTCCAACAACAAGCCCATGACGCCGAGTTAATAGGTGAAGTATGATGCGTGAACCCGCCCGCTTACAATTACCATACAAATACATTTTCTCCATTATTTAATCTCCCTGATTGAGGTTTCGGATATGGCATTTATCAAAAAAAAATTTAACCTCAATTCTATGATTCTTATTTATAATTAGTCTTTCGAAAATTGATCTAGAAAACTCATTTATTAACATTGTCTCTACCATGGCCACGGATTTCTGTAGACTAGTTAAATTAGAATACATAGGAGATTCACTCACTCTACAACATGAATAAATGGATTCTTTATCGACTCTCACAAGCCTTCATACATGTGGGATCTATACCCAACATAGGCGCTTACGACCCGCTATGGGGTCGGTGCCTGTATCAAAGTATAAATACACATATACAAGATTACTATAGAGCCTCAAGTTTAAGGACTAATTAATGCACACAATAAGCTAAAAAACAATCCTAATTCGATATGCAACTAGTGTTCTCATTTAGGTGTTTCTTGGTGGGAACTCATTCTCTAATGAAGACCTACTTATGTATATGAATGTCTTTACATTATGAATGTCTCTACATTCGATATCTATGAAGTAAAACATCCTTCAATTTGAGATATGACATAAGTACAAGTCTTAATTTGAGTCACATATTAACGCCCTTGATATTTGTTAGACTCTTTGACTTAAAGTGATTTAGATCACGCCTTAGAGATTTATTTCAAGACCTCCATCTCTATACGAGATCAAGTCTCATAGCCTTATATGGTCTAGGAGCTTCAACCATATGTGTATAGATTATACTTGAGTATAGCTTACACATTATGATAAAAGTAGCCAAAAAGTATAAACTTAATTTCAATTCTATCATTAATCGAAAAGACTGTTTGTTACGAAGAGTATTTAAAAGTATCGCCAATTTGATTGGCTTGTAGGCACTACTCTAATATAATTAATAATGCATACTAGTAATTTAAAAATAAAGCAATATTCTCCATTGAACTAATCAAAATTTTCTCAACTCGATCCCAAAAATACATAAAATGGATTTGCCTTAATTCATTAAATTTTGAATATATAGAAAATTTCAGCCTCCTTTTTTATTTTAAATTATCCCTCTAAATGATGATGAGAGATCACACTATTTAAGAATATTGTCCAATTGATAATAAAAAGAATAATTGTATGCAAAGTTTTTGCTTTAATTTGGCCTCTTTTTTCCTTAATGTGAAGGGGTTCCCTAAATGTGACAGTAACAGGACATTTAAATGTCACATAGGCATATGCTTTATATAGATATATACATACATTCATAAAAAAGAAAAAGGAACAAAGGGAATATGTAATATATTCTCTTCTTTTCCATTTGATTTTCATTTTTATTTCTTAACAAATACCTTGGCCACTCAATTCGTGGGTCCACGTATGATGGACAAAAAATATTGATAAAGATGTATTAAAGTCAAAAGAAATAGACTAAGGTGACATATATCTGAAAATTTTGAATATCTCTGTAATTTCATTAGTCATTTACTAAATTTAACTATTTCATTTATTTAAACTATTTACTCAAAATGGAAAGAATATATATATATATATATATATATATTATATTGAATATCATGCTGATATATTTAATATATGTGTGGTGTATCACATACTTGTCAAGTAAATATATCTTACTTCATCTATAAAACCCTTATCCCAACCACTACAAATTCAGTTGTTCCATTAATACGCGCGCGCGCACACACACACACGTATATATATGCTGAAAGAACGAAAATAGTGAATGTAGTTTTATTATTTTGATTTAGAAGTAGTAGTTCCCACTTCACATTATTGCCCACGAATTGAAGTGATATACTTCCTAAACCTCAATAAATAAATGACTTTGTTTTCGCGACAAGCAAAATAATAGTATTTAATTGTGAACAATTTTTATATCATTAATTCGATAGAAAGTCAACAAATAATGTCAATGATATGTAGCCCACGCATTAAATCATGCACACACATATTATTGAGACTTAATCATTGGCGCAGTTATGGGATTTTTTATTTTTTTTTTTGATATTTTTCGTTAAATTTCTATATGCAACTATAGTAAACAAATGGGAATTAAAAATAAAATAAACAATTAAACATTAGGACAATATAATATATGTCTTGGACATTTGTGGCTGTAGGGTACAATCTCGAATAATACAATTAGCAATAATTATTTAACTTGAAAGGATAGAGTGAATACGGATTTCAGACACATCACATGGGAAAAAAATGTTGTACATCTTATTACATTTATTGCAAATGATAAAATCTTGGGAAGCACTTTATAACATATGATGAAATCATGAGACAATTAATTCACTTAAAACTTTGATTTTTGAATTAATTATTTCCTCAATTTCCTTTTATTTAGTAAAAAAATTGTTACAAAATACCCTTTCACTTTATTAATAGTTTTCATTCTCATTTTTCACAACTGTATTTATTATTATTTTTTCCCTCCAAAATACTCTTTCGTTTTAATAAATATCCTCTGTAAATTCTTATAAAAAATTCTCAACAACTCATTACTTAACTAAAACGGCGTTCTTGTGGTAAAACTTTAAACAACAAATAAAAATGAACAAATGGAATAATTAAGATTAAACTTGATAGTACTTGTATCATATTTATGATACATAATAAATTCTTCAGGCTCGTAATTGAGATATATAATTTCATCTTATATGGGTTTCCAAATTATTGAGCTAGTGTGTTTTGAGTTGTATATACTAGCTGATTAATTTCAGATTCACCTATAGATATGTCTAGGACGTGCATAACTAATTTATGGCGGTCATGATGGATTAACTTACATTATACATACAATTAATTATAAATTCAATAAAATGATTTGTTAGATATATAAGTTAAAAAATTTAATTATTTGATACATATAAAGTACTACAAGAAATTAAAGTGCCTTTTTTAGTAACCAAAAAGTAATATTGAATAGATTTCATCACGTACAAAAGATATATGTGATGATGAACACTCTTCATCAACGTTCTATGATATATAAGTCATTTATTAATGAATTTGTGATGAACCCTCTTCATCATAAAACATAATTTTTTGATGAACCTCGTTACAAATGTGATAAATTATTTTGTTAGTGAAAGATCGTTCTCATAACAAAACTTACATGAATATATAATATTAAATCAATAGGTTGCTCAGGTAATTGGCTGATTGACAATATGTGATAAGGACACAAAGAATTCTTATGGACAAATCAGTGAAGATATAATCCGAATTTTTAATCTTAAAGAAATGAAAGTGAAGACTTTAAAATATTATCTTGAATATTCTTTTTCTTTCTTTATAGCACATATATAATCACATAGTAATTAATATTTGTTTTCTTTATGTTACTTTCAGAAGTATAGATCGGAATGGGCTTATATGTGTATGTATACAAAAATGTATGTACTCTTTCTCTCTCTCTCTCTCACACACACACACACACAGACATGCTGTTCTTAATAATATATTGGATTTCTGGATATATATTGTGCAAAAATATTGTAGTCTTATTCTGTTAATTAAAACTGTTTGAACGTAAATATGTTTTATTCTTGCTATATTTCAAATATTATATTTCACTCTCACCCCTTTAAATTTCAGAATTTTCAGTAGAAAATACAAAGTACTAAGAAAATTATGTTTTATCTGTCCTCTTCGCCTATCAAATTTGAGTATTTGAAACGGAAGAAATGTTGGCAGTTTATACATACATACCATATATATATATATATATATATATATATATTTCTTATGCATGTTCTCGTGATCATAAAATGACTAATTGATAGAAGAGAAATTGATTAACATTAAGAAATGTCTGTAAATTCTCTTTTTCATAATGAGGAAAAAAAAAATCCAATAAGTATTTTAATTAATTTAATTATCTAGATGGACATTTATGGGTATATATATTCCATATTAAGTTACGAGACTTTAATATGACAAATAGGGATGGAGTCAGAAATTTTTATTTGGAAGGGCGATATCAAATTTTTATAAAATATTAAAGGAATTTTTATAATTTAGGAGGGACAAAATTCAAAATTTTTATAAAAATATATGTAAATTTTAATTTGATATGAACTTGAGGGGGGCAACCGCCCTCTCCAACCACCCCGTTGTCTCCGTCACTGATAACAAACATATTTGATAAACTTGGAATATATTTTGACTTGTAGTTTATCAAAAGGAGATATTATCTCTTGTCGATTAATCAAACATTGTAAATAGTATATGCAATTTTTTGAAACATGAATATACAAGCTCAGAAAACAAAATTTGGAGCTCCATAATTTATTTATTTATGTTATGATCATGAATATCGGTCTGACTAGGAAATAATGCTATCCACTTAAATGTAACTTTGATTAAAACAATATCTAAACTTAATTAAAACTGATTAGGGTTTCCATCTCATTTAGTAAATCTACTTTGTTAATCCCACGAGTTTAACATGACCTTAGGGCACATATAATTGGACTCTATATTTTCTAATTTATTTGGTATGTCAAATGTCCATATATAGATGTCAATTACTTATACCTAACTTATATTTATATTTATGAAGATATCGATTCCCTTTAACTAACAAAATAATTCATTACAAATTCAAAGAAATTCCTCACGAAATTTCCATCACAAATCTATTAATACTTAGTATATTGCGCTAATTGTTATTTTAGTTCTATTTTAATAGATTATACGACACAAATCTATCACCAATATCCTCTATCTATAATAAAACCTATTTGCCACAATTCCTACTAGTAAAAAGGATATTTTCTCGTAGTGTCAGGCAAAGCACAAAATTCAAACATAAATTAAAACAAAAGAACCAAAAAAGGGATAATTGTAAGAAAAATTACCATAGAATGAATGTTGAAAAAAAAAATACAAACACTAAGCTAATCTTTAGTCACCCCACAAAGGAAACAAAAAAAGAAAAATAAACATAAAACCCATAGTCTTAGACATGTACAGTCCATGAAGGAAAAAAAAGAACAAAATTAAATAAATAAAAGAGAAAAACAAGAGAAGTACAATTTTACCCCCTTATTAATTCTTTGCATCCAAATCTCTCTATTTCACCCCTCCCTCATTTTTTATTTATTCCCAAAATAATAAATAAATTATACCAATAAAAACTTAAGTAACCCAAAAAATAAAAACTAACCCTTATAACCTCACAAACCCCAATGTATTTTTTTTTTTTTTTTACTGTGTTTCAATTTTTTTTTTACTGGCACTCCCACCCAACCTATCTGAATTGCCGACCCGTTTCCTGACCCACTTATCTCCTTCTCCGCCACATCTCTGACACCACCTGCAATTTTCAGCCCCACCCCTTCTCAGCCCACTTGCCCGCATTTTTAAACATCTCCGCCTAGCTCCCCCCCCTTACTCTCTCTTTATCTTCTCTCTCTACTTTCTCTCACCTCACTCCGCCGAGTTCGCCAGCGAAGATGGCTGCTTGTTCGCGATAATCTCGTATCCCCCTCCTTCGTCCTCGTCCTCGTCCTCCTCATCGTCGTCCTCATCTTCGTGAATGTTCTCGCTCTCGTTGTCGTGATCCCGATCGTGCATTATCGAATCCTGTTGTTGCTGGTGCTGTTGTGGGAGAGGCCATTGCTGCTCGGGCCGGGCCATTATCGGCGCCATCGGATTATTATTATTATTGAATGAATTGTCGGGTTTAGCCTTCTCCTTGTATATGGCCTCGAGCATGTGAAAATACGGGCACGTTTTTGAATCTTCGGGCCGTTTCTTGTTGCTCTCCTTAACCTTTTTGTAGTACTTGTTGATGTTCTCCCATTTCTCCTTGCATCGCTTTGAGCTTCTGTTGTAGCCCAGCTTGCTCATGGACGCTGATATCTCCTCCCAGAGCGGGCCCTTCGGCCCGCTTTCTTGGTACTTGATGTCCAGGCTCGTCCGGAGATTTATCAGAGCTTGCACCTCCGCTTTCGGCCACCGCGACGAGCTCGGCGGCATATAATTATCCCCGCCCCCGCCATTATCCGTTTTTGTCGGTGTAACCGTTAATACCGGTTGCGGCGGCGGTGGTGGTTGCTCTACCGGTGGTGGGACGGTGGTGGGTTGTTGCGGCCGTGGTGGTGGCGGTGGTTGTGGTCGTTCGGGCTGAGGATTCTCGGGCGGTGGTGGTTGTGCAGGTTGTGGTGGCGGCGGCGTGTTGGTATTATTGAATGGAATTTGCAGGTTGTGTTGATCGGCCACTTTTTGTAGAAATGCGATCACCGCCGCGTCCTTGGCTGCGGCGATCGATCTCTCCTGAGCGAGAAGCTCGTGCTCTCGAGTTATTCGCCCGATTTCTTGAGATCTCCACGCCTCTTCTCTCGCCATCCGATCGCGCTCACGCTTCTCGAGCGCGTCCAAGAATTTTTTCTGCAATTCTTCTTGCTTTGATACGACATCTTTCATTAATTTCGCGAAGTAATCTTTCCATTTCCTCTTCCTCCCCCGCTGCATTTGTATGTCCTCGTCTGATGAGGTCGATGAGGACGAAGTTGAGTTCGAGACCGGGCTCGTCGAATTGTGTGGATGTGTCATGAATTGATGATTGTGGATCTGAGGATAGTTCAACACCGGTGGCAGCGGTGGTTGGGATTGTTGAAACGGAGGGTTAATGGCCGCGGCGGTGGTGGAGGTCAGCGGCGTGGTGGTGGGGAACACTACGCTCAGAGGAGTTGGGCTAGTTGATGAAACAGTACTAGTGTGGGGTGGTGGTGGTGGGAAATTGGAGGCGTTTTCCGGTGGCGCCGCCTCCATTGGGGTGGCCGGTGGTGGCTGAGGGCGGGTCGGCGGTGGTGGAGGGGTGAAGGGATTTGGAGGGGTGTTTTCGAGGGCCTCTAATTGATCAAAAAAACGATATGTTTTGCCGTCTGATTTTGATGCTCGATCACCTCTTGTTCTCTTGTGATACTTGTAAACGTTCTCGAATTTCTCCTTGCATTTCTTGGCGCTTCGTTGAAATCCAAGCTCCGCCATTTTCCTGATAACAACATGAGTTGCAGAATATAGAGATAGAGAGATATTTACAACATTCCAAAGGTAAAAAGATTTATTTAATTCACTACTCGAAAATCTTGAATTTTTCAATAAAACCAAAGTTTGATGCCGCATAAAATAAGCTCAAGAAATGAAACGTAACTCAACTGGTGATGCTGAAAACAATAACTAGGCGACATATAAAGAAAAATTAAACAACAAAAAAATTATTAAAAGAAAAATATTCAATTTTCACTATGGTCCCTAAGAAATCATTAAACATATTCAAATCGTGGAGCCAAAATTTTTCTGTTTTTGCGGAAACATAATTGGTGAAGTTGTGCACAAATCGTATTGATGAATAAAGGAGGGAAAAAAAATGCTGAAATTAAAGATGAATTCAGGTTGAAGAAAAGAATTCATTATTTTCATCCAGATTTTTTATTTTTATTTTATTTTATTTTTGCTATAATTCGCAACAAAGTGCCAAAAAAAAAAAAACCAAACCAAAATGATTAAATTTTTCCTCAAAAGCTGCTGAATTCTTGTGAAATGAAACTGAAAGACGAAACCCTTTTCTTATTGTTATCATAAAGCAATAATTCAAGTGGAAATTATGATACAAGAGATTAATTAATCCTTTTGACACAATTCAAGAAAAGATTATGAATTCTCATTCTGATACACCCTCCAGTGCGTGTAATTGTTTGTGAATATATACATACATACATATAGACACAATCAATGAAAAACATTTCATTCAATATCCTTTTTACCTGGAAACCTCTTCCCATAATGGACCTTTAAGACTTGCGTCCCTAAAAGCAACATCCATTTCCGACCGAATTTTGAGCAAAGCTAATGTTTCTTGCCTCGGCCACCGGTTTCCCCCGGCGCCGCCACTTCTCTCATTCAATTCTTCCAAACCGCCGCCGCCGCCGCCTCCCGGGATCGAGCTGGAGCCGCCCACCTCGCTGCTGCCGCCGCTAGCTCCGCCGCTCTCGTGGGCCTCCGCCGCCGCATCGACCCCGTCGCCGGAGCTCCCCATCATGCCCGAAACTCCAAGCATATGAATCAGTCAATCTTGTTTCTATCCTGTTTTTTGCTTTCCTCTTTTCTTCTTGTTCCTGCTCAGCTAGCTAAGCCCACAGACACCCTCTCTGTGGCGATTAACCAGCTGCGGGGAAAAATAAATAAATTGAAAAAAAAATTATATCACACAAAAAAAGATGGGTGAATTCTGTGGGTTTTTATGAAGATGAGGGGCGTGGTGAATTTATTTAATTTATTTCGGTGGGGATCTGCCTGCCAATCTCACGCTCCTCAAATTATATATTTAAATGACAGAGAAGGGCGTTATTTATTTTTATTTTTATTTTTTTCTTTTTTCCTTTTCAGCTCAAGAATCTTTAGCATTTTTTTTCTTGCCCTCTCCCTTTGGTAAAGAAAAGTCTTTTATATGTCTGTGTGTATATATATTCATGTATATATACACAAAAGTACCTCTGCATGATAAATATATATATATATATATGTATATACACACACATGATATGTATTTATATATATGTGTGTGTGTGTGTAGTTTTCTATTAGAGTAAATACGGGATGGTGGGGTGGGGTTGGTGTGTGGGGGGTGGGGGTGGCGCAGCAGCTGCAGATAGCGACGATGGTGATAATATGTTGGTTTTTGTCTGTCCAGCTAAATATAGTTAAAAGCCGGCCCATGTAGGTCACCTTTGCCTTTTGGACGTTTTGGATATCAGTGGCGAATTTTGGGGTGTGAAATGACTAAATTGCCCCTCACATGTAACCATTGACCTTTTTAAATCATGGATGCTGATCTGACTAATTTTTTTTTATCTTGACCTTTTTTATATTACTATTCTCGATCATTGATCAGGGATTTGCTTGTGCAGATGGGATTCCGTCGGACATGAATTGTCCAAAATACCCTTGCTCTTGATAAGTATCTTTTATTGTTTAGCTGCTTAAGCTAATCATTATGGGTTTTATGCTTACGAAAATAGTTACAATTATGATACTTGTGGTGCCACGTCGTGTGGGAGTGAGGGTCAAGGCAAGGGTGATTTTCGCATTCTCGATGAACTTTGTTATCAACACTGATTTGATCGAAAAAAGGAATTTTCTTTTCATTTAAGTGTATATTGTAGATTCAAAAAAGTCATTTTTAAGAGTGGGATGGGGGGGGGGGGGGGGTGTTGAATTAAAACTAGTTAGATGTAGGCCATATTATTAGGCAAAGTCATTTATGAATAGAAGTAAATAGTGTCCAATTTCTGTTAGGTTGCAACCTACCGTAATAAATGGAAATTGGGGAAGATTTCATCTTATGTGTCATGCATCATTAGAAAAATTCTAATGTATATAAATCAAGACTACTTGTAACAATTTAGCCCACAAAAAATATTCGTATATATATATACATATATATCATTTAGAGAGTAGTTGGATTATCGGTAAAAATATTCTTCAAATATGCATATATATATATTGAAAGATATTAAGTTTTGATTGGATGTTGAATTTTTATAAAATCATTTTTAAATTTTTTTAGTCATTTTCAGTAGAAGAATTATATATATAATACAGCCTTATATATATTTAAAAACGGACGCTTGTAATTACATATGCCTACTCGTCTCATTATAATATATATGTATGTATGTACATGTATACGTGTATATGTGTACTATATACGTACACACAACAACCCCTAGTCAATCTTGTTTTATAGAGTTTTTGTTAGTGTTATTGCAATAAGTAGATATTTCCACTAAATATTTCTGTTCTACACAATTTTTAGTTAAAGTAAGCTTCCATAAAATGTAATAAATGAGCTAGCCAATTGCATGTACTTATTAATCTTTTTTGTATTTAGTTAAACCTTTGGTTTTGTTAAATATTGTTGGTTGGTACTTTACATAGTATAATTCTATCATGCATATTAATCCACTATTAACAATAAATTTATTTTAGTTAATAATATTTGATTTCATGTGCCAGTTAGGCTACAGTAATGCAGTCAGAATTAGGAGTTAATTAATTAAACTATAGCAAGTTTAATATTTATCTGAGCTGTTGTTTACTTTCTGATCATTGATAGTGGCTACCATGTTTAATTTTTAACGTCATAGCATCATTAATCTTGATTAAGACCTTTCTATTTTGTAACAAATAAATAACAAAAAATTATTTAGGGTTTTTTTATTTTCACCCGAAAAATGATAATAGTTACCATTATCGAATTTGGAGAACCGATATATTTTCAACTACAAAAACTGAACAACAGATTCCAAATTTTAATCTCATTTTGCTTGTTACCAATTGCAAAGATATATAATTCACTTACCACGCTAAACATATTTTTTTGTTGAAAGAAGCAATAATTCCGCTATTTATATTTATTGTATTAACTAAATTATTGTCTATGTTGGATAAACATTAAGCCACCAAAAAACGCATGGGATAATTACTCTCATCTCCCCTGAGTTTAGGCGAAATTACAAATAAACACTTCTTGTTTCGAAAATTACCAACACCCCCTTGACATATATCAACGTTTACAAAAAAAACATCCTATCGTTAGTGAATTACCGAAAATGCCCTTGGTCAATTTTTCCAACATTTTGTGAGGACCAAAATATCCTTTTTTATTGTAAGATTTTGAAACTTAAAGGGTGTTTATTGTAAGTATTCGAATCACATAAAGGTATATCTGTAATATTTTTGAAACAGACACGCAACACGAAGGGCCGCGCTTTTCGACAGGTATTTTTGGCCGTATTTGGAAGAGTCTTGAGCTAATTGCAATGAGCAATATATTGGTGAAGCCCATTTTGGGATAGGGCCGATGGTGGCAAAGAAATTAGACGGAGGAGATGTAATCGCGAGTTAGAATTTAGCGTAATTTTTATTTAATTAAATCCAAATGGATGAAGTGTTAGCAAAATTTATTGAGGAGTTTTGATAAGCTTAAGGAAACGAAAAAATTGGTGCGTAGCTTCACCATCTAGATAGTGGCGATATGATGGCAAGGTCAGGTATTATTTATATTCAAAATAAGAGGGAGTTATTTGTAATTTTACGAAAACTTAGGGGAAGTGAGTGTAATTCTCCCTTAAAAGTATTTAGAGGGGAAAGGGCATTATAGTCTTTTTGTTTGATTTAGTAATAAGGGGACAAAATTCAGGGGGATATTGATAATTTTCTAAATAAGAAAAACTTATTTATAATTTTACCTAAATTTAGGGGAGATGGGAGTAATTATCCCATATAAAATAAAAGAACATTGATTATGATTGAGATTCAAATAACCTTGCCTACGTTTGACGTTCAAATAACTTGATCACTTAAATAGCCCGTATACGGACAAAAAATAATTTCTTTTTTTTTTTTTGTCCTAAATAAAAAAGAAAATAAAACTACCACAGAAACGGACCATCCGACAAATAATGCAAAAATGAGGGACCCATCAATGAATAAACCATTAAATGAGCTAAAAATCATACAATACTTTATAATACACTCTATGAATGAAATAATGTTCTTACTATGGTATGATTACGTACATATAATTTAGATAAAGAAAAGAAATAGGTGGGTGGAAATAATTAAAATTTTAAATCTTTAAAGGGCATAGTGGTCAAGAGAGAAATTTTAGTAGCAAGATATAGGCAAGGGCAATTTAGTAAAAGAATAAGAGATTGAGGGGTGGAGAAGTAAGGTAGGTAAACATCAAAGGCACAATGGGCACCGCTAATATTTGTCTACATTTTGCGGTGAATGGTACGTAATTGATGATGAGAAGAAGACTACTCACATCATCTCTCTCTCTCTCTCTCTAAAAATTGAATAGTCTATTGTATAATGTAAAACACTAAGTACAGCTAATTAATTTTTTGTGTAACTTCACTTTAGTTTCTCGCTCTATAAATATATACATATATATGTATATAGGTGTATGTATATGTGGTTGCCTATGTTACAAAACTTTAGTATTTTTACTACGAGGTGTTTGTTTTATGTCTGTGCTTCGCTGGCTGTGGGCTTCTTCTAGCTGTTAGAGATGCTTTCCCACTATACCTCAATATTTACGGATGGTATAAGTTTCTTATTCTCTTTCACACACACACACACACTCATAATATATATATATATATATATAGAGAGAGAGAGAGAGAGAGAGAGAGAGGATATGATCTTTATTTTTAACGACATGCAACTTGGTGTTGCAGGTAATAGTTAATGGTGGATATTTATAAACGGTAAAAATGACTAGAATAAATAATTTTTAGAGGCTAAATTGAGTTTTTGCATGAAACATAAAAGATTATATTATCTTTTTAAGAAGTAAAATTTTAAACTTTAGTAAAATAGCTATGGACTAAACTCGATCTTATATAGAAACTTAGGGAAAAATTATCCCTTTGAACCCTTTCGTGCTCCATATTTATGCATATATATATATATGCATAAAAAATAACAATACCAAAAAGAATATGCATACAAAATAGGGCAGCTGAAAGGTTACAATTATACATAGAAAAGTTCAAATTAGGGTCTCAAAACCCTTAAAATGTAAGATTCTGATTTCAAATTTTATTGATGTGTTATTCTAATTATGTGCATAACTATATATTTTAATTTCATTATATTTCAGAATTCGTTGGTAAATTGGTGATGATTAATTATGAATTAATATTAAATTACCGTTAAATTAATTATGTAATTATTATTTCTACAATAACTTTGTGAATTTTAAATGACAGAGAATCGTATAAATCGCGTAACAATAAGAAAATCATTGTCTAGGTTGGAACACTTGAATGTTACATGCCAATAACAAGTGGGTCACATGGCTCAACCAGATAAATATGATAAGTAAAAAGAATAATAAATAAAAGACATCAAAAAGTCAAATTAATTAAAACTAATAATAATAATGATAAAGGTAGAGAAAAAGTGGAGGATAGAGAATATTTTAATAAAATATTCCTTCATTTTTTTTTTTCTGCAAAAAGAAGAAAAAATATATATATTGTACAGTACATGATTACGTTGTACAATATTTTAATATAGAAGACAGTAATTTTTGCTGATCCCGAAAATAATTTATTTAATTTAAATTATTGCAGATAGATTCCTGCAATCAAAAATAATATATTTTTAATCTAATTTCTAGGTAATTAAGCTGATTGGATCCGTGATTACTAATTATTGTTAATTAAACGGTGACTAACTACGAAGTTACAAGGTTTAATTTATTTATTTGACAAGAACCAAACTAAATTAAATAAACAACCAATGTGAGTTGGATTATGATAGAACGTCAACATCCCAAATTTGATATTATTGTTGTTTAATCATAGTTTGGAATATCCTTTCAGATTTTGCGATCAAAATATTTAATTTTTTTTTTAGCTTTCTATTTATATTTATTTCTCTTTTTTGGGATTTATATAATTTAATGCGGCAGTTACCAACCGACTCTAATAAATTATCTAGGTTGTTTAGTTGTTTGCATTAATGTTTTGATTTATATTTTGAAATTGTACTATTCTTGTTATCAATTATGAGAATCTAGGTTTGAAAGTGATTAATATGTACCTTTCTAGTCATCTATCATGTAATACAAAGCCTATGATTCCAGTCTCATTGTAAAGTTTAACTCTCAAGTCATGAAATCGAATTTCATTAAATGTGTTTTTATGGCAGTGAATTGTGATTAAAAAAATTAAAAAGAAAAAAGAAAAAAAAATGACATATAATTTCGTGTTTGAACAACTTATTTTGTATTGTTACAACAATCAATTGTAGTTCATATTTTTGTGTATTTTATTAGAACACTTTTAAGGAATGTCAAAGTTTATAGGAAAAATTATAATTTTAGGACTGTATGTTGTACACTCTTCATAATTTTAGGATAATAACTTTTTCATTTACAATTTCAGGACATTAACTTTTTTACTTGCAATTTCAGGACACGAATTTAAGATTTTGTGGCACATTTAGGATAAAATTCCAACCAATTTTGTCAATTTTTTGATAAATTTGCAAATATTGAGGTGAGAAGTCCTAAATATGCCACAAAATCTTAAATTCGTGTCCTGAAATTGCAAATGAAAAAGTTAATGTCTTAAAATTGTTAGAGGGTACAACATACAATCCTAAAATTATAATTTTTCCAAGTTTATATATAACTAAGTTAGTTTTTAAAATTGTCGTAGTATATATGTTAAATTAGATTCTTTAGTGATAACTTCTTGAGTTAATTGCAGTTGGAACATCCAAATATATACTCTTTGTCGCGTTTTTTTTTCATAAACTATTAAAACGTAACAAATCAGCCTTTTATAATAATAAAAAAACATAATAATCGATCCCTAATTTCTATTTTTCAGGGGCGAATTTATTGTACTTTATACTTTATAAAGATAAGCGCAACATATAACTTATAATTTGTAGTGCAAATATAATTAATCCTAATTTATCATTTACTAAGGTATATATATATATATGATACGCAATATAATTTGATCACTACACAAATGATAAATTATTCAACGCGACATGCACGACACCCCAAGCAAAGCATAACTTATTCGATTCCACTACGTATATATAACTTTTTCTTGTTTCCAAAAGTATCAGAAAACGTGGAACAGTAACCCAATCCCACGGATTTAGTATATCTTCATAAAAACTATATTTTCTTGGCTTTTTAATTTTTTTCTATTCAAAAAACTGTATTTGAAGTTATACCACGAAAAAAAATTCTTTTTGGTTAAAAAGGATCAATGCACAATACATCGTATTTTAGACTATACCAATTTATAATGCACGTATATTGACACAAAGATACAAATACGATAGCATATAAATATTTTAACATGTTTATGATATTTTTAAAAAAGTTTAGAATATGATGTGGACCGACACAATATTATATTTATATATAACTACGTACACATTTAGTTATGTAATTTGTAATAGTTTTACATAGATAAATAGATATATAAGTATAAAGAAAAATTAACGTCGGTTGTTGTAATTACATAAATAAAAAAATTATTTAAATATATTTTCGGCTGAATTTTCTACCAAAAATACAATGAAAATATTTAAAATAAATATTTTTTTATTACTTATATTTTTGGCAAAAAATTCCACCAAAAATATTTAAATAAAAAAATTATTTAAATATATTTTTGATGTAATTTTTCATCGAAAATATTTAAAATAAATATTTTTTTATTACTTATATTTTTGGCAGAAAATTCCACCAAAAATATTTAATATCAATAATTTTTTACTACTTAAATTTTCGGCCAAAAATATTTAAATAAATAATTTTTTTATTTACTTATATTTCAGTGGAATTTTCTACTGAAAATCCCCCGAAAATTGTGATGAAATTCTTGCGCCACCCTTGGCGCATGGTTAATGTCAAACTTTTCAACGGATTTTTGGTGGAATATCGGCGGAGATACTCCACCAAAATCTGCCAAAATTTGGAAGAAATTCTGCCGAAAATTTGGGTGGAATATTCTGTTGAAAAATTCTGCCAAAAAACCGTGTTTTCTTATACTGTAACGATTTGGGCTTATGTAATATGCAAATCTTTTACATTAAAAAAAACATAAAAATTTTAGATTTTTATTTAATTTATGAACACCTTAACTAAGATATTGTGTCAAAAAGAAAACCGTATCACATACAATAATCGATATATATCAGATAATATACAAATAGTTTTTGAGAATTTCGATGCTATTAAGAGTTCAAATTGAACTTGCTATCATAAAAAAATTTAAAAAGTATTATTCAAATTTGATGCTAACGGAATGCCAACCACGTCTAACGTGATATCAAACTGTAGTTAATCTTTTTATATTTAGTTTTTATTTGCATTAATAATTGTTGAAGTCGCTTTACAAAAATAGTGGCCGATAAATGAAAATACAGGCACTTTTCAAATGCATGATTAATGTCTTTTACAGAAAAGAAATGCTGAAATTAATTCACCCCCATTTCCAAAAGGAGGGTCCCCTCTTTTTTAACAAATTCCATTTTTCGTTCTATATTCCCACTAAAATAGGCCAGAAAGTATCTAACATGCCACATGCAAATTGTCAAGCGTAGAGTTGTATAATCATTAACTGTTACATCCAGCAGAGAAAATAGATATACATACGAAATACTCTCCCTCCCTCCCTCCCTCTCTCTCTCTCTCTCTCTCTCTCTCTCTCTCTCTCAATTGCAAACCCCTTAATTATATTATAAAATATTCTTATACTTATTGTATAATTGACCATTTTCTTGAACAGCATATTCACCACATATTAAATGTAATGTGGTTACATATAATTAATTTCGATTCGACTAATTAAGGGTCTGTTTTGATAAGGTTAAAAAAGTGCGTTGCGAGCTATACTTTGTACGGTGAATTTTTTTTTTTTGGCAAAAATATTAGATAATTTTATATTTGAATGCAATAATTAAAAAATACTTTAAAAGTTGTTTTTAGTTAAAACTACTTTGTATAAGTTTCAAAAAGTCATTTTTGAGTTTTTTCTAGCTTAACTTTTTCTAAAAAAGCTCCGTCAAACACAATTATTTTTAAATGAAGTATTTTTTTTTTCTAAATAAGTGCTTCTCTCCTAAAAAATATCCATCCAAATAGACTCTAAGTACTACACTAAATAATTCCCCAACATTTCTTTTTTATTATTTTATTTTTATTTTTACTTTTATTTTTATTTTTTTGTAGAAAGTACCCAAAAAATACAGTTAAAATCCAATTTTCTAATGGAAAATGTTACGTTGGAAATTCAAAGCTGATCCCAAACACTTTTTTTTTACAGAATTTTAGCAAGATTTTTTTTAAAGAAAAAATCATCCCCGGAAATTCGTCGGTATGTTATGATTCCCTTGTAGAAAATGTTTCCATATGTATACATGATCTTATTTCTATTTACCGAAAAATTGTATCTACTACAAAATAAAAAAAAATTGAATAAAGAGCTTACACGTGTATTCAGAATTAATCTATTTTTTTTAAAAAAAAAATTGCTTTGCTAATTATTGATGGCAATTCATTCATTAAAGTCCCAACAACTGGTTAACTATTAGGGATTGTGACGCGGACCAATATGAGTTGTCTGAACTCTCTCTCTCTCTCTCTCTCCCCTTATTTATTTATTTCAATTTCTTCTGGTGGCCCATGTAGAAAAAGTTACATGCACACAAAGGGATTAATTGAACATGGTAGGCATGTGAATATAGACATAAATCATGTGTCATCCATGTGGATTTGCCCTTTCTTTTTATTTATCTGGCATTAGCGAATTAGCAGCCACCAAAGTGGGATTCTTGGATATTTAACTATGTATTATTTTTCTTATAAAAAAAACATTTTACTTTCCTTAAAATTTACCAACTTTTTGCTTCAAGAATTGAGATAAATAATAAACATACATAAAAAGAAAGGGGGAAAAATAGAAAAAAGGGGTGAAGGGGAATTTATTATAATCACATTCTTTTTGAAGCCCACTAAAGAGAATTTACAACCACGCATCATGCATATTAATTGTCAAAATCAACTAGCTTTTCATGAATGCGGATTATCGACTTGACTTGTCAAGGTAAGGTAATGATAACGGAGCCATCTTATATGCATGCATGTCTGTAAGAAAGCACAAATTACGCTAATGAAAAAATTATGAATGAACATTATTAGAAAAATTATATTCAGTCACGAATTTTAGCAACTGTAACAAATCTACAAAAAGCAACGAAAAAAAATTAATCAAGGATATTTCCGTGACTAAAATTGGCGCAAAATTTGGCGCCAATTTAGCCAAAGAAAATCCATAGCTATTCTTAATATTTTTTTTTTTGTCATCTAATGTGGTGGCTTGAAATCTTAACCTTTTGGTTGAGGTTAGAGTATCAAACCATTACATCATTTGAATTTTTTGTTTAAAAATTAATTTTTGCTATACTTGACTAATATAAATTATACGAAATTCTAAATAAAAATTAGAGGTAATTGTTTTTTGGTCCTCCACGTCTAAGGTGTTTTCGATTTTGCTCTCTCCGTTTCAATTTTATCAATTTTTCCTTTTTCATTTATAAATTTTTCAATTTTTGCCGTCTCCGTTTAACAATTTTTCAATTTTTGTCTTATTTTAGATGTAACTTGTCGTCGGTGATGATGTGGCAATTTCTCGGCGATTTAGTGGTGTGGTGGACATCTAGTTGGCATTTTTGTGGTGAGGTGGATTAGAGAGTTGGATATCCAATTGGCACAATGACATTACAAAAAATCATATTTAAAAATATTAGTTTATCCAATTATTATAATTTTAAAACTTAATATACATATATATATATAATACAAAAGTTAATTAAAACAAAAATAAAAATTTTATATATAAAATTAATGTCTAAATTACATAAATACATAATTTTAAAACCAATTAAAAAATTTATTATACATATATATAATTAAAAAAATAATTAAAAAATATCTACCTTTCTTTCCAAAAAACCCTGGCGAAAACCCCTACCTCTAGCCACCGCAACCCGCCCCCGCCCCCCCCCCCGCCCCCCCTTCTTACCACTCCACTGTGGCCGTCACTGCCACCCCCCAACCCCCCTTCACCACACTGTTGCCGCCCCAACCCCCCACCCCCAACTACCACCACCGCCGCCGCCCCCACCCCCAACAGCCACCGTCCCCTAATCACGCCACTACAGCCCCAACCCCCAGCTTCCACCACCATTGTCGCCGCCTCCCCCAACCCCAACCATACCCACTCACCAGATCTCTCTCTCTCTCTCTCCTAGGTGACGGAAGGTGAGCGTGGGAGGGGGTATTTGTGTTCTGTGCATGTATATATATGTGTGTATTTATGTATGTGTATGTATGTATGCATATATATATGTGTGTGTGTGTGTGTGTGTGTGTGTTTGTGTAATTATGAAAATGTATATGTATGCCAACTAAGCATCCATTTGTATTTTTTTCATTTTGTTTTCTTAAGGTTATTGTATTATGTAGCTGCCAAATAATTTATGAAAGTGGAAAATAACAAAAAATAAATAAATTACGCATCTATAACAAATTACAAATTCCATCCAAACGCCATCCACATTAGCACCGGCGAGAAGTTATGTCCAAAATAAGATAAAATTGAAGGAAAGAAATAAATGAAGAGGACAAAATTGAAATAGAGAGTACAAAATCGAAAACACTATAAACCTAGAGGACAAAAAAAGCAATTATCCCTATAAATTATCTAAATAAATTTTTGTTACTTTTTTTTTTTAAGCTGTGGTGATCGTGGGGCCTGGGGGGATTTTGGGGGTGGGGGGTTAATTACAACCTTTTTTTAGCCACGAATTTTTATTTTTATTTATTTATTATTATTATTTTTGGCCATGGATAATTTTAGCCACAAAAAATCCGTGGCTAAAATTAGCCACGCCTCTTTTAGACACGAAAAAAATACATGGCTATTAGATTTAACAAATCCATGACTAAATACAGTTTTTCTAATAGTAGAAGATATTATGCCATAAATAGAAGGCAATTTGTGATCGATGGACATGTGACCTAATTATATTAAAATATATCTAAAGTAACAATTAGTAATAAAATATTTACTAACGAATTTGTGATTGAATGAAATCCGTAACAGAACTATGCTTTGTGATAGATTTTCATTAAATCAGTAATGGTTTGATTCACTAACAAATGGAGTACATTCTTGTTATGTCTGCATAAATAATAATACTAATAATTATAACTAAACCAGTTATATATTAAATGATAACACAAAATTTGTCCTTGTTTATATATCTGAATTAAGTGATGATAGTTTTTTGTTTTAAAAGATAAAGAACTCCACAAGTTTCATAATAACAACGATATGTACGTTTAATTTGTTGTTATTTACAACTCTCTCTCTCTCTCTCTCTCTCTCTCTCTCTCTCTCTCTCTTCTCTCTCTCTCTCTCACACACACACACACACACACATTAATATAACAAAATCTGGCCACACATTTTAGTGGCAATTTTTCTTGTTATTAGTTTCCACTGTATAAATATCACCAATTATGTAATTTTTAATTACGACAAGGGAAAAAAAATAGTTAGATATAAAGCTTGTCACTGTTTAACTGTATTAAGTGATAGAACTTCCATTTTGTCACAGTGTTTTCTCGACAAATTTAGCAATGCCAATTATTATATCTAATTTGTTACTATTAACAATTAGTTCAACATGCAACAACAAAAATCTTGTGTAAATCCTTGCGAAACTTTCTCTTATCACTAGCTGATTGTTCTTATAAATGTGTCACTAAAGTATTATCATTGTCGACAACTTAAAAAATATTATCACTTGATGCCAGTGACAAAGCCAGGGGGGTTGGTGGTGGCAATCGGTCCCTCTCAATTTTTTAGAAATTCATTTTTTAGTATATATATATATATTTATATATTTATTAAAATTTTAAATTTTCATCCTCCCTAAAATAAAATTTAAACTTTTATATAACTTATATAATAAAAATTTTAATTTTCTCTACTCTATTTTATTTTTGGTGATTTATTTTTACCTAATCTCATTTACTATAATAATTAAATTCTCTCCCTTTATCTTTCCTCTATTTTTCTTTACCCTATTCAAATTAAAATACTAAAAATTCTATTAGTTTACTTCTTTCTTCTATTTCAATTAAAATATCAAAAATCCTATTAGAAATTTTCTTTTCTCACAAACCCTACAATATTCAATTTTTTCTCTAAAAGCAACGTACAAAAAGGTATTACATATTAATTTTGGAATTTATACATTTATTTATTTCTTTTTTTTAATTGTTTTTCATGTAAATAATTGAATCTTAGGATTGTTAATATTAAACTTAATGAATATTTGTGTTTATTTATTGGGCAATTAATTGAACTTGAATGAATCTTACTAATTTGACACTTCATATTTAATTGGGAATGATTTAGGGAATGTGATGGCGGAGAAAAAAAAAATATATTTTTTGAGCTTTGAATATATTTTTGATTGTGAGGACAAAGAGAGAGAAAAAAAAAATCTATTTTAATACTTTTTAATTTGAGTTTTGATTATATATCATTATGCGGGTTGCTGTTAGTTTTTGAGTTTTGATTATATATCACTATTGGGGTTTATGTCTATTTTAATACATTTTGAGTTTTGATTATATATTATTATATGGGTTTATATTAATTTTATTGAGTATTGTTAAAAAAAATTTATTAAGTATTTTTTAAAAGTAATTCGTTATCCACTATATTTGCTTAATTTGAAACAAAGAATAGCTTGTTTTTTTTTCTGTATCATTGTTTATATATTGTTTTTTATTGTATGACTTTTTTTTTATTATAGCACTTCTAATTGGTTGTATACGCATAAATATAATAATTTTTATTATTTTATATATTAATATTATACATAACCCTTATATTTATATATTTTAATAATTAATGATCTCGAAATAAAATTTGTCCCCCCCCCCTCCTTTAATCAATTCTTGACTTTGTCCCTGCTTGATGCACATCATTTATAACAAAATAAAAAAAGAAGATATTATCATTTATTTTCTATCATTATCAATGTGTGTGTGTGCGCGCGCACGCATCTAATTTTAGAAAACAAGATATTACAAAGTAACACAACAAGTTTGGTGATGGTCCGACCCAATCCGAATCCTCTACTACAAAATGATATTACATAATCTTCTCCACTCATCCACACACACCAAGTGTATTGGTAAGTGGTTGGGATAAAGAAAGAGAAAGACTTATAATATGAGACATTTTTTAAATATTCTCTTTCCTTATTTTAACCGTTTATCAATACACGTGGAGTGTATTAATGAGTAGAGCTAAAGATGTGTTAACATTTTATAATAGAAGATTTGGATTGGGTAGGACCTAGCTCAAACTCAAACATAGTTGGTGTTTGTTGGTATCGAATATTGGGTGATTAATGACCAATAACGCAGAAAATAAAAAGCAAAAACAGAACAAAATTTGGGGAGGGGTGGGGCAATAAACAACGTTTAGTGTGATTAGTAAGATCTGGAAGCATGTGAGGTGAGTTAATTGCGCACTTATGGTATTGGGCAGTTTGAAAGGAAAAACTTTTCATGATCAAAGATTAAAAAGGATAAAGATGTTTGGCAAAGAGTGTTAGTTAATGCGAAAAAACATGTGAACGTGCAACCACAAATCATCATGTAAACCACATGCAAATGTGTGTGTGTCTCACTGTGTTGTGTGTGTGTGTGTGTGTTTTGCTAACGGGTTACAGGGTGGGTGTGATGAGATAATTAACGGACACGCGCGCGCGCGCATATATATATATATATATATATACACACCTATCTTAGGTTAAGAATGAAAAGAAGGGCAGGCACACAAAGCTGAGTAATTATACTATAACACATTAATTCATTGCCCCCAAATTAGAGCCCCTAATTAGCTGCTTAAAGATTTATTACTTCAACCAACAGCAACTTGTGCTTAGCTTGTGTGGACATACAAGTCACGGGATTGTTAGAGGATTACGCGTAATCTATTGTTAACAATGATTAAATGACAAAATTTTTGAAACAACTTGTGTTATTTATGTGTAGGAAGAGTTTAGAGTAAGTATCGTAGCATATTTTTTCTTTCATAATTAAAAAAAATAATTTAATTTGACATATATAATATGGCAATATCACATTCGTGCATTTATTGTGATACTTCATAAAAAATATCTCGATAAACTATACGCGACTAGAAACCCATTTGGATGGGCTTTTCTCAAAGAAAAAACACTTATTTTTTGAAAAAAAAAACACTTTAAACAAAAAAAAATGTATTTGGATGGATTTTTTTAAAAAAAAAAACAAAAGCTATAAAAAAATCAAAAGGACTTTTGTTAGAAGCTACCTCAAAGTAACTTCAAATAAAAGCACATTTTAAAGCATTTTTAATTACTATATCCAAAAGCAAAATTGCTTGGCATAAAAAAAAAACTCTACCATAAAAAGTGTCATTCGAAAAGTACTTTTTTTAAGTCCATCCAAACAGACACTAGATTTAGCAACCTTGAACATGAAAAAGGGGAAAGAAAAACAAAAACTAGGTGGATAATATGCATGAGTGATTTATAACACAAAAAAAATAAAAAAGAAGTGATTTATAATATTGCTGCAAAATTAAAAAGTCATGATAGTTTTCAGCCAATGACTAGATATTAAATTTGTTAAATCAAAATTCTGCAACGTGAACGCATACAAGAACGAAAATTTCAAAACTTGTCCGTTATGTTTATCCTATTTAGGTTAATATATATATATATATATATATATATATATATATATTGTTAATTTTGAATTTTAGACTGATGTACTGTTTATAACAAAATTATAATTTTATTCCTATTTCGTTGGAATCCGACTAGCTGTGTTAAAGTGGCAATCAATCTTGCCGGAGTCTAGTTGTCGAATTTTGAACATATGTATATATATATATATATATACACACACACATGCACACTATAAGAAAATATTTTCTTTATTAATAAAAAATTTATAACAAAAAGATTCGGTTTCATAAATTTAAGGTATTTGTAATAAATTATTAACAAAATTTAATATAAACATAACTAAAGAAATAATTAGTGACAAAACATTTACAAACGAAGGTTTTGTAAAATTCAACACAGACACTAAACCTAACACTAAGCATATAATCTATTGATTCGTCACGCACTACAAGAAAAAGAGTAAATTCGTGACAATATAACAAGTGATAATGACAAAATTGTTATTAATTATATACATTTAATAACAACAAAATTACATTGTCACAAAATATAATTTGCACAATATCAATAGTGACATAATACATATGGTGGCAACTTAGTGACAATGGAATCTTATCACAAAATCTTAATGGCAATTTTTTTTGTCACCAAATTGTCACTATAGGTATATCACTAATTGTTAATGATTGTAACTAAAACATGAATTCTTGTCACCATTGAACAAATATTGTGACAAGATAAAATTAATTGTCACCAAAAAAACTTTATTAGTGACAAAACAGAATGCGTTGTCACTTAATATAATTATTGGTGACAACTTTATATTAATAATTTTATATCTTATTACCAATATTTCTTTTTCTTGTAGTGACAAAAAGCAGTGCGTTCTTGTATATAAGTCACCAATTTTGAGTATCAAATATATTATATTTTGCTAGATTCCAGCGAAATCAAATTAAAGAAACTCTAAAATTTTCAAATTAATATACAGATTAAAATTGAAATTAAATCCAAATAAAATTAATTCACGGGATGAATTTCACTTTTTTTTCCCTCTAAATAATTTAATTACCACTAGTACGCAAGAAAAGAAATAAACCAATCAATTATGATTGCACGAGCTTGGAAGGACTCTAATCATTGTCTTATTGATTAATTAAATGGATGAAGTGAAGATAAAACCGGGAAAGTCACGTCGCAAAGCCACAAAAGTCTTATCATTGCTATATATATTATTAAAAATTAATAACAAGCCATTTTAATTAATCAGCATAACTAGACACGCTAAGAATAATTTAATAGACAATTAATAGGGTAAATCATTCTTCTCTCAATGATAACACTTTTAAGCTATATGTAATGGAATTATACCACATTAATTAAAGAAAAAAGAAAAAAGAAAAATACTAAAGCACACAAAATAAATATTTATATTGAAGAAGATATAAAATTTATAATGAATGATTCTTCTCCTAAAAAGCCCCAATTTTTTTTATTCAAAAATTTAGTGAACAATTTCCTGATAAAGTTGTTTGAACTAATCTATCAATGATGATTTTAATATATTATTTTTTTGAGTTTTTTTTTCAAATTTTAAGATATATGAATTATAAATTTTAAAAAAAAAACATTTGTTTTGAATTTTAAGATCATATGTAATTTACAATTGGGATCATTTTTCTTTTTCTAAACTAAAAAAATATAAATAAAAGTATTAAAATCTTCATAAATTAATTTTAGCAAGAAGATTTTTTCTACATACAAAATTAGCATGGGTTTACAAATTTGATTTTGAATCAAATATCCAAAGTCTAATGTAAGCAAGGCAAGCATAATTTTATTGATAAAAAAAATAAAAAATAAAAAAAGAAGTCAAAAGCATAATTTTCAACTTATTGGACATAAAAATTATTTATTTTAAGGAGTTTTTAATAATTTAAAAAAAAACAGAAAAGAAAAGAAAAATTAGGCAAACATTTCTTCTTTATATTTTCATTTTTATTTTTGGACTCATACCGTACGAGGGCGTGTATGAATGGGACAGAGTTGATTTTAATAGTCCCCATCTCATTCTCATATCGATTAGGAAAAGATCGTTTGAGTTGATATTTTTAGAGGTAAATTGAGCATGTAACATATAATTACGAATGCGCTAAATCAGCTCTCAATAAGTAGGGTTAGCCCACTTGAACTTCATATTGTAAATTTTTTTTTTTTTTTTTTTTTTGATAAGTTAACTTCGTATTGTACTTACTTGTTTTGATATATTTCAAACAAGTTATTAGAAGGAAAACATTTACTCACTCATTGGAGCTACACAACACGGATGTAGGAAAGTTAGTACCGTGTTTACTTAAATCAAGAAGTGGAGCAAGTGTTGTTTCACAGAACCCCTGTGGTATGAAAAAATACAAATACTCCCTTAATGTTCGACTCTCTATTGAAAATCCCACCTTTTATAAACATTTGGGGGGGGGGGGGGTAATTAACTCATATATATATATATATAGGCACACACGCACATATATGTATGTATGCTATAAATACCTCAGGCTCCATCATCTGAAAAAGAAGAAAAAGGGAAAGAAAAGCAGAAAAAATTCAGTCACTCTTTAAGTATGGTGGAGGTCCATGAAAACGATTAGTGATTTAGTGCTTTGTAAATGTCACTGTTTTAGCCCCCCCCCCCCCCCCCCCCCCAACCCCCCGTATGGACCATATATTAAAGCACTCTAAAAGCCCAAAATCAGCACCCAGTGTAAACGATGCTTAGATCCCATGTGCCTCCAAAGGACAGCCCACTACACACACACACACACACGTATATACATAGAGAGAGAGAGAGAGAGATGCTTACATTGTTCCCATGTCCATTTCTGCATATTTAACTTTGCTACTCATGTCACATTCTATGATCCAAGTCACACAAATGGATAAGCCTCCTATTCATCATCACTATACACACACAAGTTTATTTCAACAAAGGATAATGTACAATCTTCCAACCACTTTCACCACTGACCACACGCTCATGGAATCAGCATAAATAACCATAAAGAGTTAAGTCATTTGTAACCTTTCAAGAATTAAATAAGCAAGAAACAGCAACTTGCATGAGTGACGAACCACGGATCACTAAAAGGTAGTAGCGGTAAGATATAATAGCACGTGCGGTGTTTCACCGCCAGACGATACATCACTATTATTCATCTGCATCGATCTTACACACACACATATTTTGTTTTCTTGTATGATAAGATGACTTATAAAAATTCGAGCTATTAGAGGGCCGGGCTAGGAAACAAATTAGGATTGCTTAAAGCATGATATAGTCACCGGCTAATGCTACTAACAAATAAGGCAATAGCAGCTTAGGAAAAAACAATCTGATTTTCAATAACATACCTTAAATTCCAACAGAAAACCAGTATTAGTAATGGTTTATTCTGTTGAATAACGAAAAAGTTGAAGCCGTTTTGAAGGAGAAATATCTATTTTTCTTAATATTCCTGCATATAAAGGTAACTATAACATGTAAGAACTACCATAGGACTCATTAATGGGCTCAACCACGCAAAAAACGCACACACTACACCCACAGAGCACAGACACCCAAAAAAAAAAAAGAGAAACAAAACAATAAAAATTAATAATAATAACTGCAGGGGTCGTACCTGGGAGGCTTTTGGACTGCCGCTACAGTTCCTCCACCGGAAACTTCAGATGCTTACATTCTCGACGATTAAAGTAATCAATTATCTTAGAGTTATCCCGCATGTGGATGCATATGCATGGCATGTTTATGTCTGTGGACTGGATAGGCCTTTGAACCGTGTGACTGTGTGTGGATGTGATGGTATATAAACTAGGTGCAGACGGGCCATTATAGGATATTTCGTCATTATGGGAACACAAGAAAACCAACAAAAGTACATAAAAGCCAAGCCTTCTGATAAATTATAAAAGTTTTAGAAGAATAAATGGAGAGAATCCCTTGAAAACATGTCAAAAGGAGAGCATAAATACTCCTAGTACATATGCATTGAACTACAACAAAGTAATCTCCAAATAGAACCAGCATGCTATTGTACTATATCCTAAAAAATAATTATAAGGGAAAACGAAAAATTAGTTCGAGATATTGCATCACGGGTCTAAAACGGTAAAGAAGCTTTGCAAGATTAATTATTATCAATACCGATTTCCTTCTGCCTTAGCTCCAAGGCCATTCGTTCATTTTCTAACTTCATTCTCTCAATCTCCATTTTCATCAACTCTAGTTCTCTGTCTTTTTTCTTGCAAAACCTCTGCCATTTAAAATGCTCTTTCTCTAGTTCCAACATTTGTGCTTGAATATGTAGCCTCTGTTCTTCCAATTGAAGATTCCTATGATTCATCCACTGCTTCTGCAACACATTTACTTTCTCGCCTTCATTTGGAACTTGATTAACATCACCGCCTACAAGTTCTGTCAAAAAACTAAAACTTTTATTGCAATCTAAAGAATCTGTGAAACTAAAATCTTCATTGCTCTGGCATTGCTTCACTCTCTTTGCTAGCAACCCATATCCCCTGTGGTGATCCCCATTATCCTCAGATTCATCATGACCGTCGAACTGATCACCATTTTGATCCACCCCACCATCGTTGTCGTCATGATCGTCTCTCAGCGTAAGGGCCAAACGCAACGACCGCTGCAGATCAGGGTCTGGAGGGAGATGCAAACGGTTCCCGTTATGGTAAGAACACATCTCCTCATAGTGCAAATGTTTTGAGCTTAAAATTTTTCTAACTTCCTCTTTTGCTTTCTCAGATATGTGGTCCATTCCGTCAAGGAGCGTCGGATTCTCAACCACTTCACACGAAGTCCCTCTCCCTAATATCTCATTTAACCTCTTGTACCTTTTGTTAAGATCATTGAACTTATCCTCACACTGCTGAGGCGAAACAAAATGGCCCCTCTCAGCCATCACCTTCGAAACGGATTTCCATTTTCCCTTTTTTTGTAAATTTGATATTTTTCTTCTCGGCCCGTTTGCATACTCAGCAGCGGTCTCTTCACTAATGTAAGAGACAGCTGTGATTAAAAGCCTCACCATCATGTTCGTCCATTTCACGCGCTGCCATGGGGATGCCTTTTTGCCTTTGCTCGGATCTTCTGTTAAACTCAGCTCGTCTTCATCACTACCGGATTTACCCCTATCCCATTGATCACAATCTTGGGCATTCCCAATTGTAAGCGGGAAGTTTGTAGGATGAGAGTTGTGTTGATGGTGAAGGGCAAGGGAATGTTGTTGTTGTTGTTGTTGATGATGATGATTTCTCATTGGTGCTTGCAAATCAAAGCCTCCATAAGGACTGTTATTGCCTTGCATTGTACTTGCTGATGATAAATTGGCTTCCATAGTCTGCTGTAATTCAGATAAAATGGAGAAGCAAATTGGCTCCACAAATTAAATTATGCATACACCTCAACAATATTAAGGTCCTCAAGAAGCATAATCAACAACCATTCTTATACCCGTAATTTTTATATGCGATGAGCAAACTGAATTTTTACAAAGTATAAAAGGCATTTTATTATTTAAAACCTCTATGTGTGCGTGTGTGTGCATAATATAGTTTCTACAAAGACTCGAGGGGCGACTACCCCTTCCAGCCGCGCGCTACCACGCCAATAATCCATAAATGGTTAATTCTCTACAGTGCAGAAAACAGCCATCTACTATTCTCCATCTCTTCCAAAAGCAAAAATAAAAATCGATCAGGGGCTATCCTAAAGTCCCATATCATAAATAAAATCAACTCTTTTGGCAAAAAGGTGTAAACAAAAAAATAAATAACTAATAAATAAGCATATAAAGCAGAATCTACTCCTGATTTTGTACCAATTTGCATAAACCACCTCTAACTTAAAAGCAAAACAACCCATCATCAGAAAACGTCAAAAAAGCTTGGATTTTTACCCAAAATCCCTCCCCCCCACCCCCCACCCCCCCGGCCAAAAAAAACTCGCACACACACAAAGGAACAATCTTTAAACCAGAAAATCAAGCGATGAAAAGTACTTTTCGGTCAAGAACTTACAGAAAACTGTTGGAAGTACAAATCAAGATCAGACCTTGCTGCTGTAGAACCCAAAATCAAGACTTGAACATTGAAAACAAGACATCTCAAAATCTCAATAAACCTCAAATCGAGTAAAAATAGGAAAAATTGTTCCAAGAAAACCAAGAACTGAAAAGGGCTACTCTAAGAAGATGCAATGTAGCGTGGATCAAAAGGGTCTAAACACACAATTTTCTTCACACTAACGACACACGCACATCCTGGAGAGAAGGCTATAGATCTTCTTGTCAGCAAATTACAAAAGAAATTCGCATGAGCCGGACTAGTTTGTCTACTTGTTTATTATATATATATATATATATATATATGTGCCATTATAAAAAGAACCAACATCCTTTAATTTGGTGTTTTTGGTTTTTTTTTTTTTTCCCTCTTTCCTGCCTCCTATTGTTTCTTTCATTCTTTTAACATGATATATTATTCTTTTATTTTCTTCTCTCTTTTCTCTTATATTTTTATTTTTAATATTTAATTTACTTTATTTTTATTTTTTTAATAATAAAATTCAATTTAATTTTCAATAATTTTTTTTATTTTTTATAATATATAAAATTATAAATTTATTAAATATGTGATCAAATTATATTTTATTTTTATTTTAACATGCATAAAGTATACACGGTTTTTTTGCAAGTTGTGAGGGACATGATTGGCACTTGGGCTAAAATGTTTGCTCGTTTTTGTTTATGAGATATATATGATTTGAATTAAGAAAGGTCCATGTAAGATAGCCAAATTTGCGGCCTTTACATGTATTTTATGAGTAAAATGGGTGGGCCTTGCTTAGAACTTAGCCACCAACTGCTTTCTTTTTTTTTTTTTTTTTTTTTGGCTTCTTCTTTGATCTGGGTTCTGGGGTTGCTTTAAAAAAAATCCTAACCAACTAGCAATTGATGTAGGTGGATGAGAAGCTAAGTACTTTAAATAATATTTAGAGTTCAAATTTTAAAATTATAAGTTGAACAATTGAGTTGGAAAAATTACCCCCATAGCAAACATGTACAATACTCGAATTCGAATTAATCGACGAATAGGTCGAAAATCAATTTTTTTTTTTAATATTGCATACATCAATCACCACGCACACATTGACACACATCTACTAGGATTCGAACCCTAATACTACACTCCCCAAGAAGAATATACTTTGATTTAGCCTGAATCTGCCCAGTCATGCCAAAAGTATATTTTTGCACTGTAAAAATATTTTGCATTTTTGCGTTCACGGCAGGATTCAAATCCAATGATTAAAACAAGGGCGAATTACACTGACTACCCCTGAGGTTTGGCTAATTTACGAAAAACCCCCTATTTTTTCAAAAATTACCAAAAACCTCCTAAGGTTTCAAAAATATTACAAACTTATTCAAATTTCCAAAAATACCCCTTCCCTTTTTTTGGGTGATTTACACTGACCACCCTGAGATTTGGTTAATTTACGAGAAACCCCCTATGGTTTCAAAAATTACCAAAACCCCCCCAAAGTTATACCAATATTACAACCAGCACCTATTTAGGTTGACTTATTAATAATATTAAATCTTTTTTTTCCTCTCTGTAATATTGTTATCATAAAATTTTCATGTAATAGATTTGAAAAAAAAATGTGATTATTTATTAAAATAAATATTCTGAATTTAATGCATTAAAGGTATCTACCAACACATCAAGTATGTTATATTATCGCTAATACGGAGTAAATTTTAAGAGAAATGAGTTAGAGATCTCAAGCTAAATAAAATTTTCAAGTGCATTATTTAATTTCAATTTTTTATTTCAATCAATGTTTATATTTCTTATTTCACATAATCATAATTTTTTTTTCCAAATCTATTAAATTAAAATTTTATGATAACAATATTACAGAGGGGAAAAAAAGAATTAATATTGTTGATAAGTCAACCTAAGTAGGTGCTAGTTGTAATATTAGTATAACCTCAGGGGGTTTTTGGTAATTTTTGAAACCACATGGGGTTTCTCGTAAATTAGCCTAATCTCAGGGTGGTCAATGTAAATCACCCAAAAAAGGGGAAGGGGTATTTTCAGAAATTCGAATAAGTTTGTAATATTTTTGAAACCTTAGGGGGTTTTTGGTAATTTTTGAAAACGTAGGGGGTTTTTCGTAAATTAGCCAAACCTCAGGGGTGGTCAGTGTAATTTTTCCTTAAAACAAAAGGAAAAAAAGAATAATTTTTCTTTTCATGAGATGAAAAACAAATATACAAATTGAAATAGTTACTCTTTAACCATATAATTTTATTTATTTTTAATAAATTATTCTATTTTTCACCTATCATAAATTTAATAACATGACACCCCAAAAATTGCTTTATAACATATGTATTATATGATTGGAGAGCAAAGTTGGTGAATGATATTTGTGGTACATATTCAAAGTATTGGGACCTAATTGAATAAAAAGTAAAGAGTTGATTGGGGCCAAGATCAAAATGTTAGGAGTCATTTTGTAAGGAATGAAATTTAAGATGGTTGGGTTGAAATAATAAGTGGAGCTCAAAAGCAATATCAAGGACAAATATTATTTGATGCTACAACATCAAATTGGTGTTGTTAACTTTTGGTCAATAATTGCTATAACTCTTGTTGTAAATATAGTAAACAACTTATGTTCCCTCAAAAAAAAAAATTATGCTAAAAAAATTTTGTTAGTCGTGAGGTTTGGAATTTCAAGAAGGTGACTGCTGTAATTCTTGTCAACTTGTTGATGTTTTTGTGGCTTCTCACTTTTCCAAGTATACTATGTGCTAGAAACAGAGTAGCCTAAAGATTCCCGTAATTTTTGGTTTCGAAAAACACACACAGACACACATACACCCCATTATGTAATTTCACCCCTTTGTATTGCATAATGACTGCTAGGTTGAGTGGAAACCTTTCAGTTATACTGCCGGGACGGTAATTGTATTATGGCTGATGTTGATCGACAATATGATATATTGTTACCAAGTTTTGTTATTCACTAAATTCTGGTTATGTTTTGAGCCATATCAGTTAGGTTAATCCACCTAGAAATGTAGCATTTTCTATTATGTAAAATATCTGATTACTTGTGAATATAACAAAAAATTTCAGTAGAAATTTCATAGGGTAAATTTCTCTGAAACCCCGTAAAACTTCTAATGAGCAAAAACAAACCCTATCAAATTTAAATTAGCATAATAAACCTTATGAAAATAAAAAGAGAGTATTTTGAGCCCTACACTCGAAAAGTGTTTCCCACGCACCTTGCCTGCAAATGTTTATGTATTTTGTCCTATAAAGTGACTCTTGTACCCTCGACCCTACTTTTCGGGTTCATAACTTTGTGAATGTTCATGTATCTTAGCAAGTTGGATCGTTATAGTCATTAATGAACATTGTGCAAAAACAAGAACATGCTTTTTTTCTAGCTAAAACTATTTGACATCAAATTAATTATTATTTTGTTTATCTTGATCCATTATTTTGGTTACTTGATTTATATTTATAGCATCAAATTTCGCCAGTTTTGGAGTTTCCTCTCCTATTTAAAAAGAAAAAAAAAAGAGCACTTTTTACCACAAAAATAATAAACACTTCTTCATATTGTAACTACCAAAACAGAAGGTCAGAACCTTCACCCCACATTTAATTTTCCCCAAAGAACAGGTCTATTTTAATCTGTTATATAAACAACCCAAGTCCCAAAAGAAGCTTATGCTTTTATTCTCCTTTTTAATTCTCTTTTTTTTTTCCCCGTCACTCTATCTTGAATGCATCAAAAATATCCCAGAATTTTTGTTGAAATGTCTTTAATTTTAACAATTTTTTTGTTGAACTTGCCTTCCAAGCTCCCTAGCGCTTAGAGTGAACAAGGATATGCTCAATCAAGACCAAAAAACACAAACTTCTAGCGTTGAAGTATGAATTTTACATGATCTTACAAATAATTATCTACCCCTACGCCTATGTGTGTGTGTGTGTTTTAATATCCATTTATATTTACAGACGGTGCATGGTGACATATATGAGTGCATAGATGTCAACAAGCAACATTCTCTTAGTCATCCTGCTCTTAGAGGCCACAAAATCAAGGTAATGAATTAGTATGTGTGTGTGCGCGCGCGCGCGTATTATATACATATATATATACACATATATATTGTTATTTTAAGATAACAAGAAAATCTTTTACATTTTATAAAAAACTCAGTTTCGCCTCCCTAAATTAAAATTTCTAACTCTATCTCCAACTTTTGTAGATATTAAGTGACAGAAGATTTCAACAACTAATTATCAAGTTCGTAATAATTTAGCAATTATTTTTCTGTAACAATTTATTATTTAATGCAGATGACACCTCGTCGGGAAATGTTAGCTACTTTTCCAAACATGAGAAACACGAACAAGACCAATAATCTTGTAAAATTCAACCATGAAGAGTTATGGAAATCCGGAAAAGGATGTCCAAAAGGAACCGTGCCAATTCGGAGGACCACGAAGATTAATGAACAAAATAATTTAATGGATAATTCAAGAGTTTATTTGACTCGATCTCTGAAATCGTACCATGGAATAGATGTAAGTAATTATTTATTTTACTATATTTATTAATAAGAAATGAGATATTATTAAATATTGATATTTTTTTTGAGAGTATGTTATAAAGTTTGCAGGAATATATAGCAAGCCAGGACCCAAGATATTTTATGCAGCCGCGGCTACAATCAATTTGCATAACCCCAAAGTCAATTCGAAGCAACAATACAGTTCAGCTACTATTTTTATCGAAAGTGGAGAACCCTCATTATTGGAACAAATTCAAGTGGGATGGATTGTAAGTCTGGCCTAGTTAATTTATTTTTCACTGATTAATTTGGAAAAATTTCTACAATTACCATTTTAAAAATATTTGGGTCCCTAAGAAGTAGCGAGAATATATATATATGTGTGTGTGTGTGTGTGAAATTAATATCACTAATGTTTCTTGAAGGTTAATGTTAGAATCATTTTAGTGCCCAACGTTTAAATTGTCACATTTTGATTTTTTATGTCATAAACAAGTAACACTTAAGTCATTTCGATGAATTTTCTAGCTAAATTTCATTGGATAACGCTTATTCAAAAGGACGTTTTTATCACTTTTTGTTTGAAATTGTTTTAAAAAATAAGTTGATTGGTGAAAATTTGGTTGGAAAAAAAAATAAATCAGAATGACTAAAGTGTTACATATTTATAACACAAATGACCAAAATATGGCGATTTAAATTTTAAGGATTAAAGTTATTCTGACTTTAAAATTTAGAGACCATAAGTGACATTAACTTGTATATATATATATATATAGATACATTTTTAATAATGTGTCTGTACTAAAAGACATTAGTTTCCGCGGGAATATTAATTGAGAGCAAGCATATATTTAATTAGCTTCTAAAAATTGTATATGGAAGTAATTTGAAATGAATGCTTCTATTTTTCTTTTTCGACTACAGTCCAAGGGGCTATTATTGGAAAAGGCTTGTTGTATTATTAACATACAGTCTCATATTTGTTGTAGTGGTTATATAGTAATGTAGTTTTACCGTTTACGAATATATAATGAAGAATATCAAATTTTCAGGTGAACCCACAATTATATGGTGATTATCATACTCGATTATACACAAAATGGACGGTAACACGTTGACGTAACAATTCTTATATATATATATATATATATATATATATATATTATGTACAACATTGTGAAGTATACTAAATATTTTCCTTTAAATTTTGTGTTTATACATATGGGATTTGATAGGGAGACAATTATCAAACCACTGGATGTTTCAACACACAATGTTCAGGATTTGTTTTGGTTAACAACCGCATACCATTGGATTTTTTGTTTCCCGATAATGTAATGTCGATTGAAGAAGGGAAACAATTCGAAGTGGCGATTGAAGTATTTTTGGTATGATATCATTTGTTTTCAAGTTGATTTTTCCTTATATACATGTCAAATCACGTCAAATAATCACCACAAAGAAAATAAATATTTTCATCATATAATTTATAATTCTATCCTTACATGAAAATTTTCAAATCTATCATTTCTTGCCAATTTCATCAATCATAAATTAATAACTGACGCGAGTAAAACAAATTTCCATGCATGCACATGTTAGGATTAACTAGAAAATTGTACCATTTGTCATGCAGTTTCGTTTTGTACAACTTCATGTAGTTAATCTTTACTTAGGTTCTTGTCTTTTGTTTTTTGTTTAGTTTTCAATTTTAGTTTGATGTCCTTAAAAATTTTGCAATTCAGTTTGAATTCATGTAGATCTTGTTGCGTTGATGTGGCAATCACTTTCGTGGAATTTGATAATTCGACGCTGACATGATTGATTGTAACATCAACACATTAATTGATCGAACATCGACAAATTCAAACTAAATTATAATTTTTTTAAAACATATCAACTTAAAACAAAATATTAAATGGGACTAACTTATGAGACAAATTTTGTGATTTTTTTAAACATCTCTTTTTTTTGGTTGGATATATTAGGAACCCAAAGTCGGGTGGTGGTTGAGTGTAGGTCATGATCCAAGTACTCACATTGGTTATTGGCCGATTTCATTGTTTATTACCATGCAAGATAGTGCAGAGACTATGCGTTTTGGCGGGCAAGTTTTTACACCGGCGTCTGATGATCATAGTCCTCAAATGGGGAGTGGACAATTCGTAAATGGACAATATGATAAAACTTGTTTCATGCGACGTGTTATGGTCACTGATGAAACTCATGTTAGTAAAGATGTCAACAATTCTTTTATGGATGCAACTGATTCATGTTGCTATTATGAAGGTGATCATTCATTTAAAAACAATAAAGATAGATACAGTTTTGTGTTTGGAGGGGGCGGTGGCAAAGAAAAACTTACATGTTTATATTGATTGGCGTATATACATATATACATATGTATATATATTATTAGAGATAGTTAAATTATTTAATTAGTGATAATTGTAATTAGCAAACTCATTAATTTCCCCCTTTTCTACACAAAGGAATAAGATTAATGTATTTTACACAGAAGATGAGAAACTGGAAGAACCCTACAAGATGCTCAGAAACTTGGGTTTGCGAATTTCGAGATAGAGGCAGTGTAGTATGATTTAGGATGAAAGGGTATGAGAAGGTAATTTTGCACAAATAATGGAGGGAAAAATGTAAAATCGACAACAAGCTCATTCATGGTGATTTGTGACTCCCCAGTTTGGTGTGTTTGTACAAGTTCTCAATACATGGTACTTAACCCGAGGCTCCGGCTTAAATAGGGTGTGTGGCCCATGAAAAGTAAATGCAAGACAAGAGCTATTTGCTTAACCCAAACCATCAGTAACAACCGAATTAAGCGATTCCTTAGGTTCTTGAAAAAAGTTGCTTGGTAATTTACATTTTAAGTGATTATTTTGGACCAAAGAAATGTCTTCAATTGGGGAAACCAATTATATTATATATGTCTAGTCACAAGGTAAAGTTGAAGTAGTTAATAGAAGCTCTAATTTTTTTCGAGAAACTGGAAGTAGTTAATACTACAAAATGAGTGAATAAAAATGGATTTGAGTAACTCAACAATATCACAATAATTCCCAAAATGAACTGCAACAATCATATTAAGAGACAAAATGAGAGAATAAAACTTCTCTGACAATGGATAGTTTGTTACACTGGTATGTGAGTGTTTGATGATTCTTTTTTTTTTTAAGGCGGTGAAAAATAGAGCTAGATTTGTATACTCATTGGAATAAAATTTGAGTTTTCCTTAAGATTGTGTGACAACTTCATATATGTTATCATCATGTACAATTGACTGTATAAGACAAAATCACTATTTGTCTCTTAAATTCTATTCAATGCGACAAATTTAGTAATTTGTCGTTTCAATTAAATTTTATATCACAAAACAATATATTGACCCAATAGTTTGTTTAAAAATCTTTTTTTCTTTTTGTAGTGGAAAACTTCGTAGGTGTTTTGCTCCAAACCTTTCTTATTAGCTCATTTTCTTTTTCACAATTTTAATTTTACATAATGATTTAAAAAAGATTATAATTTCATTATTTTTTGAAAATAATTTTATACGTTCAAAGCATGTGCAATTTTCTAATTGTCTAACATTTGTATCGATTTGTGTTATTCTTTGGATGCATGTTAACAAACATCAGTTGTTGGAGTATCGTTGAGTGTGTTTGGTGTTCAAAAATAAGATAATCAATTGTACACTGGCATCAATGCATGTATCGCCCCCAGAAACAATGTCGGATCAATATTCTTCTTGTCGTGATGTATTGCTACTCCGGTTGTTTCGGGAATAAAGAGCAACACGAAACACATCATGAAGAAGAGGAATGCGGCATACATAAAAAAATGTCCACGTGGCAAAGGATTTGTGATGATTTGTGCTATTCTTGGGTGCCTATTAACAAACATTATCATTTTCTTGTTCACATAGTTTTATTTAATGGTTTAAAAAGATTAAAACTACAACATTTTTCAAAATAATTTTACACTTGCAAAGCACGTGCAATTTTCTAATTGTCTAATATTTGTATTGATATGTGCTATTCTTAGGGTGCCTATTAACAAACATGAATTGTTGAGTATCGTTGAATATGAATGGTGTGCATCTAGGGACTTAATTGTGCTAAATCATCTATTATTAAATGAAATAATCACATAATGAGATAATCAAGTGTACAGCTCAATCAACAATCACCTATACACTGGCATCAACGCATGTATCGCCTACAGAAACAATGTCGGATCCATATTCTCCTTGTCGTGATGTGTTGCTTTACTCCGGTTGTTTCGGGAATATAGAGCAACATGGAACACATCATGAAGAAGAAAAATACGGCATACATGAAAAATGTCCATGCCGCAAAGGATTTGTGATGATTTGTGCTATCCTTTGGGTGCCTATTAACAAACATTATCATTTTTTTTCCACAAAGATTTATTTAATGGTTTAAAAAGATTAAAACGACAACATTTTTGAAAATAATTTGTGTGTATATTTTATATTTTATATATAAATATATTTAATTTATATTTTTTATTTAAATATTATATTTTTATATTCAAACATCAATCTAGACCGTTCATTTGTTAAGTTAAGATCCAACGATTACTATTAAAGGGGCATAACGGGTATTTTTGTATAATTTTAACGGCTTTAGCTTTGAACTAACGGAGAGGGCAAGTGTGTAGGTTTTTTGAAAACACAGGGGGATTTTTTCCAAATTTTTAAACCACAGGGGGTTTTCAGCAGAATTTCGAAACCACAGGGGGATTATATACAATTTTCCCTTTTTTTGAGCACCCTAACTTTGTAACATGAAAAACAAGTCTAAGCAATTTGCGTAAGAATACTCAACTTCAAGGGAGAAAACTTACAAAATAAGGGTTAACACTCCAATGAATTATATGAGTAATTTGTTTGAGAATGATAAATGAATAATGAAAGTAATAAAATAACAAAGTAATTACCAAAAAAGTCATAGAAAGTGTGCTTAAGTGCAATAAAGTGCTTTGAAGTCTCAAA
>CM047873.1:27220199-27236695 GCA_026212405.1 Petrea volubilis | reverse complement strand
AGGCGTATGACCGCGTGGACTGGTCCTTTTTGTTTCGCATGCTTCAAAAACTGGGCTTTAGTGATCAATGGATTCGCCTTGTCCGAAATTGTGTCTCCAATTGTTGGTTTTCCGTTTTGGTTAACGGGACCAACGAAGGTTTTTTTCACTCCTCCCGTGGATTGCGCCAAGGAGATCCTATTTCGCCCGCGCTATTTATTTTAGCTGCGGAGTGGTTTGCCCGGGGCCTCGATGATTTATTTCGCCGGAATCGTTCAATGCAGTATATTGATAATCCAGAAGTTTTGGTCTCACACCTTGCCTATGCGGACGACATTATAATCTTCACCAAGGCAGGGGTTTCTGGAATAAAGAAACTAATGGCATTCTTGAAGAGATATGAGCATATTTCTGGGCAAAAAATTAATATTACCAAGAGCTCTTTCGTGGTCTCCAAACGATGTGTGCAGGATCGTGTGCGAAGGATTAAGAGTATTACGGGGTTCTCACAGGCGGAACTACCAATCCGATATCTGGGGGCCCCACTTTATGTCGGCAATAAGCATTCATTGCTTTATGCCCCAATTCTTGAGAAGATGAAAGCATTGTTATTATCTTGGGAGAATCGGCAGTTAACCTATGGTGGCCGATTACTTTTAATCAAGAGTGTGCTTATGTCTATGCCATTATATTATATGCAAGTGTTGGAACCCCCTCAGCTGATTTTAAAGAAGATGGCCAGGTTATTCAACCGTTTTTTCTGGGGATCATATGGAGGCCAACGTAAATTACATTGGGCAGCTTGGAGTGAGATGTGCAAGACATTTACGGAAGGAGGATTGGGTGTTAGGAACCTTGATGACATGGTCAAGAGTTTTTCAGGAAAATTATGGTGGAGGTTTCGACTACAAGACTCCCTATGGGCTAGATTTTTGAAAGGCAAATATGTGGGGGGATTTCATCCGATGGACGTCCCTATTAAAGTTCATGACTCCCCAGTTTGGAAACGCATGTGCCGGGTGCGACAATTAGTGGAACCGAATATAGCGTGGCAGTTAGGGGAAGGTAGAGTCTTTTTCTGGCAGGATCACTGGCTACTTGAGGGTTCACTCAAATCTGTCATTGAGCAGCGTCACTACAGCTCAATGCGTGTGGCACAATTTTGGGCAGAACATGATTGGAACGTTGATAAATTGGATGAAGTGCTACCTTTGAGCGTCGTTGAAAAGGTGGTTTCAGTGCCTATTGCTCATGGTGAAGGTGACAAAATGGTGTGGAAGTTAGATGCTTCAGGTGGCTTCTCTACGAAGTCCATGTGGGATCTTGTTCGAGAGAAGGGCAGTACTTCCACCCTACTCTCGTGCCTCTGGTCCAGGTATGTTACCCCTAACATATCGATCTTTATATGGCGGTTGCTTAAAGGATGGATTCCGGTTGATGTGAGGATGCAACGAAAGGGATTTCAATTAGCCTCAAAATGTTACTGCTGTTTTTTTGAGGAGACGGTACCGCATCTCTTTCTACATAGTGCCAAAGCAAAGTTAATTTGGGAATTTTTCTCCAGCTTGTTCCATGTGCCGTTGGTTGACTCGGATGACATTGGCATGATGCTTAATTTTTGGAGAAACTCAAACTATAAGGGGGGGGAGGTTACGATGCGTCTAATTGTTCCGATTCTCATTATTTGGTATATTTGGGATGCTCGGAACAATGCTAAATATAGAGGACGCAAAATGGTGGCGAGCCACATTGTTTTTAAGATTTGGCGGCACATACAAATGCTTAATGGTGCAGGGATTCTCACGCCGAAGCTGTGGCGCGGAGAGGTGGCCGCTGCCCATTTTTTCCAGGCGACTTATGAGCAGCAGCCAAGGACTGAGGTTAAACTGGTGAGGTGGATCAGACCAGAGTTCCCGTGGCTCAAAATCAATACGGATGGAGCATCGCGTGGTGCAACGAAGGTGGCCGGTGCAGGTGGCATTGCGCGACTGCACACAGGGGCTACTGTTTTTGCCTATTTCAATTACCTTGGTGCTTGCACAAACACACATGCGGAGTTATTCGCTGTTTATGAAGGTTTAAGGCTTGCCAAGGCACGTGGATACCATTGCATTTGGCTGGAATTGGATGCCCAGGTCGTATTGGCACTCATCGCGAACAAGAAGGGCTGCTCTTGGCATTTACAGCATCTCTTATGTAAGATTTTGGCACTTATGCAACACATGGAGGTTAAAATTACACACGTGTATCGTGAAGCCAACCAAGCAGCAGATTTGTTGGCAAATATGGCTTGTGATTCGACAACATCGAGGGTTTTGGAGGCAAATCAAATTCAAGGAAAATTGCAGGGGATAGTGCGACTTGACATTCTTGGTCTTCCATACTTTAGACACAGAGTCAGGAATTAATTGTACTTTGAGATGTGCTCTTTTTATTTTTTCGATCCTTGCATAGTGTCTAGATTGCTCATGTATTTTGTCAATTTTCCTATGTGTTTTTTTCTTCTCATTAATAAAAGGGGTGGGGTCCCCATTTAAAACCCTACGGCGGGCACGTGCCGGTTTTTTTAAAAAAAAAAAAAAAAAAAAAAAAAAAAAAAAAAAACCCTAAACCCTAAACCCTAAACCCCAAACCCCAAACCCCAAACCCTAAACCAAAAAAAAAAAAAAAAAAAAAAAAAAAAAAAACCCTAAACCCTAAACCCTAAACCCGAAACCCGAAACCCTAAACCCTAAACCCGAAACCCCAAACCCCAAACCCTAAACCCGAAACCCGAAACCCGAAACCCGAAACCCGAAACCCTAAACCCTAAACCCTAAACCCCAAACCCGAAACCCCAAACCCCAAACCCCAAACCCCAAACCCCAAACCCTAAACCCTAAACCCGAAACCCGAAACCCGAAACCCGAAACCCTAAACCCTAAACCCTAAACCCTAAACCAGAACCAAAAAATCCATCCCAATCATATCACTAGACAAGCTCACACCACTTTAACCTCTGCCTTCTCTCTAGATTCTCACCTCCTTGGCCATCCATGGGAGAGGCCATGGCCGGTCTCTCCATTCCCATGGCCGGCCGTTCTTATGCCGGTGTCGCCGCCGCTCCGGCGGCCGATCCGTTTGCCCCCGATGCTCGCGAACGTAAGAAGAACTTTGATCTTAGTACGTTCACGCCGGTGGGGAAGGTTGTAGATCACAATGGAGAAAAGATTGCAGTTTTCTCTTCTCAAGACAAGGAAAAACTTTGTGAAGTGTTTAAGTTTGCACTGATTGGTAAGTTTTCTCATGGTAGACCGTCCATGAACAATTTACGCCTTTTATTTACGAAGATGAATTTGAAAAGAAGAGTTCGTTTGGTTCCTATTAATGCTAACCACATTTTAATTCACCTCTACGATCACGATGACTATTCACGGTTATTTCTGAGAGAAATATGGTACTTCAGTGGATTTCCTATGAGGGTCTTCAAATGGACTCCTGAGTTCAACTCCAACTACGAGTCTCCCATATGCCCCGTATGGTTCAAAATTCCAGAGCTTCCATACCATATACTACCTGTTCCTGCGCTATATGTGGTGGCGGCATGTATTGGCACCCCCTTGAGAGTGGATGAACCTACGGCCGACATTACTAGACTTGGGGAAGCAAGAGTTTGTGTAGAGATTGACATTACAAAGCCGATTAAAAAATCTGTCAAGGTAAAAGATGGAGATAGATTTTTTGAGCAGCCCGTAATTTGTGAAGGGATTCCCCTTTATTGTACGAAGTGTTGTAGACGAGATCATCGCGCTAAGGACTGCAAATTCTATGTGGATACCGAGGAGGATATGGTTGATGAGGTACAGTTTCAAGGAAAATTACGGGACAAATTGGAAGCTATACGAAAGGGTAAGCAGGTAGCTGGACTGATCACAGACGATAAAAATCAACAAGGTGTTACTAAGGGACTGCATGCAAACACTGTGACTGGGCAACACTCACGTGAACAGAAACATAATTCACGTGAACAGAAACATGCGCAACTGGAACAGAATCATGCGCAACTGGAACAGAATCGGCACATTGAGTTGCAGGCTCCGACGATCACCCAGACTCCGACCGGTGAAGAGGCCGGAATGGGAGCTCTACAGCGGCCAGGACTCTCACGACCCCCACCCCCGACGAACACGGCTCCGAACAACAAGGTTACTGAATCTGTGGAGCTGAATAACCGTTTTGCTGCCTTAAAGGGGTTAGATACAGTTGCAGACGATGAGGGGATTGAAATATTGAGTCAACAAGAAACAGGCTTTAATACGGACAAATATCAAGACGCTACAAGAACCCCTACGGGCAGGCGTGCTGCTGGAAAAACGTTAAACGCTTCAGAAAATTCACAACGACGGCAGGCTCCGCAATCTGCATGTCAAGTCGAACACATGCAGCGTTCCGAAAAGGGGTTGAGCACAGCTATAAATAAAAGGCAGGTTCAAGGGGAGGTCTTGGTCTCAACAATGGAGCTGCCGAGAGCAGATATCCAGACTCCAGTGCAGATTCTGCAGAATCCGGCGAGAGCTGCCCAGAATCCAGTCGGACAGGATGATGGGGACGGCAGTGATTCATCAGGTAAAGGAATCTTTAAAGCCCGACAATCTCTGGCGTCTCCCACTAGACGGAACACAAGGAACGAGAAGGGGAACTTTTCTGAAAATCGGGATGCCTCTATCGCAATGACCAACACATTCTCATCCTTGGAAGACTTGTCTCGGCTTCCACAAAAGGATGGAGCAGCTACCACGCGTGGCATGGAGTCTCGATGGGTTGAGGAACCTCCAGAAACGGGTCAGACAGGCGTGCAAGGCTTGGTTGAAAAATGTGTCAAGCTCATGCAATCTGAGAATATTTTGGACTCAGAGACGGAAGTGGCATGGGAAGCTGAGTTAGACGAAACTGCTGCAGTTGCACGCGTGGGGGATGCTGATGACATGGCTAAACGGGCTGATGAAACATACCAGCAACCCATGCTTGCACCTGAGGAGATGGACCCGATAATGGATGGGCTGCAGGAACAATATAATACAAGGGAAGGGGAGGAATCCAGTGAATTGAGCTCACGAACACTTCAGCCTAAAACTAAGACTGATGTTGGGTTTACTCAGGCCAAGAATCCTACTGAACTGGGCTATGAGACGACTCAACAAGCTGCTGGTCCAGTCTTCACAGCCCCAGGTGAAGGGCCTACTAATGCTCGTCCACAAAGCCTGCGGGCTACCTTGGATAAAGATGGCACGTTGGGTCCTAACAAGCAGGCCATTCCGGGTGTTGGAGAGAACTATGTCAGTGAATTTATCTCACACAATCTTCATAACAGCCCAATAACTGAAGAACATTCCACTGGTGATGAATTTAACTTCTTATCTGATTCGGAGGCTCAAGCATCCCTTGGCAATGATCCTCTATACCAGCCCTCAATCATAAATTCACCTGGGACTGCCACTAATACCTACTTTCAGTCTACAAGTTCAACAGAGGCAAAGAAGAAGACGGTGGTTAGAAAGAAGAAGAAAAATGTTACTCCTCGAATTACTAGGAGTAAAGCTAAATCTGGTACTTCATGTCAAAATGTTTAATGATCAGCTTTATGATTTGGAATACACGAGGGTTCAGGGATCCAGCGAAAGCTCGATATGTTAAAAAATTGAGGAAGAGACACAAACTCCAAATTTTGGTGATTTTAGAACCTAAAATCAAGCTGGATGGGGCATATATGGCCAGAAAGTTAGGCTTCGCAGGCGTCTTAGCGAACCCCTCGAATCATATCTGGTGTTTTTTCAGTGAAGATATTCAAGTGCAGCTTCTTTTGAATGAAGATCAACTGATGCATATTCGGGTCAGTTCATTATCCCTTCCTTCTTCCATCCTTTGCTCATTTGTATACGGACGTCATACTAGGGGAGCTAGGAGGAATCTTTGGAGCCTTATGCGCGCTATTGCCACCCCTGATCCGTGGTTGATTGGGGGTGATTTTAACGTGATTCGATTTATTGAGGAGAAGAAAGGGGGGGCTCAGCCCAGATTAGGCGCCATGGAAGATTTTGATGATTGCATCGATGGTTGTGGGTTAACGGATCCGGGTTTTGTTGGGGAACAGTTTACGTGGACAAATAAAAGGATCTGGGAACGCTTGGACCGAGTGTTGGTTTCGTCGGGGTGGCTTGATTTATTTCCAGAATTAAAGCCTATCCACCTTATTAGGCACACCTCCGACCATGTGGCTCTATTGATGAAGGCCGTCAAAGCAGTTAAGAAAACAGCTTCTTCTTTTCGATTTCAGAAAATGTGGACTCGTCACCCGGGATTTCAAGAGATTGTAGAACATAATTGGGGAGCTCCTATAGCATCTAAAGGCATGCAGAAACTTCAAGACAAACTGATAAGGTTGAAGGCATGTCTAAAACATTGGAATTCGAATGTTTTTGGCAACGTCTTCGACAAGGTTACTATGGCTGAACGGGCTGCAGCGGACGCTGAGAAGGAGTACGATTGAATGCCAAATGAGCCTAACCTGATTGCTATGAACAAGGCAAGTGCAGAATTGAATCGCGCCTTGGCAATGGAGGAAGATTTTTGGCAACAAAAATCTGCTATAAAATGGATCGCTGAAGGAGAACGTAACACAAAGTTTTTTCATAGCTTAGTTAAGAAGAAGCGCCAGAAAAATCTGATCCATCGCATCTATGATGGTGGTCTATAAAGATGAACATATCCGACAGTCAGCTGCTGTATTTTTCAAACAGCTCCTTACCTCGGACAATTCAGAGGAGTTTAAGGGTTGCCTTGATCATATCCCCTTCCTGATTACGCCAGAAATGTCAGCTCAGCTCTGTCGGCCACCATCTAAGGCAGATATTGATGCAGCGGTTTTTGCCATTAATCCGGATTCAGCCGCAGGACCTGATGGATTTTCAGCCTTATTTTTTCATCGCTGTTGGGAGATTGTGAAAGAAGATATCTATGCAGCAGTGGAGGAATTTTTCGCAGGGGTCCCGATGCCGCGCGCATTCACTTGCACTACCATTGTACTCATTCCTAAAAAAGAGGAGGCGTCGGCGTGGACTGACTTTAGACCCATAAGTCTTTGTAATGTGACGAATAAGATTATGACCAAGGTTTTATATGCTCGACTTGCTAAGGTATTGCCTTCGATTATCTCTCCTGCCCAGTCCGGGTTTATTGAAGGCCGAGGTATTGCGGATAACATACTTTTAGCTCAGGAGTTGGTCCACTCTTTAAATGACAGACCACGAGGGGATCGGCTGATTGTGAAATTAGACATGGCAAAAGCATACGACCGAGTACACTGGCCATTCTTACTGAGTATGCTAAAAAAGCTGGGTTTTAGTGACCAATGGTGCGCTATTATTCAGAATTGTGTGGCAAACTGCTGGTTTTCAGTGCTTGTTAATGGGGTTAGTGAGGGTTTTTTCCCCTCCTCTCGAGGATTACGCCAGGGTGACCCATTATCTCCTGCTTTATTTATCTTGGCGGCTGAGTGGATGTCTAGACGGCTCGATTTCCTATTCCATTCTCATAAACATATCAGATACATCGAGAATTCGGAGGTCACAGTCTCGCACCTCGCTTATGCAGATGACGTTATTATTTTTACACGGGCTGGAGTGGCTGGGATTAAAAGATTGATGGCTGTCTTGAGGGAGTATGAGCAGGTGTCTGGGCAGAAAATTAACACTGCCAAGAGCTTGTTTGTCGTTTCTAAAAAGTGTGGTCAAGACCGGGTGCGACATATTAAACGCATCACGGGATTTTCACATGCAGAGCTCCCAATCCGTTATCTTGGCGCGCCATTATATGTGGGAAACAAAAGGACTTTGCTTTATGCGCCACTGCTGGAAAAGATGAAGGCGTTGTTGTTGACATGGGAAAATCGGCACCTTACATTTGGAGGCAGATTGCAACTTATAAGGAGTGTATTGATGTCGATCCCATTATATTTTATGCAGGTTTTAGCTCCTCCTAAGTTGATTCTAATGAAGATGTCTCGGCTATTTAACCGGTTTTTTTGGGGTTCTTATGGCGGACAAAGAAAGTTGCATTGGGCCGCTTGGACCGAGTTGAGCAAACCTTTTAATGAAGGCGGTCTGGGGGTCCGTGACCTTCACGACATGGTCACATGTTTTTCCGGTAAATTATGGTGGAGATTTAGGTGTCAAGACTCGTTATGGGCGAAATTTATGCAAGGGAAATATGTTGGAGGATTTCACCCAATGGAGGTACATGTGAGGGTCCGTGACTCACCTGTGTGGAAAAGAATGTGTCGCTGGGGGCACGTTGTGGAACCAAATATTGCTTGGCAGCTGGGTAACGGCAAGGTTTTCTTTTGGCACGATCAATGGATGCTGGAGGGTGCGTTGAAAAATATGATTGAGTCATGCCTGTATGGATCTAAGCGGGTTGAACAATTTTGGGAGGCAGGGGATTGGAATGTCGACAAGCTGGATGAGACGATATCAATGAGTATGGTCGAGCGGGTGGTTTCAGTTCCTATCGTGCAGGGGAGTAAAGACAAGATCATCTGGAAATTGGCCTCTCAGGGGTATTTCACCACGAAGACCATGTGGGATTCTATTCGGCCCAAGGGGGTGAGTCTTCCTCTTTATTCTCTCATTTGGAACAAGGCTATCACGCCTAATATCTCAGTGTTTCTTTGGCGCCTTGTCAGAGGCTGGTTACCAGTTGATAACCGCCTTCAGCGCAAGGGGTTCTCCTTAGCCTCAAAATGCCAGTGTTGTTTTCACGAAGAGACGATGGCTCACGTGTTCTTGCATAGTTCGAAGGCAAAACTGGTGTGGGGATTTTTCTCTTCTCTCTTCAATGTTGAGGAGGCCGATACGGACAATGTTGGGATGGTGATTCAGTTTTGGAAGAATTCAAAAAAATTGGGTAATTGTATACATATGAGGGTCATTGTTCCATTCCTCATTCTTTGGTATATTTGGGATGCAAGGAACAATGCTAAATATCGACATCGGCGAGTTGTTGCTAGTCAGATCGTGCACAAGATCCTGCGTCACATTCAGCTACTTCAGAAGGGTAACATGCTGCATCCTCGGGTGTGGAAGGGAGACGAACATGTTGCTTCAGCTTTCCAGGTACAACTACAAAAGCAGCAGCGAACTGAAGTTCGACAGGTTGGATGGCTGAATCCGACAGGTTCATGGCTCAAGATCAACACCGATGGGGCTGCCCGTAGCAGCTCAGGCATTGCTGGAGCTGGGGGTATCGCGAGAATTAATTCAGGTGCGCCAGTGTTTGCATACTACTCATACCTGGGCACTCACTCCAACATATATGCGGAGCTGTTTGCGGTTTTTGAAGGCCTCAGGATAGCCAAGGCACGGGGTTATGATAGAATTTGGATAGAGATGGATGCACAAGTTGTGTTGAAAATGATCGAAGACAAGAAGGGCTCTGCATGGCACCTACAGCATCTTCTTTGCAAGATCAACGAATTGAGGCAACGTATGGAGGTTCGGCTATCTCACATTTATCGGGAAGCTAACCAAGCAGCAGACTTCCTTGCTAACTTGGCTTGTAATGATGCGGCCTCTAGAGTTTTGGAATCAGATCAAATTCAAGGCAAACTGCGTGGTATAGTCAGGCTTGACGCTATTGGGCTACCATATTTCAGACATATACCAAGATGATGTTTTTTATGTATTTTCTGGTGTTTGGTGTTTCGTTTTGCTTTAGATTTGCTAAGCTCTATATGTACTTTACAAATTTCCCACTTTGAGTGGTTTGTTGGTTCTTAATAAAAGTGGGGGGTCCCTATGAAAACCTCCCGGCGGGCACTTGCCGGTTTTTTTTTTAAAAAAAAAAAAAAACCCTAAACCCTAAACCTAAACCCTAAACCCTAAACCAAAACTCGTCCACCCCCTCTCTTCTCTACACAAACACACACACTCTTCACGTCTTGAATTTCTCCTTGGCCACTGGCCCCATTCATGGGGGTCCCTCCGGATTTCGCCGGACTTTTCAAGGCCGGTGGAACTTCAACATCCGTAAAATCCTACGCTGGAGTCACCGCTGCCGATTTGTTTGCTCCAGATGCACGTGAACGGAAAAAGAACTATGATCTTTCGACGTTCATGCCGGCAGGTTCTATCGTGGAGCATAACGGGGAAAAGATTGTTGTTTTCACACACCAGGAGAAAGAAAAATTATGCGAGACTTTCAAATTTGCATTAATTGGGAAATTCTCTCATGGGAGGCCATCGATGAATAACTTGAGGACTTTGTTCACGAAGATGAATTTGAAACGCCGATTCAGGTTGGTGCCTATTAATGCTAGTCATGTCTTGATACACCTTTACGATAATGATGATTATTCCCGATTGTTTATGCGTGAAGTTTGGTACTTTAATGGCTTCCCCATGTGCTTATTTAAGTGGACTCCGGATTTTGATCCGACCTTTGAGTCTCCTATATGCCCAGTTTGGTTTAGGGTGCCGAATTTACCTTTTCACATATTGCCGATCCCTGCGCTTTATGTGGTTGCTTCATGTATTGGTAATCCCTTGCGTGTCGATGAGCCAACGGCGGATCTTACCAAGCTCCGAGAGGCACGGGTTTGTGTGGAGATAGACATAACAAAGCCCATTAAAACATCAGTCAAGGTGAAAGATGGTGACCGATTGTTTGAACAGCCGGTTGTGTGTGAAGGGGTCCCACTATATTGCAATAGGTGCTGCAAAAGAGATCACCGAGCTAAGGATTGTAAGCTGAGGGTGGACGATGAGGAATTTTGTGAAGATGTTGAACCGCTTCAGGGGGATTTGAGAGAGATTTTGGTGGCTTCAAGAAAAAATCAGGCTGCTACAAACATGTTGGGAACCCAGGTGTTGGAAAAAACCCTTTGCTTCTGTGCATGAACCCCAAACATAGGGGCACATGGGACGGGGTTCACAAAATCTGCAGGTTCCACAATCTGCATGCCAAGCCTTGGACGTGGGATTGTTGCAGCGGTCCGACAAGGGATTGGAGAGGGCTATAGATCAAAGCCAGGCTCAAGGGGAAGCTTTGGTTTCATCTTTTAAGATTCCGAGAGCAGATATCCAGATTCCGTTGGGGATCCTGCACAATCCGGTGAAACCTGCCCAGAATCCGGCCGAACACAATGAAACTGGCGGTCGTGAGTCTTCAGGTAAGGGAGCCTTTAAAGCCCGACAATCTCTGGCGTCTCCCACTCAACGGAACACAAGGAAAGAGAAGGAAAACTTTACTGGAAATCGGGATGCCTCTATTGCCATGTCCAACAGATTCGCCTCCTTGGAAGACTCGTCTCGGCTTCTTCAAAAGGTGAGCACAGCTTCCCCGCGTGGCATGGAGATTCGCAGGAGTGAGGAGCCTCCACATTCGGGACAGACAGGCGTGCAAGGCGTGCAAGGCTTGGTTGAGAAATGTGTCACTCTCACGCATGCTGAAAAAATATTGGATAAATCATGCAGTCAGCCCATACTTGATGAAGAACACGAGGGAGATGCTGCTGTGGAACACGAGGGAGTTGCAGCTGTGGAACACGAGGGAGATGCTTCTGACATGGCTGAATGGGCTGATAAACAGCCCATACTTGCTGAAGACGAGACAGACCCACATTTCGGACGATACAGCTGTGGAACACGAGGGAGCTTTGGATTATTGGATGTTGTGACTGAGGTGGCTTCGGGGGCTGAGCTAGACAAAGCAGCAGCTGTGGAACACGAGGGAGATGCTGCTGATATGGCTGAATGGGCTGATGAATCATACAGGCAGCCCATACTTGCTGAAGAGGAGACAGACCCAAATTCCGATGGGGTCATTGCGCTGTCCAACGATAATGACTTGGGGTTTCGGACGCCTCAAATTGCAAGAAATTCTCGAACAAGAGGTACAGTCCCAGGTACAAATCATACTCACGGCCGGGAACAAAGTCATGGCAGGCGTTCGGACAGTGAGGAGTCCGAACCATCACTGGGAGATCCACCATTCAGGCCCACGGTTGAAGAGATACAAGGGGCGGTTACCGACTTGGAGGGAAGCACATCCTTCACCCAAGACAAAGCGTCCAGTAGCTGTTCCAAGTCCTTGAACGCTGAAAAAATTAAGAAGAAGACTGCTAAAACCAGAATTCCTAACACACACATTGCTCCTCGTCTCACCCGGAGTAAAGCAAGATCAGGAAACTCATCTCAAAATGGTTTATGATCAATATTCTGATTTGGAATACACGGGGTCTGAGGGATCCCGCCAAAGTTCGATACATCAAAAAATTGAAAAAGAAATATAAGTTGCAGATTTTGGTGATCATTGAGCCAAAAATTAAACTTCAGAGTGATTACATGTCTCGTCGCTTGGGTTTTTCTGGGGTTCTAACGAACCCTTCCAATCATATTTGGTGTTTTTTCCAAGAGGACATTTCGGTTCAACTTTTGATTAATGACGACCAGCTTATGCACATTAAGGTGAGTTCACAATCACTTCCAAATCCTATTTTATGTTCGTTTGTTTATGGCCGGCACACTCGGGGGAACAGAAGGGAGCTTTGGAATTTGATGAGATCGATTGCAACCCCTGACCCGTGGCTTATCGGAGGGGATTTCAATGTGATCCGGTCTATTGAGGAGAAACGGGGAGGGGCACCACCGAGGCTTGGGGCTATGGAAGATTTTAACGACTGCATTGATGGGTGCGGGTTAATTGACCCTGGGTTCATTGGAGAACAGTTTACTTGGACTAATCGACGACTGTGGGAGAGATTGGACCGTGTTCTTATCTCTTCTGGTTGGTTGGATATGTTCCCCGACTTCAAGCCCTTCCATCTTATCAGGCATGCTTCCGATCATGTGGCATTATTAATAAAGCCCACATTGTCAGATACTAAGTCTCCTTCGGCCTTCAGATTTCAGAATATGTGGGTTCGTCATCCTGGCTTTATGGACTTGGTGGCTGAAAATTGGGGGGCACCGACACCTTTACATGGCATGCAGAAGTTACATACGAAGTTGTATCGCCTAAAAAATCGTCTTAAAAACTGGAATTGGGAATGTTTTGGGAATGTCTTTGATAACGTTGCTAAGGCTGAGCGTGTTCTGGTCACTACTGAGAAGTTATTTGATGAAATGCCTAGTTCAAGTAACCTTATCGCTCTGAACAAAGCTACGGCAGACTTGAATCGGGCATTGGCAATAGAGGAGGATTTTTGGAAGCAAAAATCAGCCGTTAAATGGATTGTGGACGGCGAGCGGAATACTCGTTTTTTTCACAATCTGGTCAAGAAAAAGAGACAAAAGAATCATATTCATCGCATCGTTGATGGAGATAGAACGCTTGAGAGGCAGGAGGATATCAGAAATTCAGCAGCTTCGTTCTTTCAAAGCCTTCTCACAGCAGAGGAAGGGGTTTCGTTTAGGGGCACATTTGATCATGTTCCTTGTCTTCTAACTCCAGAAATTTCTGAACATCTCTGCATGCCGCCGTCCAGGGAAGATATTCGGGCCGCAGTGTTTGGGATGAATCCGGAATCTGCAGCAGGGCCGGACGGTTTCTCCTCTTTTTTCTACCAAACCTGCTGGGATATTGTTCAGTCAGATGTGAATGAGGCAGTGGATGAATTCTTCTCTGGAACACCTATGCCACGGGCATTTACATGCACAACTATGGTGCTATTACCAAAGACTCAAGAGGCGAACACATGGACACAATTTCGTCCTATCAGTTTATGTAATGTTACGAATAAAATCATGTCAAAATTGCTTTATATGCGTCTTGCCAAGGTCCTCCCCTTGATTATTTCCCCGGCACAGTCTGGTTTTATTGAAGGGCGGGCGATATCGGATAATATTTTATTGGCACAGGAGCTGGTTCACTCTCTCAATGAAAAAGTTCACGGTGGTCGTCTTATTGTCAAACTTGACATGGCCAAGGCATATGATCGTGTTCATTGGCCATTCTTGCTCAGAATGCTGGAAAAACTTGGCTTCAGTGCTAAATGGTGTTCACTGATTCGTAACTGTATCACAAACTGTTGGTTTTCCGTCTTGATTAACGGAGTTAATGCCGGGTTCTTTCATTCATCTCGTGGACTTCGACAAGGCGATCCCATATCCCCCGCGCTATTTATTTTAGCTGCGGAATGGTTAGCTCGTGGATTAGATGAATTAGTTCTCCGTTATCCTTCAATGCAATATATTCATAACTCAGAAGTGGTGGTCTCACACCTCGCATATGCCGATGACATTATTATCTTTACAAGGGCAGGTGTCTCGGGAATTAAGAAACTGATGAGCTTCTTAAATAATTATGAGCTGGTGTCTGGGCAGAAAATCAATATTGCTAAGAGTGCCTTTGTGGTGTCCAAGAGCTGTGTGATTGATCGGGTGCGAAGAATCAAACGGATTACCGGCTTCTCACAAGCGGAACTTCCTTTACGTTACCTTGGAGCCCCCCTTTATGTTGGTCACAAGCGTTCTCTTCTCTATGCTCCCATTGTGGAGCAAATGACAGCTAAGTTACTTTCATGGGAAAATCGACACTTAACTCTTGGTGGACGTTTACTGCTGATCAAAAGTGTACTGCTGTCATTTCCCCTCTATTTTATGCAGGTATTGGAGCCTCCTAAACATACTCTTACCAAGATCTCACGGCTCCTAAATCGCTTTTTTTGGGGGTCGTACGGAGGACAACGTAAGCTGCATTGGGCAGCCTGGAATGCCTTGTGCAAACCCTACGGTGAAGGCGGGCTTGGTGTCCGTAAGTTGGATGATTTGGTTAACAGTTTTTCTGGCAAACTTTGGTGGAAGTTTCGGTTACAAAAGTCTCTCTGGGCCAGGTTTCTAAAGGGACGATATGTCAGGGGTTTTCATCCCATGGAAATTAGCATCAAACCACACGACTCTCCAACTTGGAAACGAATATGCAGGATGAGACATTTAGTCGAACCTAATATTGCGTGGCAACTGGGGAGTGGGGAGGCATTTTTTTGGCAGGATCAATGGCTGCTTGATGGCGTTCTCAAGAATCAGATTGAGCAACACAGCTATGGGGGGGCACGGGTTTCTCAATTTTGGCATGCACAAGATTGGGACGTTGACAAGTTGGATGCTATATTACCCATGAGAATGGTGGAGAAAGTTGTTTACATCCCTATTGATCCTGGGGGTAAAGACAAGATGATTTGGAAGCTTGATTCGAAGGGGCTCTTCACTACAAAATCTATGTGGGAGATGATTCGAGAAAAATCTCAAACCTCGGATCTCTTTTCACACATCTGGTCTTCCTATATCACTCCCAACATTTCAATCTTTATATGGTGTCTTATTAAAGGCTGGGTCCCTGTTGATGAGAGAATGAGGCGAAAAGGATTTCACTTAGCTTCTAAGTGTCAGTGTTGCTGTCAAGAGGAGACGATGCCGCATGTGTTCCTCCGGAGCTTGAAAGCTCAGCTGGTTTGGCAATTCTTTTCTAATATCTTTCATATTGCCTTGGTTGATTCTGATGAGATTGTTCTGGTGCTTAATTTCTGGAGAAACTCAAGAGAAATTCGTGGGGGTTTGAGTGTGAGACTTATTGTTCCTATTCTCATTCTTTGGTACTTATGGGAGGCTCGGAACAATTCGAAATATAGGGGCAAAAGGGTTATCGCTAGTCAGATTGTGTTCAGGATTTGGCGACATATTAGACTCTTTATGGAAGCACGTGTCCTGAAATCGCACCTATGGCAAGGCGATGATCATGCGGCAGAGTTGTTCCAAATACAGCAGCGGCCACAGTGTACTGAGGTCCGCATGGTGAGATGGATCAAACCTGAGATTTCGTGGATTAAAATTAACACAGATGGAGCCTATCGGAAGGGAGCTGCTACTGCTGGGGCAGGTGGAATAGCGAGAACACACTTGGGCACTCCACTGTTCGCCTTTTACTCGTACCTTGGGGATTGTAAAAATATATACGCTGAATTATTTGCAGCATATGAAGGACTGAGGCTTGCACAGGCACGCGGGTATCACCGGATTTGGCTAGAGTTGGATGCGCAAGTGGTACTGAGGCTCATCGGTACTGATCAAGGGACATCTTAGGACTTACAACACCTTGTTTGCAAGACTCGCGCGTTAATGCGACATTTGGAGGTGAAAGTTACGCATATATTTCGTGAAGGCAATCAAGTTGCGGATTACCTGGCTAACATGGCATGTCATTCTCTTACGTCTAGAGTGATTGAACCGACACAACTCCAAGGAAAGCTTCGTGGATTAGTGAGAATGGATATGATTGGTCTTCCGTATCTTCGTCATAAACATTGGTCTTGATTTTGGCTTTTGTCTTGTGTTTTATGCTTTTGGTTGTACTTGTATTGTTCGCCTTGTAATGCTCTCTTTTGATTATCAATAAACAGGGGGATCCCTCCGTTTTTTTTTCAAAAAAAAAAAAAAAAAAAAAAAAAAAACCCCCTAAACCCTAAACCCTAAACCCTAAACCCTAAA
>CM047873.1:27115818-27219699 GCA_026212405.1 Petrea volubilis | reverse complement strand
GGTCCTCATTAAGCAGTAGCTGTATTGAACTTTATCCGTATAAAAAGCACCAAATATGTTGTGCTCGGGTTTGCAAAAACACCTGCAAAACCAGCGTTCTCACCATGAAGCTTCTATCCACTTGATCTTAGGCTCCAACACAACAAGGAGTTGAAGCTTATTCCTTTCTTTCTTCAAGCTTTTCAAATAACGTATCTAGCAAGAGTGCCAAGGCCCCTAGCATTCCAAATAAGAGTATTAATCATGAGAAGTATTAAAAAGAGCTTGCGGACCTTGCTTTACCTCCTGGTGAGGCGAGGAGCAATCTCTAGGACACTTTTACTTCAGGTTGATCGTCTTCTTGTTCTGAGTTTCAGCGTGCATGAGCTTCTGTGGACATATGGGCGGGCTGTCCTTACTCTCTATTTCTTGTATTTTGGGCTTTTTAATTTTGGCCCCTATAAGGTGGATCATTCTTGGTGGATAAGTAACTGCCCTGAATCCGTTTGTGAGTCCATATCCGCACTAGGCTGATCTTGATCCAACTCTCGTGAGTCCCTCAGCCCACTACCCGTCTTATCTGGGCTGGGCGTCCTAGTTCTTAGTCCGTTAGATCTATCCAAGGCCCGGGACTCTTCCACTTGCTCCTGACTTGGGTCTTCCATTTCTTCTTGGGCTAAGATGGGCTGTCTGTAAGACTCATCAGCCCACTCTGCCATCTCAGCTACATTAAACTCCTCCAATTTTCCAGCCCGGTCAGCCTCCTTCAGCCCATTAGTACCAGAATTATTATTTTCAGGCTCCAGTCTCTCATGCAAATTCACAGCAGCATGAAAACGTGCTTCACCTTGTCTTTTTTGGGAAACACGTAATTGTAACACTCGTTCCGAATTTGAGAGCTGCACGAGTTGATCCACAGCTCCTTTCCTAACAGTTCCCGAGTTTCTGGGCATCAAATCAGCTTGTGGGTCACATGTTTAGAATCCACTTTGAGATGTTGTCCTTGGGCATGTGCTACCTAAATTGATTTCTGAATCTCAAAGTGGATTCGTGCCGGGCCGCTCCATCCAGGACAACATCCTTTTGGCGCAGGAAATGGTGCACACCCTTCACACTCGAAGCAAAGGGGATAAGCTCATCTTGAAGTTGGATATGGCAAAAGCTTATGATCGATTACAGTGGCCTTTCTTGATCCAGGTTCTCCAAGCTATGGGATTTTCTGAACAATGGATTTATATGGTCAAGCGGTGCATTGCTAACTGCCATTTCTCTATTCTGATCAACGGAGTTTCTACAGGTTTCTTCACCTTAACAAGAGGGTTAAGGCAAGGGGACCCTTTATCTCCCGCACTCTTCGTTCTTGCAGCAGAGTGGCTATCAAGATCTCTCGATGTTTTATGCCATCAAGACCCTACCCTCAGATTTGATGATAAATCGAAATTGGTGATCTCCCATTTAGCGTATGCAGATGATCTTATTATTTTCGCAAAAGCTCAAGGAGAGAATATTTCTCGATTGATGGATTTGCTTCGCACTTATGAAGCAGTCTCTGGCCAACTCATAAGCAACAGTAAGAGTTATCTCATTGTTAGCAAACATTGTACCGGTCTCCAAAGGAGGTTTTTGACTCTCGCTACTGGCTTCCAACTCACAAACCTCCCCATCACTTATTTGGGTGCTCCACTGTACGTGGGTAACAAAAAAGAGACCCTCTATGCCGATCTGATCGATAAAGTTAAAACCAAGCTTCTGGGGTGGGAGAAGACAGCATTAGCTCATGGTGGTCGGCTCACTCTTATTAAGAGTGTCCTGAGCTCAATGCCTCTTTATTTGTTCCAAGTGCTGAAACCCCCTCAATCGGTTATTCACTTGTTGGAGAAGATGTTTAATAAATTCTTCTGGGCAGATTACGGCTCCCAAAGGAAAATCCATTGGGCCACATGGGCTGATTTGTGCTATCCAGTGGAAGAAGGGGGATTGGGTGTTCGAAAATTAGAGGATGCGGTGGAGGCCTTCTCATGGAAACTTTGGTGGAAACTCAGATTGCAAGACTCCCTATGGGCCAAATTCATGAAGGAGAAGTATTTTAAATGGTTCCACCCGTCCCAGTCACCGGTTTCCTCAACAGACTCACATGTGTGGCGGCGTTTGGTAAAGGTTCGAAACCGTGTTGAATCTTACTTCTTTTGGACTCTTGGTGACGGGAAATGCTCCTTTTGGTATGACGCATGGCTTGACGAGCAACCACTCTCCCGGATACTAAATAGAAGTGTGTGTCGGCTTGATCCCGTTCACACTTTTTGGACTGAAGGGAGGTGGGATACTGATGCTCTTAGTAAGGTGCTCCCTGATGCTTTGGTTCAACGGATCCTTCATGTCCCTATTAACCACGGCAGCCCTGACAAACTCCACTGGAAGGGCTCAATCACGGGGGACTTTACCACCAAGTCTTCATGGCAGCAAATAAGGGTGCCGAAACCCGTAAATACAGCGGTGCAGGCTGTTTGGACAAAGCAATTACGGCCAACTATTTCAGTTTTCCTTCTTCGCTTAATGAGAGAATGGCTTGAGGTGGATTGTCGTCTGCAGCGGAAGGGGATTCAAATTGCATCCAAATGCCAATGTTGTGGGAACCAAGAAGACTTTGAACATCTTTTTTTCCATAGCAACAAAGCCATCACTATATGGCGCACCTTGGCGGACCTCTTTAATGTCCCGTACACAAATACTTCTTCTGTTACGCATATGCTTCAATACTGGAGGCCCGACACTGTTAGTGCTGGACACGTTTGCACACTCGTGCCAATGCTTACCTTTTGGCATATTTGGAAGGCACGGAATGACGCGAAGCATAGAAAGAAGAAGTTCCTTTTTTCACGCATTATCTGGAAAGTGCTTAACTCACTTTACATCATCTATAACAGTAATAACTTTGAGGAAAAGCATTGGAAAGGTTATCTATCACTTGCTTACAATTGGGGTTTCACTTTCAAATCAAAGTCGAGGCGGCCTGCTCGTATTGTTAGATGGCTAAAACCCGAGGCCACAATCTTGAAATTGAATACGGATGGGGCTGCTAAAGGGAACCCAGGTCCAGCTGGAGCTGGAGGCGTGTTGCGGGACCATAAAGGTCACGTTTGCTGGCTTTCTACTCGTACTTGGGCAACCAAACCAATAATTTTGCGGAGTTAGCTGCAGTCGAACGTGGTCTTCACATTTGCTTGGACAGAGGGGTCCATAATGTATGGCTTGAACTTGACTCCCAAGTGGTGATATCTTGGATTAAGGCACGAAATGGGCCTTGGGATGTGCAACATCTTCTTATCAAAATTCAGCTTACCATGGCCAAGCTGAATGTGCGCATTTCTCATATCTTTAGGGAAGGGAACCAAGTCGCCGATTCCCTGGCTAACTATGCTTGCGAGACAACTTGTTCGAATGTTCTGGAGGTTATCAATATCCAAGGTAAAATCCAAGGCCTTCTAAAGATGGATCGGTGGGGGTATCCCAACTTTAGACATCTCTAATTTGGTTTTTCTGTTTTATGACTATGCTTATTTTTTGGTTCATGTTGGTTTGGTTGGTCTGTGCCTGGATTGCTTACTCTTTGGGGCTGTGTTGGGTTTGTTCCTTGTGGTGGTTTTGGTTTTTGGGCAGCCCCTACTGTAGGGGGAATTTTTTTGATCCGAATTTCTGCCAGGGGGGTAACTGTAATTTTTCAAACTTGCCTACAAGGTAATCTGCGGACAAACTGAGCGGTTGCAGCCTTGTATTTGGCAACAGTAAGTGTTTTTGGGAGATTACAACCTCCCTGTGGTGTTTATGGCTATTGGACAGCCCCTGCTGTAGGGGGATTTCTTTTGCGCAAAAAACTGCCAGGGGGGTAACTGTTATTTTCTCAAACCTGTCTATGAGACAATCTGTGCACAAACAGGGCTGCTGCAGCCTCTGTATTGGCACATGGAAGTGTGTTTGGGAGTTTATTACTTATGTTCGGAGCATGTGTGCGTGCCGATGCAGTGGCAGGATGTTGCTGCTGGTGCAGACGCAGCTGCTCAATGGTTCGCTGCTCCGTCAGTCTGTTTTCCAGCTCAGAGCTCAACTCAGACCTGGTGTTAAGCTTTTTTGGACTAATTGGATGAAAAGTGATCCTCTTTCCTCGGACCAAGTTCGTTTTGGGCTGCTGAAAATTCGCGAAACGTTTATGTTTGGTGTCATCTTGGGCTGCACAAACAGAATTTGCTTCACTCATTTTCAGGAGCACAAGAGTATTTCTGGAACCTTTTTTTGGTGGTGTTGGACCCCTTTTCTTTGCATCATTTACAGCCACATTTTTTGTAAAAAGACTAGACTTCCCTATTTTGACTTGATTGGCGTTATTCACTTTACTTTGGACTGCCATGACTGCAAAAATGGCAACCATAACACCTTGCTTCCGAGCTACAAGATTGATCAAATGAATACATACGTTTGTTTCTTAGTTGATAAATACTTTGATCTTCGCACCCACCTATTTTTGGAGGCGTCCTTTGAATTTTTGGCCTCTTGTAAAGGGAGTAGTACTCCTAGTTTATGCTTTTGTTTTACTCATAATTTTTGTAAAGGGAGTAGTACTCCTAATCTAAGCTTTTATGTTACTTACTTTACTTGTAAAGGGAGTAGTACTCCTTATTTACAGTTTAGTAGACGCTTAGGTTTTAATTTTCGGCTTCTTATGTATTTTGCGAACTTTCCGTTGTAACTAATTTTCTGGTTTTAATAAAGGGGTGGGGACCCCACAGAAAACCCTAAGGCGGGCACGTGCCGGTTCTTATTTAAAATAAAAAAAAAAAAACCCTAAACCCTAAACCCTAAAACCCTAAACCCTAAACCCTAAACCCTAAATATACAAAAAGAAAGGAAAAAAAAAAAACTAAACCCTAAACCCTAAACGAAACTAAACCCAAAAACCATCCTTCTCTCTCTAGAAAAATCCTCTGCTTTCTCTCTAGAATTTCTCCTTGGCCTTGGCCCCTCTCATGCGGGATCCTCCAGATTTCGCCGGCCTTTTCAAAGCCGGTGGTCCTTCAACATCTGGAAAATCCTACGCTAAAGTTACGACTGCAGATTTGTTCACTCCAGACGCACGTGAACGGAAAAAGAATTTTGATCTTTCGACATTCAAGCCGGCAGGCTCTATCATCGAGCATAACGGGGAAAAGATTGCCGTTTTCACTCTTCAAGAGAAAGAAAAATTATGCGAGACTTTCAAATTTGCATTAATTGGGAAATTTTCTCATGGGAGGCCATCTATGAATAACTTGAGGATGTTGTTCAACAAGATGAATTTGAAACGCCGATTCAGGTTGGTGCCTATTCATGCTAGCCATGTCTTGATACACCTTTATGATAATGATGATTATGCTAGATTGTTCATGAGGGAAGTTTGGTATTTTAATGGTTTCCCCATGCGCTCTTTCAAATGGACTCCGGATTTTGATCCGACACTTGAGTCCCCAATTTGCCCAGTTTGGTTTAAGGTGCCGAACTTACCTTTTCATATATTGCCGATCCCTGCGCTTTACGTGGTCGCTTCATGCATTGGCAATCCCTTGCGTGTCGATGAGCCAACGGCGGATCTTACCAAGCTCCGAGAGGTACGGGTTTGTGTCGAGATTGACATAACGAAGCCCATTAAAACATCAATCAAGGTGAAAGATGGAGACCGATTTTTTGAACAACCGATTATGTGTGAAAGGCTCCCATTATATTGCATTAGGTGCAGCAAAAGAGATCATCAAGCTAAGGATTGCAAGCTGGGGGTGAACGACGAGGAGCTGTGTAAAGATCTTGATCCGTTTCAGGGGGATTTAAGAGAGAATTTGGTGCTGTTACGGAAAAATCAAGCTGCTATAGATAAGATAGGACCCCAGTTGGTGGATAAACCCCATGCTACTGTGCTTGTACCCCAAACACAGCGCCACATGGGACGAATGTCACATAATAGGCAGGTTCCACAATCTGCATGCCAAGCTTTGGACGTGGGACAGTTGCAGCGGTCCGAGAAGGGATTGGAGAGAGCTAAGGATCAAAGTCAGGCTCAAGGGGAAGCTTCCATGCCGCTTCCGAAAGCACATATCCAGATTCCAGTGGGGTTTCTGTAGAATCCGACGCGAGCAGGCCAGAATCCGACCAAAAATGACAAGGATGGCAGCAGTGGTTCTTCAGGGATGGGAGCCTTTATCGTGTCTCCCAGTCGGAGGAACACAAGGAAGGAGAATATTGCAATGACCAATAAAGTTACAACCTTGGAAGACTCGGCCTGGGATTCAGAAAAAGCTGGAATGTCTAACCCACGTGACATGGACATTGGTTTCAGCAAGGCACCTCCAAAAACCGGACAAATAGGCGTGCAAACCTTAGTGGAGAAATGCGTCAGTCTCACGAAAGCTGAGAAACTCTTGGAATCTGCGACCCTTGAGGCAAGAGGAGCTGAGTCAGACGCAGCTGCAGCTGGGCCACTTGAACTGGAAGTGGCTGACATGGCGGAATGGGCAGATTCTTACCGACAGCCCATCCTTGCTGAAGAGGAGACAGACGCTGAAGTTGTCGGGGTCACTTTTGATCAGCCCAATGATAGTGGCAAGGGTTCTTGCACGCCTAAAATTGCTACAAGCTCTGGGACAAGATGTACACGATCAGGTACAGTTGCTACGCAGGGCCAAGAACATACAACTCAGACGTTGGTAGACTGGGTCAGTGATTTGGGCTCCAGCAGGCCCGGTTCTCACGCGGGGGGAATTGAGCGGGGCTGTGCTTCTAATCATGTGACCCACAAGCTGATTTGATGCCCAGAAACTCGGGAACTGTTAGGAAAGGAGCTGTGGATCAACTCGTGCAGCTCTCAAATTCGAAACGAGTGTTACAATTACGTGTTTCCCAAAAAAGACAAGGTGAAGCACGTTTTCATGCTGCTGTGAATTTGCATGAGAGACTGGAGCCTGAAAATAATAATTCTGGTACTAATGGGCTGAAGGAGGCTGACCGGGCTGGAAAATTGGAGGAGTTTAATGCAGCTGAGATGGCAGAGTGGGCTGCTGAGTCTTACAGACAGCCCATCTTAGCCCAAGAAGAAATGGAAGACCCAAGTCAGGAGCAAGTGGAAGAGTCCCGGGCCTTGGATAGATCTAACGGACTAAGAACTAGGACGCCCAGCCCAGATAAGACGGGTAGTGGGCTGAGGGACTCACGAGAGTTGGATCAAGATCAGCCTAGTGCGGATATGGACTCACAAACGGATTCAGGCAGTTACTTATCCACCAAGAATGATCCACCTTATAGGGCCAAAATTAAAAAGCCCAAAATACAAGAAATAGAGAGTAAGGACAGCCCGCCCATATGTCCACAGAAGCTCATGCACGCTGAAACTCAGAACAAGAAGACGATCAACCTGAAGAAAAGTGTCCTAGAGATTGCTCCTCGCCTCACCAGGAGTAAAGCAAGGTCCGCAAGCTCTTTTTAATACTTCTCATGATTAATACTCTTATTTGGAATGCTAGGGGCCTTGGCACTCTTGCTAAGATACGTTATTTGAAAAGCTTGAAGAAAAGGAATAAGCTTCAACTCCTTGTTGTGTTGGAGCCTAAGATCAAGTTGGATAGAAGCTTCATGGTGAGAACGCTTGGTTTTGCAGGTGTTTTTGCAAACCCGAGCAACCATATTTGGTGCTTTTATACGGATAAAGTTCAATTACAACTACTGCTTAATGAGGACCAGATTATGCATGTAAAAGTTTCTGCTGGTGCGCTGCCGCAGCCGGTCTTATGTTCCTTTGTATATGGGCGGCATACAAAAGAGTCGAGACGAGAACTGTGGAGTGTCATGCAATCTATTGCCACTCCTGATCCATGGCTGATTGGAGGCGATTTTAATATCGTCCGATCAGTGGAGGAACGCAAGGGAGGTGCTCGTCCAAAGCTAGGGGCCATGGAAGAATTTGATGAAGCCATTGAGAGTTGCGGTCTCATTGATCCAGGTTTCATCGGTGATCATTTTACGTGGACCAATCGAAAATTATGGGAGCGCCTTGATCGTCGGATTCTTATCTCCTCCGGCTGGTTCGACATGTTTGATGATTTTAAGCCAGTACATCTCATTAGACATCTCTCGGATCATTCGCCATTATTGCTCAAACCGTCTCATAAAGTGATCACCACCCCATCAGGTTTTCGCTTTCAGCGCATGTGGGTTCGCCATCCTAAATTCCAGGAAGTTGTGGCTCACAACTGGGCATTCCTACGAGCTCACATGGAATGCAACGGCTCCAAGACAAGCTCGTACGATTGAAGGCTTGCTTAAAGGATTGGAACTGGAACGTGTTCGGCAATGTGTTTGACAAGGTTGGGGATGCCGAACGAAGAGTTTCAGAGGCTGAAAAATTGTTTGATAGGCATCCTAATGATGCTAACTTGGTGGAGATGAACAAGGCTAGTGCAGGTTTAAATAGGGTGCTTGCAATGGAGGAAGATTTTTGGCGTCAAAAATCTGCTGTGAAATGGCTCGCTGAAGGGGAACGGAACACTAGGTTTTTTCATAACTTAGTTAAGCGGAAAAGACAACGGGCTCATATACATCGGATTTTGGATCAAGGCCGGCCCTTGGAACAGCAAGGGGAGATTAATGACTCTGCTGCAAAAGTTTTTCAGCAACTATCAACGGAGAGTAATGAGCTGAAAATGGAGGATCGGTTTGATCATATTCCACGTGTGGTCTCTCGGCATCAATCCGAAGTTCTATGTACGATTCCTTCCCGTGAAGAGGTTAGAGAGGCTGTATTTGGAATTTGTCCGGATTCGGTGGCTGGTCCCGATGGATATTCCTCCCTGTTTTATCAAGTTTGTTGGGATGTGGTTCAAGATGATGTCTTTGATGCTGCTGTGGAATTCTTTAAAGGGGTCCCAATGCCGAGGGCATTCTCTTGCACCTCTATTATTCTTATTCCTAAGACTAATGAGGCCTCAACCTGGTCAGATTTTCGTCCGATAAGTCTTTGCAACGTTACGAATAAAATTATGACCAAACTCCTATACTTGAGGCTTGCTAAGAGTTTGCCGTCCATCATTTCACCGTCACAATCGGGGTTCATTGAGGGTCGGGCTATTACAGATAACATTCTGCTAGCTCAAGAACTTGTTCACTCTTTAAATGAAAAGGTCCGTGGAAATCGGCTTCTGGTGAAGCTTGATATGGCCAAAGCATACGATCGTGTGCATTGGCCATTTTTATTTCGCATGCTCAAGGAATTGGGTTTTGGTGAACAATGGTGCACTCTCATTCGCCATTGCGTTACCAACTGTTGGTTCTCAGTCATGGTGAATGGGACGAGTGTGAGCTTTTTTCATTCGACAAGGGGTTTGCGCCAAGGCGATCCTATTTCTCCGGCGCTATTTATTTTAGCGGCGGAATGGATGTCTCGGGGGCTCGATAAGCTTATTGGTAGAAGCACCTCTATGCGGTATATTGAAAATTCGGAAGTGACGGTTTCACATCTTGCCTATGCCGACGATGTTATTATTTTTATGAAAGCTGGTGTGGCAGGAGTTAGGAAACTTATGGCTTTCTTGACGCGCTACGAGAACATTTCGGGATAGAAAGTTAATTGTGCAAAGAGTGCTTTTGTTGTCTCAAAAAATTGTGCAGCTGATCGTGGGCATCGTATTAAGTGAATTACAGGATTCTCTCGAGTGGAGCTGCCCATACGTTACTTAGGAGCTCCCTTATATATTGGTAATAAAAGAGTTGAGTTATACATATCAATTATCGAAAGGATCCGGGCAATGCTTCTTACTTGGGAGAATCAGCACCTTAACTTTGGAGGAAGGATTCTACTCATCAAGAGCGTTTTGATGTCTTTACCAATGTATTTCATGCAGGTACTCCAACCCCCTAAAACCACATTATATAAAATGGAGCGTCTTTTCAATAGGTTTTTTTGGGGATCCTATGGAGGACAAAATAAACTACATTGGGCGTCTTGGACTGAGATGTGCAAGCCGTTGGCAGAGGGAGGCCTTGGGTACGAAGTCTCCATGATACTGTCACGACTTTCTCGTGTAAGTTATGGTGGAGATTTCGGTCACAAGACTCCTTATGGGCCAAGTTTTTGAAAGGAAAATATGTTCGGGGCTTTCATCCGATGGAGGTTGGCACTACGGTACATGATTCTCCTATATGGAAACGTATGTGCAAGGCTCGATCTCTTGTGGAGCCCCACATAAGTTGGCAAATTAGAGCTGGTCAAGTCAGCTTCTGGCATGACCACTGGTTATTGGATGCGCCACTAAAGGAATATATTGAACGCACACATTATGGGACAGAATTGGTGAGTAGATACCTAGTGAATAAGGGCTGGAATGTTGATGCTTTGGACGAAATTCTTCCAATGAGCTGGGTGGAGAAGGTGGTCTCGGTTCCCATTGATATGTTCGGGGATGATAGAATGATTTGGAAGTTGGATCATAGAGGGAAATTCACTGTTAAATCGACGTGGGAATGGGTACGGGATAGAGGAGTGGTCGTGGACCTATGGGCTCAAATTTGGGCACCAACGATCACTCCGAATATTTCTATTTTTACTTGGAGGCTATTGAAGGGATGGATTCCTCTAGATGAGAGACTTAAAAGAAAGGGATTTGCTATGGCTTCAAAGTGTCACTGTTGCTTCCAAGCAGAGACGGCTGTTCACCTCTTTCTGTCGAGTGCTAAGGCGATGAGAATCTGGCGGTTCTTTGCTGACATTTTTCAGGTGGCTTTGCCTGAAACTGAAAATTTTGGGATGGTCCTTAGCTATTGGCGAAATTCCGCTGCTGGTCCCAGACATATGAGAGTACTGGTGGCTGTATTAGTTTTTTGGTATATTTGGGAGGCGAGGAACAACGCCAAATATAGAGGGCGTAGGATGGTGGTAAGTTGCATTGTGCAGAAAATTTGGCGACACATTTACCTTCTTCATTGCAGTGGACTTCTTCCCCCACGGCTGTGGAAAGGGGATGAGCATGTCGCGCCTTTATTTTTTGCAAGAATTTCTCAGCAGCAGCGAACTCAGGTGCACTTGGTCCGTTGGCTGCGACCACAGCCACCTTGGCTCAAAATCAACACTGATGGCGCATCCCGGGGAGGCAGTACAGCAGGGGCTGGCGGCCTCGCAAGGCTTTTATAACGACCCCGGTAGCCAAGTTTATAATAATTTTATATTCAAAAGCAAGTAATAAAAAATATGCTTAAATATATAACAAAATGTCAAGATAATACAACCAGTTCAAAACGTCGAACAGAAAGGTACGGTCGCAACATACATAAATTCAACAATTGCAAAATAATAAGTACGCAGCGGAATTTCGTCGCTCTCTTTCAACTAAAAGGCTTCAAAGGGTTCTTCCTCCTCGCCTTTATTTAAGCTAGTATCGGGCTCATCTAAAAAAAATATATCATATGAACACGATCAACATACAGTTGAGTAGAAACATTACTTAAGCACATAAGGTGCTCGTGTGTGTGATTTGCACATAGGCACATATGGTTACTTTACACATAAAAATGTAGGTTTTTTTTTTTTTTCAAACCTTTCTCGTCACCTAACAGTGACCCTTATGACTCCCCCGGCCGAAATAACAACCAGCACATTACTCCCGCCTGCCTTATCCTCCAATGGTCGTACCCCGGGTGTTACGCCAAATATTTCCTACGACCCTCTCTCTTGAGTAGATCTCTCCGTCTACCCAAGGGGGGATTAGGAGATGGAGGGAGTGAGAACTCTTACAGCCGACTACCCCATTGGTATGTCCCGGCGGAACTCACCCAAACCACTCCGATATATTTCGGGCCCGTTTCATAATGACAATTTATGCACATAGCATAATCTTGGAAGTCTTGCTTCCATGTTTCAACATATAATTCCAACATATTAGAAAAGAATATCATCACTATGAAATAAAGTGATAGAAAATAATATCTCATAAACTATTTAATATAAATATATACATTTAAACTAAAATATAATCAAAACATAATAATATGCATATATATATATGTACACGGTCTCACATACATATATATATGTGTATATATTTTTATACATATATTTAGACTAAACATATCATTAAAATAGAGACTTAGAATAAACATAATAGCAATTTAGATTAAACACCTAATTAAGCCATAAATCTAGATTAACCATAAAATTACCCATAACTATAGTTATATATATATACACGTACATCATATATATATATACTTATATAATATCAACCACTCAACAAGATTATATGTATATGTACGAATTATATATATATATATATCTTTACAATATACCACTATATATATTTACGTATGATATATATATATATATACGTGTGATATATATACACAATATAAAATCAATATAATTTGGTATCTATTGCTATATACGTATGACATATGTATCTATAATATAAAAACAATATAGTTTGGTAACTTTAAATAATATATTTTTGTGAAAATAGCATATCTTTTCCAAAAACTCATACTTTTCCTAAAAACATATTAAAATTTTCAAATAAAATGAACATAATGTCAAATATACTATATTACCCTAAACTTGTAATATAGTAAATATTCATGAATATCTAAGCACATAATGATCATATAATATTTCATAAAATGAAATAATATTTGTAAGACCATATTTTAGCACATAATTCTAATAAGAATGCACAAAGTAGTGATACTAATTTCATGACCTCATGGAATATCCTTCAAGAAAAACCTCTACTCATATGATTAAGTAAGGTTTCTACCTTTGTTCTTTTCTTTTATTTTGAGGGTATAGTGTAGTGTAGTTTTGGAAAGATAGGAAATTAGTGAATTTTGGAAGAAAATAAAGAAAGTGTGAGGGTGTGTGTGTGATGGCCGATTGTAGTGAGAAAAAAAAATGAAGCTTTTGGTTTTTTTTATAGGATGAAGAAAGCAAGTATTTTATTATTAGGTCATTTTTTCATAATTATTATGTCATTTTCTTCATAATTACAATCCTTCCACCTATTAATACTTTAAATGAATTCTTCCATGTGGAAGACTAATTAGGCTTGGGTGTACATGCTATAATATGATTCATAGGCTAGGTAAATGTGAGCCATGTATCAATATTTATTTATGGTATATTAGAGAAGATTTTTCTTGTAAAATATCATGAAATATGTTAATATCTAGCATTTACAATTTTCCTTTAAGTAAAATCCGAAAATCAGGTTTTAATTTATTAAAATTCAAAATTTACACTTATAATTTTAGGAAATATATTCTGCTAATTAAAAATTAAAAATTTATATTTTTATTTGGAAATTTATAATTTTATTGGCAATTTATGCTTTAATTTGAGCAAAATTCGAAAATTAAGGAAATTAAATTCTAATTTTGAAAAATATATTTTTACAATTCATAATAGTCTAAGATAAGTAATTATTAATTATTAAGGAATAAAATACAATTTTTGAATAAAATATTATGTGTAGAGAAAGTAAATTTATAAATTGTTATAAATAAGAAAACAATTAAAAAAAACTTAATGATTTTAGGAAATTAATATATATATATATATAATAGTAGGAGAGATAGCTAATATATAATTATATATGAATGGTAGAGATTAATACACATTTTGTTAAGTAAAATACTAAGAGTGAAATTGTACAAGTAGTGTTTCTTTTTACCACATCTTACATGAAAGTGACATAAATAGGTAATTAAACTAATAGAAAACATATTTAACTAATTATATGTATTATTTTTAGGGTATTTTCGGATTTTATATAGATATATATATATTTTGATAGCATTATTTCAAAAATGTTAAAATTGTGAAATAAATACTTAATTCTAGTAAATGTATGGTTTTTAAAATAATTTTTAGTATTAATTTCGAAATTAGGGAGGAAAAGGAAACTTTAATTTTATGATATAGAAACAATTGTACCAATAAGAAAATTAAAACCGACAGTTTAGGTTTGTGGGTAGTTTTCGAAAAATTGAGGAGAAATTCGCAGGTTTCAATTTTACTAAGAACAAGTTACATTTTTAACAAATGCATGTAATGCAATCCACATTTGTTCAAAATAAAAGGATTTATTCATAAAATAGTAAAATATTTCATAATTCCAAATTTAAAAAAATAATGCGGTTTAACGGGTCGTCACAGCTTTCCAATGGTGAACCTGTTTTCGAATTCTATTCTTTTTTGGGGCAGCGCACGAACACATTCGCAGAATTATATGCAGTTTTTGAGGCTTTGCGTCTTGCGAAGGTGCGTAGTTTTCGACAGGTTTGGATTGAGCTGGACGCGCAATCTGTGTTGGGTCTTATTAAGCACGCAACGGTGACTTCTTAGGAGCTTCAACCGATCCTTTGCGAGATACGTAACATGATGGCACAAATGGATATTAAACTTACCCACATTTTCAGAGAAGGCAACAAGGCAGCAGATTCATTAGCAAATATGGCGTGCGACATGAGGTGCTCAAGATTATTACAGCCGGATCAGTTTGAAGGACAATTACGAGGCATTGTGAGAATTGATCAAGTGGGATTACCTTCTTTTCGACATAGAGTTAAGTGCTATAATGCTTGATTGTACTCATTGGAACACCTTTTGTCTTAAATTGTCTAGTTTTTTCATTACTAGATTACTTATGTACTTTCAGAATTTTCCTCTGTAATGTTGTTTTTCAGTCGATTCTAATAAAAGGGGGGGGGTCCCTGCGAAAACCCTACGGCGGACATGTAACAACACGAACCTCTTATAGGATAAAATTTATAAGCAAACATTCTTTTATTTAACATTATACAATGAAACTTGAAAACATAATACACTAACTAAGCTGGTTCAGGAACATAAACTTGCAAAATCTAGTAATAATTCCTAACTAGGCATCCACTTCATAATTTCCTAGAATCTCGTGCGTGCTATCTTGGAGAGCCTGTTTTCCTAAAATAAATAGTATACACAAAACAGGTCAACATCACAGTTGAGTAGAAATTTTACCAAATCATATAAGGTGATAGTGTGTGTATTAAAACATGTAAGCACATTGTATCACATAATTTCACATTTCATTTTACCTTTGAATCACAAATAGTGATTTCAACTTCCTTGTAACTCCCAATATATTTCTCCTTTCCGACCTTATTCTCCAACAATATCAATTCCTACCTTATTCACCAGTGGTCGTATCTCGAGATTACGCCAAATTCCTACGACCCACTTCAGTACATGGAACACTCCGTCCGAGTAAGGTGGGATTAGGACCAGGGATGGCGAGAACATATATTAAGACCGGCAAGCCCGTTGCTGCCCGGCCGAACTCTGCCCCATCCCCACCATAACACATCGGGGCCCGGCATGCACAATTAAGTTTTCACATAAACATATAAACATGTTTTTGCACATAGAACTTAATTTTAATTAAACATGATTTGTCTAACATGATAAGAATATGAAAACATATTATAACATAATTATATCTAACTATATGCAAGCATAATGACATAACAACATATGATAGGAGCATAATATAGATAATTGTAAATAAGCATGCAAAATAATAATTATAATTTAACATTCTAACATGCATATACTAGAACTTATATAACTTGATAAAATTCCTACCTTATTCTAACTTTCTTGATATATGTATATATATATATGTATTTGTATAGTAGTGTGTGTGTGTGTGACGTGAAGTGTGTGTGTGTGTAGAAAGTAGTGTGTGTGTGAAGTGTGTATAAAATAGTGTGTGTGTGTGGACGTGAGGTGTGTGTGTGTGAAGAGTAGTGTGAGTGTGTTGAGTAGTGTGTGTTTGTGTTTGGAAGACAAGTCCCCCTCCCCCCTTTTTATAGTGGTTTGGCAAGAAAGAACATTATTTTATTTCATTTTATCTTGTCATTATTACATTTTTACAACTAAGCTTGTTATTAAATGTGTTCACATTACAACTAAGCATTTCATTAATTGTGTTCACATTAATTTGTGGTTATAATTTACACATTTGTGATCCTAAATATCATGAGTTTGCACCCTAGATTCAATATGTGTTACCTAGATTGTATTATGTGTTATTCTAGTTTAATAAGATGATAACACATGCTTCTTCCTTTAATTTTATCCCTACAATTGTTGGCTATATTTAGTAAAATTATTACAAGTGTATATCTTAGGTGTATGAATTTTAATGAAGATAATGACATATGTCTTAATTTATTTATGTGAGTATATAAGTATATATTTATACAAATTTATATATAGATAGATATATATATATAGATGTACGAATTTATATATACATATAATTATATGCAATTATAAGTATATATATAGGTACAACCTTATATATGAATAAATATATATGTACGAATTTATTTATATATACATATAACTATATATTTATATATGCAACTATATATAAATCACTTTATAACTATATATATATACGTATAGGACTATAAAGCCTTGATTATATAGATATATATGTAATTAAGTAAATTAAGTATTGTTAAACATATAAAGTGTGTTTAGGACTAATGTAATTAATTTAAATTATTCATGTAAGGGTATTATATGTATATATATGTATGAATTAATATAGCTAAATAGATATATATTTTGTTTAGCATATTAACTAATATTTTTATTGTGTATGACTATCATTTTCTAGCACATAATTTACAAACAAAAGAATTAATAAAATTTACACAATTTGTAAATGTAATTACTAATCATTCATATATTAATAAGAAATACCGGGTTATTACAGGACACGTGCCGGTTTTTCTAAAAAAAAAAAAAAAAAAAAACCCTAAACCCTAAACCCTAAACCGCAATTTTTCCTTCAAGGAGACCACCCACCCCTTCAAAATTTACTCTCTAGTTTCCGGCCATTGGGCCACCTATGGGGGAAGGCTTCGGCCGCCCATCTCCCACCAACACCGCCAGATTTTGCCGGACTCTTCAAGGCCGGTGGACCCCCCTTGCCCGGAAAATCTTATGCAAGTGTTACTGCTACTGATCAATTTGCTCCAGATGATAGAGAAAGGAAAAAGAACTTTGACCTGTCGACGTTCACGCCGGCAGGTTCGGTTATGGAGCATAATGGCGAGAGGATCGCCGTTTTCAGCCCCCAAGAGAAAGAAAAGTTATGCGAGACATTTAAATTTGCGTTAATTGGTAAGTTCTCTCATGGGAGGCCATCATTGAATAATTTGAGAATACTGTTCATGAAGATGAGTCTTAAATGCCGTTTCAGGTTGGTGCCCATTAATGCTAGCCATATTTTGATACATCTTTATGATCATGATGATTATTCAAGATTGTTTATGCGTGAGGTTTGGTATTTTAATGGATTTCCAATGCGTATATTTAAATGGACTCCTGAATTTGATCCGAAATTCGAATCTCCTATATGCCTAGTCTGGTTTAAAGTGCCGGACTTACCTTTTCATCTATTGCCGGTTCCTGCTCTTTATGTTGTTGCCTCATGCATTGGTAATCCTTTGCGAGTGGATGAGCCAACGGCAGATATTACCAAGTTGAGAGAGGCACGTGTTTGTGTGGAAATTGATATTACAAAGCCTATTAAAAAATCTGTCAAAGTGAAAGATGGGCACCGCTTTTATGAACAGCCGGTGGTGTGTGAAGGAGTACCACTTTATTGCTCAAGGTGTTGCAGAAGAGATCACAAGTCCAAAGACTGTAGAGTGGTGGTAGAAGAAAAGGAATATAAGGATGATACAGATCAATATCAAGGGAATTTGAGAGATCTGCTGAATGATATACGGAGAGGCAAACAGACGGCCACAGATACTTTAGCTCAAGAAAGGATGGAAAACTCAGCCGTTGACTTGCAAGGGCCCCGTCCACAGGCTCAAACGGGGCAGAGCTCGCGAAATCTGCAAGTTTCGAAATCTGCATGTCAAAACCAGCCACGAAACCCAGATTCTGGTGGGAATTTTCAGTTTCCGGCAGCGGAAATGCAGAATCCGTCAAGGGAGGCCACTGCTGGTACGGGAAATCCGGAATGGGTTGAGGTCTCGAGGCGCAGGACACTTAAGGAAATGACCCCTGAAATGAGGGAGGACCTGCCATTGCAGCGTAAGAGGGGATTAGTTGAAGCTGGTATACCAAAACACGTTAATACTACGTTGGCTAATAATCAATTTGTGGTCCTTAGAGAGTCAGAGGGTAGTAAGGACTCTGTGGACAGGATTGATCGACAAGGAGTGGCTGAAGTTTCAGAAAATCACAACAACCAGCCAGCTGTTCTGATGATGGAGACTAACAGGCTTGAATCTCCTCATAAGTCAAATAAATCTCCACAAAATAAGGAACAGGATGCTAGCTTACTACAATATTCGTGTGAGGGAAATTTCGGTGGAGTGGTTGAGAAATTAATGCAGCTATCAAAATCTGAGAAAGTTCTGGAGGCCGAAAACGCGGAGAGACAAGGGGAGATTTGTGTTGAAAATGAATTTCATGCAGACGTGGACTTGGAAATTGGTAATATTGCAGAATGGGCTGATGACTCCTATAGGCAGCCCATTTTGGCCCGGGATGAGATGGACCCCGAATTGGATGGGCTTGGCTTGGACGAAGAAGATGAATCCAGTGAATTGGGCTCAAGAACACCGCGGCCTTTTACAAAAAATCGATGCAATCAGTCGCAGTTGGGTAAGCCCAATGAATTGGGTTCACAGACTAACGGACGGAATCATGGGCCAAAGAATTCTGGCCCAGGCGATTTATCTCTAAATGGACCAGAACCTAGCCTTCAAGGAATGAACAAGGCTGAGTTTTTGGGCTCACCACGCCAACCAATTTTAGATGAGGGTGATCTTCATAACAACCCACTTGGGCCTGGTGATCCTTCCATGAGAGTCCTTGATCCAGGTCTACTCGATGCTGGTATGCAGGAAGATGAATCGGACCAGAATTCTTCCAGGGCTGACCCGGCCTATAGGCCTAGTAGTGAAAAAACAATTGGGACAAATGAGACCAGGGAGAGCAGCCCATCTCTGGCTAACTCAATACAATCCAGCTACAAATCTCACGGGTTGCACTGTGCAGATCGAAAGAAACGGCTGATTAAACCCAAAAAGAACAATATTGATATTACTCCTAGAGTTACGAGGAGTAAAGCAAAGTCCGGGAATTCTTCCCAAAATGCCTCATGATAAATCTCCTCATATGGAATTGTCGGGGCTTTAGGGACCCTGCTAAAGCTCGTTGCATCAAACGATGGAGAAAGAAGCATAAAATTCATGTCTTGGTGATTTTAGAACCTAAAATTCCTTTAGATCAAGGATATATGTCTCGCAAATTCGAATTCGCTGGGGTTCTTGAAAACCCTTCAAATCATATTTGGTGTTTTTTCACTGAGCAGGTTACGGTGCAGCTGTTACTTAATGAAGATCAATTAATGCATGTTAAGGTCACTTCTCCTCTGCTGCCATCTCCTGTGCTCTGTTCCTTTGTTTATGCACGACATACTAGGGCGGCACGGCAGGACTTGTGGAGTTTGATGAAGTCGATTGCCACCCCCGATCCATGGTTGATTGGAGGCGATTTCAACGTGATCAGGTCGGTTGAAGAAAAAAGAGGGGGTGCCCCACCCCGGATTGGTGCGATGGAGGATTTTTATGACTGCATCGACGACTGTGGTTTGATTGATCCAGGATTTATGGGCGATCGTTTTACCTGGACTAATCGGCGATTATGGGAGAGGTTAGACCGGATTTTAATTTCCTCAGGTTGGTTAGAGTTATTTCCAGAGTTCAAACCAATTCACTTGGTCCGTTATACTTCGGATCATGCTGCGCTACTTATGAAGTCGACGCCAACATCATCGAAGTCACCATCGGCTTTTAGATTCCAAAAGATGTGGATAAGGCACCCGAACTTTAGTGAAGTGATTGCTCAAAATTGGGGTGCTCCTATTCTCTCCCATGGCATGCAAAAACTTCAAGATAAATTGGTGAGGCTAAAAACATGCTTGAAACACTGGAATTGGATGGTGTTTGGGAATGTTTCGGACAAGGTGGCTGAAGCAGAGCACCGTGTGGCTAATGCGGAGAAGGTGTTCGATAGAATGCCCGATGAACAAAATTTAATGGCTATGAATAAAGCAAGTGCCGAATTGAATAGAGCATTGGCAATCGAAGAGGATTTTTGGCAACAAAAATCCACGGCTAAATGGCTCGTGGACGGTGAACGAAATACAAAATTTTTCCATAGTCTTGTGAAGAAAAAAAGACAAAAGAATCATATTCATCGTATCACCGATGACGGCAAACTGCTGGAGCGGCAGGAGGAAATCAAAGATTCTGCCAAAAAAATTTTTCAGCACTTGCTTACGGCAGAGGACTGTGAGGACTCGGGGGATTATTTCGATCATATCCCATGTATTTTAGCACCTGAGATTTCTTTACAGCTGTGTGCACAACCTTCTCATGAGGAAATCCAAGCGGTTGTTTTTGGCATTTCTCCTGATTCTGTGGCGGGGCCTGATGGTTTTTCCTCTCTCTTTTATCAAAAGTGCTGGAACATTGTGCAAACTGATGTGTATGAAGCTGTGGCGGAATTTTTTTCCGGGGTGCCAATGCCGAGAGCATTCACATGCACTACCCTGGTCTTGTTGCCCAAAACTGAGGGGGCGACGACTTGGACAGATTTCCGTCCCATAAGCCTATGCAATGTGACGAATAAAATTATGACAAAGCTACTGTATTCACACCTTGCTAAGGTTCTGCCCATGGTCATCTCTCAGGCACAATCAGGTTTTGTCGAAGGCCGGGCTATTGCGGATAACATTCTTTTGGCGCAAGAATTGGTCCACTCCTTAAATCAAAAGGTGCATGGTGACCGTCTGATTGTCAAGCTTGATATGGCCAAAGCGTATGACCGCGTTCATTGGCCATTCTTGTTCCGGATGTTGATGAAGCTGGGCTTTAGTGATCAATGGTGCTCTCTCATTCGAAATTGTGTTACTAATTGTTGGTTTTCTGTCTTGGTGAATGGAGCCAATGCGGGTTTCTTTCCCTCATCTCGGGGTCTACGTCAAGGCGACCCAATCTCCCCCGCACTATTTATTTTAGCTGCGGAATGGTTAGCTCGGGGCCTTGATGCTCTGGTTCAGCAGAATAAATCGATGCACTACATTCATAATGCAGAGGTTGTTGTTTCACACCTGGCTTACGCTGATGATTTTATCATCTTTACAAAGGCAGGGATTGCTGGCCTCAAAAAGCTCATGAACTTTCTGAAAAAATATGAACTGGTGTCGGGTCAAAAGATAAACATGGGAAAGAGCTCTTTTGTGGTCTCCAAAAGATGCGTTCAAGACAGAATTTGCAGAATCAAACGGGTCACAGGATTCTCCCAGGCTGTTTTGCCTATTCGATATCTTGGCGCTCCTCTATATGTTGGTAATAAACATGCCCATCTTTATGCAGCTATCCTTGCGAGAATGAAAGTCACTTTATTGTCTTGGGAAAACCGTCATTTAACCTTTGGGGGGCGGCTGCAGTTAATTAGGAGTGTGCTTTTGTCTTTGCCCATCTATTTAATGCAAGTCCTTGAGCCCCCTCAACAAATTTTGAATAAGATGACACGACTATTTAACCGTTTCTTCTGGGGCTCCTATGGGGGAAAAAAGAAATTACACTGGGCTGCATGGGAGGCATTGTGCAAACCCATTGGTGAAGGGGGGTTAGGTGTTCGTGATCTTGGTGATATGGTGGAGTGTTTCTCTGGGAAGTTGTGGTGGCATTTTCGATCACAACAGTCCCTTTGGGCAAACTTTTTGAAAGGTAAATATGTGGGGGGATTTCATCCCATGGAAATAGGGATCAAAATTCATGACTCTCCTATTTGGAAAAGAATGTATCGTATTCGACATGTGGTTGAGCCCCATATTGCTTGGCAGCTTGGCAGCGGCAACATTTTCTTTTGGCATGACCCGTGGTTGCTTGAGGGTTCACTAAAAGATGTTATCGAACAACATAACTTTGGGTCGGAAAAAGTGGCACAATTTTGGAATGCTCATGGCTGGGATATTGACAAGTTGGACACGGTTTTGCCTATGTGCCTTGTCGAACGGGTTGTCTCAGTCCCTATTCATTACAGTGGAGAGGATAGGCCTGTTTGGAAACTGAATTCGAAGGGGGATTTCACAATCAAGTCCATGTGGGAGTTTGTTAGGGAGCGATCACAGCCTTCGGATCTCTGGTCACACATCTGGTCCCCTCTTATTACGCCCAATATTTCTATTTTCATATGGCGTCTTCTCAGAGGTTGGCTGCCGGTGGACAAAAGAATGCAGCGAAAGGGTTTTCAATTCGCGTCTAAATGCCAATGCTGTTTTAATGAGGAAACTGAGGCACATCTTTTCTTACACAGCGCCAAGGCCCAGCTGATTTGGCATTTTTTCTCCAGCTTATTCGATGTGCCTTTGGTGGTTTCGGATGATGTCCGAATGGTCTTGAACTTTTGGAGAAATTCGCAGCAACAAGAAGGTGGCATTACTATACATTTCATTGTGCCCATCCTCATTATTTGGTATATTTGGGGTGCACGTAATAATGCTAAATATAGAGGACGCAAAATGGTGGCAAGTCGCATTGTTTTCCGGATCTGGCGCCATATCTATATGCTTAAAGGGGCTGGACTTCTTTCGCCTAAACTGTGGCGCGGCAACGAGGCTGCTGCTCCTTTTTTTCAGGTTAATTTCCAGCAGCAACAGCGGACTGAGGTGTGGCTCGTTAAGTGGTTAAAACCTGATTATCCGTGGATCAAAATTAATACGGATGGGGCGTCTCGTAGTAGCACTAAGGTTGCCGGGGCTGGTGGAATTGCTAGACAGCACACGGGAGCTTCGATTTTTGCTTTTTTCAACTATCTTAACACTTGTACAAATACATACGCAGAGCTGTTCGCTGTGTATGAAGGATTAAGGCTGGCCAAGGTGCGTGGTTTTTCTCGTATTTGGGTGGAATTGGATGCTCAGGCTGTTTTGACACTAATCAGAAACAAAGAGGGATGCTCGTGGCATTTACAACATCTTTTATGCAAGATTATTTTACTGATGCAGTCCATGGAAGTTAGAATTACGCATGTGTTCCGTGAGGCCAACCAAGCGGCCGACCTCTTGGCCAACATGGCTTGTAATTTAAAGGAATCAAGGGTGCTGGAGCCGGAACAAATTCAAGGGCAGCTGAGAGGGATTGTGCGTCTTGACGTACTTGGCCTCCCATATTTTAGACACAAAATTAGGAATTGAGTTCGGTTATTTTGAGTTTGTTTTTACCTTCTTTGTTTCTTCTTGTAAAGCTTATTTTGTTCTTTTGAAATTCCCCTCTGTAATGGTTTTTGATTTTTAATGCAAGGGGGGGGTCCCTGCGAAAACCTCCCGGCGGACACGTGCCGGTTTTTCTAAAAAAAAAAAAAAAAAAAAAAAAACCCTAAACCCTAAACCCTAAACCCTAAACCCAAAAACCCCAAACCCAAACCAAAAAAAACTTTCTCTCTCTAAAAATTTCCTCTGCCTTCTCTCTAGACGTCTTCCTTTGTCAGTGGCCCCGCCCATGGGGAATCCGCCGGATAAGCGGCCGGCGCTCCCCCTCCCGCCGCGCCGGACATTTGCTGAAGTTACCAACCCATCAGCCAGTCATATCTCTGAGGTTTCGTGGCGTGAAAAAAAGAAATATTTCTATGATGTCCCGGGACCGATGGGAACACCTACCCAGAAAAATGGGATGAAAGCTCTGAGATTAACACCAGAGGAGTGTGCAACGTTGATGGACCCATACCAGTATGCCCTCATTGGGAAATTTCCGTGTGGAGGCCCCTCCTGGAAAAGGGTTCGCATATTGTTCCATAATTTAAAATTGAACGGAATCTACCAATTTGGGATCCTGGATGAAAAGCATTGTTTGATCATTCTCTCCAATCCTGAGGACTATAATCGTTTATGGCGGAAGAAATATCTGGATTTTCATGGGTTTACCATGCGTTTTCTCAAATATACAGCTTCCTTCGATCCACAGGTGGAAGCTTCGATCGTGCCGGTGTGGGTCGAATTCCCAAAGATTAAGCCTCACCTCTCCAACAAACGACTCATCTGGGGCCTGGCTGAGTTACTGGGGACGCCTCTGAGGATCGACGAGCCCACGTCGGACCGTACTCGTCCAAGCACAGCTCGGGTTTTGGTCGAAATCGACGTCTTACAGCCTCTGGATGACGTCCTCCTCGTCGATTATGGTGATTTTGACATCATTCAAAAAGTTTCGTATGGCCCGATTCCCCAATATTGCATAACTTGTCACGAATTTCATACCCAGCAAGAGTGTAGCCAACTCCATGGCCAACGCACACCAGGTGCTTCACCCCCAGTGAAAGATTCTACCCGGGTAACAGGTAACCCCCCACCTGTTCGTCAAAATGTCCCTGAGAAAGCTACCCAAGAATGGAGGCTTGTTTCGAACTCTAGACGACAAAGACTGGATAGAGGTACAGGAAAGATTGATGTTCTGCCACCTAAACCTTCAGTTGAGGCAGCGGCCAACCCCTTTGTCGTTTTGGAGAAGCATACTGAAGAGGACTTGCAGGGCCTGCCGCCACAACCTGCTGCCCAATTGTGCACTGATGACACTAACTTTGAGGCAGCCCCTGCTCCAGGCGCCCATCACCTCCCCACTCCTGCCCCCTCTCACGCAGATAATCAGCCCAAGGTTTATCTCGCTCCTACCCCCCAGGGTGCCATTTGCCTTCGCGGTTCAGCCGCTCCAGCCCAGAATTTCCCCCCTCCAGAGGTTGCTGTTGCGTCCACAGAAGGAGCCCTTATCGGAAATGAGGCCATGTTGGACGTTCAAACCCAAGGAGCCACTGCTGGTTTTGACGCCAACATGTTCTCCACTGCTCCAGTTTTATGTGACATTCGGCTTACCAAGACAGCCGATACCCCTGTTCCAGAGCAAGAAGTTACTCAGCCCCCACTCTCGACAATTTCCCCGACTCCAGACGGACTACCAACGGGACACTTGGCTCCCGACCCTGTGAACTTGGGTCACGGACCTCGGTATGTTAATCCTACACCTAATGCGAGGCCAAATTTAGAAAATGAACTGATTCATGGGACTAATCGTGTTGAGCCAAATGGTCTTAATGTACAATTGGATGGAGTGATGGCCTCTCCCACGGACCTTTGCCAAGTTGGGTGCGCTCGCTTGGCAGGCCGGAAGGAGAGTGTTAGGCCGGGAAACGCACCTCGTGCTTTGGGCGGGTTTCACCAAGCACGGAGATTGGGAACTTGGTTCCCCCGACCGACTCTTGCCACTCTGGGTGCGCTCGTGTGGCGGGTCGAGAAGGGGATTTTGCGGGGACACACGCTTTAGATACACTTCAAGCTGAGCAGCATGCATCTAGCTCCCAGGCTTGTGGGATGAGATGTAATCTTAATGAAACGGCAGCTATCCCTTTCCTTACTCAAGAAAAATCAGTCGGGTTCTCTCAAGATATTGACAAATCTTTTGGATCTCCGCAAGAAATGGGACAATTTTCAGATTCTTCACAAGCAGTTTCCTATGACTTCCCCGAGGTTGAAGGCCACATTGACATCTTTCAAGATGCGCACGACCAGTCCGTGCTTCGTAGCAGCCCATCACTTGAAAATGTTACTAAGGCACATCCATCCAAGAAGAAGCTACGGAAAGCGGATTTACCATCGCATCACAAACGCCAAACTCGGAGCATGGTAAATTCTACTGCAGAGGTTACTCCAAAACCATCTCGTTAATTATGAATTTCAAGATCTTGGTTTGGAATATCCGCGGTATTGCGGATAGCACAACGCAAGATTACTTATATAATCTTAGAAAGAAGAATAAATTGAATATGATGGTAATTCTTGAACCCATGACAGCCTTGGATATTTCCTTCATGAAACGAAGGTTTTCTTTTGATTTGGTCCTCTCTAATACCTCCAACCATATTTGGTGCTTTGCGGATTCCGACACGTCGGTTGAGTTGCTTGTAAATCACGAGCAATACCTCCATGTTCAAGTGTCCAATCCGCTCTTTGCTCAGCCTTTCCAATGTTCATTCATCTATGCGAAATGCTCCAGGTGGCAAAGGAGAGTTCTTTGGGACGACTTAAGAACTTTGTGTACCTCAGGACCATGGCTGCTCGCAGGAGATTTTAATACAGTTTTGAACGTCTCGGAAAGAAAAGGATGTAAAGCCCCTAAACTTAGGTCCATTGAGGAGTTCAGTGAGATGGTACAAGATTGTGAACTTCAGGACCCGGGATTCATGGGAAGCCAATTTACATGGACTGACAAAAAAACCAAATGGCAGCGGCTTGATCGTGTTTTGGTCTCCCATGGCTGGTCCGATTTGTTCCAAGTTACAAAAGTCCACCACCTTACTTTGTTCAAATCAGACCACGCTCCCCTCCTCGTACAATTGGAGAATAATGCATTCAGGGGGCCCTCTGCCTTTTGATTTCAACACATGTGGTGTAAACACCATAGTTTTCTCCAATTTGTTGAATCTAATTGGTCACGACCTCTTGTTGCAAAAGGGATACGGAAGCTCCAGCAAAAACTCGTCCGGCTGAAAATGACGCTGAAATGGTGGAATAAAAACATTTTTGGAAATATCCGCGATGTGGTGGCTGCAAAGGAGGCTGAAGTGCAGCAGTGGGAGCGGGCTTTTGAGAGCAATCCATCGGATTTTAATCTGATTCAGTGGAATAAAACTAGTGCACAGCTCACTAGAGTCTTATCCATGGAACATGAGTTCTGGAAACAGAAAGCTGCGTGTAGATGGGCTTCAGAGGGTGAACGGAACACAAAATTCTTCCAAGCCATTGTTAAAAGGAAACGGAAGAAGTCGGCAATCCATTATATTAAGGATGGTGATCAAACTCTCATGGAAGCTGAGGACATTCAAAATTCTGCAGTTGGCTACTTTCATCGTCTTTTATCTGCTGACGGTCAGAATTTGCTTCCGTCGGAGATGCTTTGCATCCCCAAAACGGTCAATATGGAAGATTCAGAAGCTTTATGTAAGCTCCCCTCTATTGAGGAAGTTAACGAGGTGGTCTTTAGTATCAGTTCCGATAGCGTGGCTGGACCCGACGGCTTCACATCTCTCTTTTATCAACATTGCTGGCACATCATCCAAAATGATGTGTATGAGGCTATTTTGGATTTCTTTGCTGGAACAGATATGCCTAAGGCCTTTACGGCGACGACACTCGTCTTGATTCCTAAAACCGACTCACCTACAACTTGGTCGGATTTCAGACCTATTAGTCTTTGTAATGTATCTAACAAGATCATTACAAAGCTCATTGCTAATCGCCTTGGGCATGTGCTACCTAAATTGATTTCTGAATCTCAAAGTGGATTCGTGCCGGGCCGCTCCATCCAGGACAACATCCTTTTGGCGCAGGAAATGGTGCACACCCTTCACACTCGAAGCAAAGGGGATAAGCTCATCTTGAAGTTGGATATGGCAAAAGCTTATGATCGATTACAGTGGCCTTTCCTGATCCAGGTTCTCCAAGCTATGGGATTTTCTGAACAATGGATTTTTATGGTCAGGAGGTGTATTGCTAACTGCCATTTTTCTATTCTGATCAACGGAGTTTCTACGGGTTTCTTCACCTCAACAAGAGGATTAAGGCAAGGGGACCCTTTATCTCCCGCACTCTTCGTTCTTGCAGCAGAGTGGCTATCAAGATCTCTCGATGTTTTATACCATCAAGACCCTACCCTCAGATTTGACGATAAATCGAAATTGGTGATCTCCCATTTAGCGTATGCAGATGATCTTATTATTTTCGCAAAAGCTCAAGGAGAGAATATTTCTCGATTGATGGATTTGCTTCGCACTTATGAAGCAGTCTCTGGCCAACTCATAAGCAACAGTAAGAGTCAACTCATTGTTAGCAAACATTGTACCGGTCTCCAAAGGAGGTTTTTGACTCTCGCTACTGGCTTCCAACTCAGAAACCTCCCCATCACTTATTTGGGTGCTCCACTGTACGTGGGTAACAAGAAAGAGACCCTCTATGCCGATCTGATCGATAAAGTTAAAACCAAGCTTCTGGGGTGGGAGAAGACAGCATTAGCTCATGGTGGCCGGCTCACTCTTATTAAGAGTGTCCTGAGCTCAATGCCTCTTTATTTGTTCCAAGTGCTGAAACCCCCTCAATCGGTTATTCACTTGTTGGAGAAGATGTTTAATAAATTCTTCTGGGGAGATTACGGCTCCCAAAGGAAAATCCATTGGGCTACATGGGCTGATTTGTGCTATCCAGTGGAAGAAGGCGGATTGGGTGTCCGAAAATTAGAGGATGTGGTGGAGGCCTTCTCATGGAAACTTTGGTGGAAACTCAGATTGCAAGACTCCCTGTGGGCCAAATTCATGAAGGAGAAGTATGTTAAATGGTTCCACCCGTCCCAGTCACCGGTTTCCTCAACAGACTCACATGTGTGGCGGCGTTTGGTTAAGGTTCGAAACCGTGTTGAATCTTACTTCTTTTGGACTCTTGGTGACGGGAAATGTTCCTTTTGGTATGACGCATGGCTTGACGAGCAACCACTCTCCCGGATACTAAATAAAAGTGTGTGTCGGCTTGATTCCGTTCACACTTTTTGGACTGAAGGGAGGTGGGATACTGATGCTCTTAGCAAGGTGCTCCCTGATGCTTTGGTTCAACGGATCCTTCATGTCCCTATTAACCATGGCAGCCCTGACAAACTCCACTGGAAGGGTTCCATCACGGGGGATTTCACCATCAAGTCTTCATGGCAGCAAATAAGGGTGCCGAAACCCGTTAATACAGCGATGCAGGCTGTTTGGACAAAGCAACTACGGCCAACTATTTCAGTTTTCCTTCTTCGTTTAATGAGAGAATGGCTTGAGGTGGATTGTCGTTTGCTGCGGAAGGGGATTCAAATTGCATCCAAATGCCAATGTTGTGGGAACCAAGAAGACTTTGAACATCTTTTTTTCCGTAGCAACAAAGCCATCACTATATGGCGCACCTTGGCGGACCTCTTTAATGTCCCGTACACAAATACTACTTCTGTTACGCATATGCTTCAATACTGGAGGCCCGACACTGTTAGTGCTGGACATGTTTGCACACTCGTGCCAATGCTTACCTTTTGGCATATATGGGAGGCACGGAACGACGCGAAGCATAGAAAGAAGAAGTTCCTTTTTTCTCGCATTATCTGGAAAGTTCTTAACTTGCTTTACATCATTTATAACAGCAAGAACTTTGAGGAAAAGCATTGGAAAGGTTATCTATCACTTGCTTACAATTGGGGTTTCACTTTCCAATCAATTTCGAGGCGGGCTGCCCGTATTGTTAGATGGCTAAAATCCGGGGTCACAACCTTTAAATTGAATACGGATGGGGCTGCTAAAGGGAACCCAGGCCCAGCTGGAGCTGGAGGCGTGTTGCGGGACCATAAAGGTCACGTTTGTTGGGCTTTCTACTCGTACTTGGGCAACCAAACTAATAATTATGCTGAGTTAGCTGCTGTTGAACGTGGTCTTCACATTTGCTTGGACAGAGGGGTTCACAATGTATGGCTTGAACTTGACTCGCAAGTGGTGATCTCTTGGATTAAGGCACGAAACGGGCCTTGGAATGTGCAACATCTTCTTATCAAAATTCAGCTTACCATGGCCAAGCTGAATGTGCGCATTTCTCATATCTTGAGGGAAGGGAACCAAGTCGCCGATTCCCTTGCTAACTATGCTTGCGAGACAACTGGTTCGAATGTTCTGGAGGCCATCAATATCCAAGGTAAAATCCAAGGCCTTCTAAAGATGGATCGGTGGGGGTTTCCCAACTTTAGACATCTTTAATTTGGTTTTTTTTTTTTTTGTTATGACTACGTCTTATTTTTGGTTCATGTTTGTTTGGTTGGTTTGTGACCGGATCATTTACTCTTGGGGGCTGTGTTGGGTTTGGTTTTTTGATAGTTTGTGGTTGGTTATTGCTCTTGAGGTTTCCTTGTGGTGGTTTTGGTTTTTGGGCAGCCCCTACTGTAGGGGGAATTTTTTTGATCAGAAAATCTGCCAGGGGGGTAACTGTATTTTTTCAAACTTGCCTACAAGGCAATCTGAGGACACACAGAGCGGTTGCAGCCTTGTTTTTGGCAAAAGTAAGTGTCTTTGGGTGATTACAACCTCCCTGTGGTGTTTATGGTTATTGGACAGCCCCTGCTGTACGCGGATTTCTTTTGCGCAAAAACCTGCCAGGGGGGTAACTGTTATTTTTTCAAACCTGTCTATGAGACAATCTGTGCACAAACAGGGCGGCTGCAGGCCCTGTATTGGGACATGGAAGTGTGTTTGGGAGTTTATTACTAATGTTCGGAGTAGGCGTGCGTGCCGATGTAGTCGCAGGATGTCAGCCGCACTGTTGCTGCTGGTGCAGACGCCGCTGCTCAATGGATCGCTGCTCCGACCTTCAGTTTTCCAGCTCAGGTTTCAACTCGGACCTGGAGTTAAGTTTTTCTGGACTAATTTTTCGGACCAAGTTCGTTTTGGGATGCTGAAAATTAGTGAAACGTTTATGTTTGGTGTCATGGGCTGCACAAACAGAATTTGCTTCACCCATTCTCAGGAGCACAAGAATATTTTTGGACCCTTTTTTTGGTGGTGTGGGACCCCTTTTCTTTGCATCATTTACAGCTACAATTTTTGTAAAAAGACTAGATTTCCCTATTTTGATTTGATTGGCGTCTTTCATTATACTCTGGACTGCCGTGGCTGCAAAAATGGCAACCTTAACTCCTTGCATCCGAGATACAAGATTGATCAAATGAATGCATATGTTTGTTTCTTGGTTGATAAATATTTTGGACTTTGCATCCACCTTCTTTTGGAGGTGTTCTTTGTTTTTTTGGCCTCTTGTAAAGGGAGTAGTACTCCTATTTTATGCTTTTGCTTTACTCATAATTTTTGTAATGGGAGTAGTACTCCTAATTTATGCTTTTATATCTCTCACTTTACTTGTAAAGGGAGTAGTACTCCTTATTTACAACTTTTTAGAGGCTTAGGATTTAATGTTCGACTTCTTATGTATTTTGTGAACTTTCCTTTTTAACTAATTTCCTGATATTAATAAAGGGGTGGGGACCCCACAGAAAACCCTACGGCGGGCACGTGTCGGTTCTTATTAAAAAAACCCTAAACCCTAAACCCTAAACCCTAAAAAAAAAAAAAAAACCCTAAACCCTAAACCCCAAACCCTAAACCCCAAACCCCAAACCCCAAACCCTAAACCCTACGGCGAACTTCCCTTTGTAACTCTTTTTCATCTTATTAATAAAGGGGGGGGGGGGTCCCTACAGAAAACCCTACGGCGGGCACGTGTCGGTTTTTTTTTTTTAAAAAAAAAAAAATCCTAAACCCCAAACCCCAAACCCCAAACCCTAAACCCCAAACCCTAAACCCTAAACCCTAAACCCCAAACCCTAAACCCTAAACCCCAAACCCCAAACCCAAAACCCCAAACCCAAAACCCGAAACCCGAAACCCCAAACCCTAAACCCCAAACCCCAAACCCCAAACCCTAAACCCTAAACCCTAAAAGAGGATGTCTATGATGCCGTGGTGGATTTCTTTAATGGTGCTGACATGCCCCGGGGATTTTAAGGCTACAACCTTGGTGTTAATCCCCAAAAATGCATCTCCAGCTACCTGGGCTGATTACAGACCCATCAGTCTTTGTAACGTTTTTAACAAAATTGTTACTAAGCTGATGTATAAGAGACTTTGTCCGATCCTTCCTAAGGTGATTTCTGAGGCTCAGAGTGGATTTGTTCCGGGGAGGTCAATCCAAGACAATATCCTTCTCGCACAGGAACTAGTGCACCGTCTCAATGATAGATGCAAAGGGGATAAAATCATTTTGAAATTAGATATGGCTAAGGCGTACGACCGGCTACAATGGCCTTTTCTTTATCAAGTCCTCAAGGCTTTTGGTTTCTCTGATCAATGGATTGATATGATACGACGGTGTGTGCAGAATTGCCACTTTTCTGTTCTTGTTAATGGTGTCTCTACTGGGTTTTTTGAGTCTACTAGAGGACTTAGGCAGGGGGATCCATTATCTCCAGCCCTCTTTATCCTTGCTGTAGAATGGTTATCCAAATCTTTGGATAAGCTGTATCAACGGGACCTCTCACTCAGGTATGAGGATAAAGCTCAAACAGTCATCTCACACTTAGCGTTTGCGGATGATATTGTCATCTTTTCTAGGTCCCATGGTTCGAATATTTCTCAATTAGTGGACTTACTCCATACGTATGAGGCGGTATCAGGGCAGCTCATAAGTTGTAGCAAAAGTCAACTTATACTAAGTAAACATTGCAAAGGATTGCAGAAAGAGTAATTGAGGTCTGTGACCGGATTTCAATTTTCCTCTTTGCCAATTACCTACCTTGGAGCACCTTTATATGTTGGTAACAAAAAGGAGCTGTTATATGCTGATATTCTGGACAAGGTGAAGTCCAAAATATCAGGTTGGGAGAAGACGGCCCTGGCTCATGGAGGACGGCTTATGTTGATCAAGAGTGTTCTGAGCTCGATACCCATCTACCTTTTTCAGGTGTTACAACCACCTCAGTCAGTCTTAAATAACCTGGAAAAGATATTTAATAAGTTCTTCTAGGGAGATTATGGTGCACAGAAGAAGATACACTGGACAACATGGCGTAATTTGTGTTACCCGGTGGATGAAGGAGGTCTTGGGGTACGTAACCTGAATGATATCGTGGAATCCTTCTCTTGGAAGCTCTAGTGGAAACTTAGGCGACAAGATTCTTTGTGGGCTAAATATGTGAAATAAAAATATGTCCGATGGTTCCACCCGGTACAGGCACCTCATTCTACCATTGATTCACATTCTTGGCGCCGGATGGTCAGCATTCGGGACAAAGTTGAGGCCAATCTGTTCTGGATTTTGGGTGATGGTCGTTGCTCATTTTGGTATGATGCTTGGTTGGATGGCCAATCCCTCTCGCAGCACCTCAATAGGCGGATTTGCAAACTCGAGCCGGTAAATATATACTGGAAAAATGGCAACTGGAATGGTGAGGCACTTCGGGCTGTACTGTGCGAGTCTTGGGTGCAGCGTATTTTCCAGGTTCCTATAGCAGGGGGCGGCGCTGATAAAGTACTTTGGAAAGGCTCCCCAACTGGTTCATTTTTGCACAAAATCGGCGTGGCATCTTATCCGAACGCCAAGATCTGTTGATCCTTTGTATGGTACAGTTTGGTCGAAACAATTGCGGCCCACAATCTCAATCTTCTTGGTCAGACTGATGAACGAATGGCTCGAGGTGGATTCCAGGCTCCAAAGAAAGGGACTACAAATTGTATCAAAGTGCCATTGTTGTCACCATCAAGAAGACTTTGTACATCTTTTCCTGCGCAGCAGCAAAGCTACTATTATTTGGCGTTCTGTTGCGGAGATTTTTAACTTCTCTTGTCCGGAGACAGATTCTATCAACTTTATGTTAAAGTATTGGAAGAACCATAACATCGGCAAAGGCCATGTGATTGCATTAATCCCCATGTTCGTCTTGTGGCACATATGGGAAGCACGAAATGATTCTAAGCATAGGAACAAAAAATTCCTTTTTTCACGCATCATTTGGAAGGTCCTTAATTCCCTTTCCATCATTTATCAGACCAAGAATTTTCAAAAAGGCCATTGGAGGGGGTACTTGACACTTGCCCACAAGTGGGGCTTCATTTTCCATGAAAAACCTGCTTCGGTTAACTGTATTGTGAGGTGGCTAAGGCCTGAACATGGCTGGTATAAGCTGAATACGGATGGAGCTGCAAAAAGGAATAGTGGTGTTGCCGGTTCGGGGGGTGTGATTAGAGATCACCATGGGGCTGTTCGTGGGGCATTCTTCTCCTTTCTTGGTGGTAAGACTAACAACTTCGCGGAACTCACGGCTGTTCTACATGGCTTGCGAATGTGCGTTGATATGGGGCTGCAAAATGTTTGGTTGGAGCTGGACTCCCAGGTGGTCATTAACATGCTCAAGACCGGATCTTGTGGACCTTGGGAGCTGCAACATTCATTGCTGAAAATTAACGAGTTGATGATGCACATAAACTTGCGTGTTACACACATTTTTCGGGAAGGCAATCATGTGGCTGATTTTCTTGCTAATCCTGCTTGTCAAACTTTTTCCTCTGCTGTTTTGGACAGATTGGACATTCCTGGGCGTATTCAGGGGCTGCTGAAGATGGATAGATGGGATATTCCATCCTTTAGACATTCTTAGTTGGTTTGTCATTATGTTTGCTTGGTCTCATGCCAGGTCTTGCCATCTTTTAAGTTGCTGCGATTTTTATGGTGACAGCAGGGGGGTAAGTGTAATTCTTCTTGGCCTACTTTCTGATTTACTGTCAGGTTACTTTTATGTCGTCTGTTTTGAGGTTTTATGGTGCGTGTACATGTTTTTACCTTATATTTGTCCATTGTGGGCTGGTATTTGTACGGTTTTTTATGGGGGTTTCCTCGAAGAAGGTTGGCGCAATTTGTTATGTTTTTTGTCTTATAGCCGGGGGGAAGTTCAGCTGTTGGCTACTATGCATGTAACTTTTTTTCTGAATTTTAGTGCTGGTTTGTTTGGGGTTTGTTTGGTATTGATTTCAGAGTGCACGGGCGGCCCTTGCTATAGGGGGGATTATGTCGCCTTTGATAGCTGCCAGGGGGGTCAGTGTAATTTCGAAAACCTCTTAAGGTGGCAGCCAAGGCCTCTTGTGTACGAACAGAGCTGCTGCTGCCTCTTAGTTGGTAACAGCAGGTGTGTATCGGTGAATTTAACCATTATTCGCCACAATGTTTTGGAACGGAGCAGGGCTTGTGATAGAGTGTGCCTTTGCACATTATGTGGTGACAGCAAGTGTAAGTTGCTGCTGTTCTGTTTTGCACTGCTGCTGCTGTTCGGTTTTGCACTGCTGCTGCTGTTTCTGGTTCAGCGATGGGGGGTCATTGGCTCGCTTCACAGCATTGTGGCTGTTATAGCTGGCCAGGGAAACTTTTGTGCCGATCGAAACCTGTTGAGGGGGCAGCTTGTGATGCTGGTATTCTGCCAGTTCAAGACACGGCTGTTGCTGTTGTTGTTGCTGCTGCTGTTGCTGTTGCTGTGGCTCTGTCCCAAGTTCACTCAGTTGATTTTTGAGCAGCAAAGTCTGCTATTGCTGCTATTCCTTTCTGTTTTGTTACAAGGGGGTCACTGTAATTTTCAAAAACTTTCTGTGCACGCTGCAGATGGTTTTTTGCAGCAACAAAAGACTGTCCGAATTGGCAATTGCTTCAGCGGTGTTTCCCTGTTGCTACTGCTGCTCTGTTCTGTGTTGTTACAGGGGGGTTCCTGTAATTTTAGAAACCTTTTGAGGGGCCAAATTTTGCAAATGCTCAGTGCATTTGTGCTGGTTTTGGCTATACCAGTTAAGTCTGGGCAGAGATCAGTTTTCCTTGGGCCAAACGTTGGGGATGTTGGACTTGAGTTGAAAGATTTTACTTGCCATGGAACTGGGCAGGTTGGTAGAGTTTTTGGGCCACTCGTGACTGGTGCTGAGGGGTTGGGCCGAAAACATAAGAGGACATGGGCTGCAATATTTTTTGGGGTTCAGCAAAGGAGATGGACTTTTATTTCCAGAGTTCACGGGCTTCTTGTGACTCAAAATTGGGCTGTGATTTCATTTAGCTTGCATGGGATAGATGGGCCAAGATTAATGGATAACATGCTATTTGGGCTGAAATTAATTTATTCCTTGATGGCTTTTTATGTTCGACGGTGGATTGACCGGGCACACAGAGATGGGACTCACTTGGGCAGTTATACATGGCAGATTTCACAAAGTCCTATTGCTTCTTTGGCGCAACACAAAGTTCGTGGTGTGTTGGCTAATTTAATTTTTCAGTCATCACTTGATTATCCTTGTTTTGGTATAACTAGCTACTTTACTTCTGTTTATTTTAATTCTTTCGATCTCATCTGTAAAGGGAGTAGTACTCCTTATTTACAATTTGCGATTCACTTAGGATTTCTTTTTTGCTTTTTATGTATTTTGTGGACTTTCCATTGTAATAATTTTTTATTATTAATAAAGGGGTGGGGTCCCCATGCAAAACCCTACGGCGGGCACGTGCCGGTTTTTTTTTAAAAAAAAAAACCCTAAACCCTAAACCCTAAACCAAAAAAACCAAAAAATCTTTCTCTCTCTAGGAAAATCCTCTGCCTTCTCTCTAGATTTTCAACTTGGCCTTTGGCCCCATTCATGGGGGTCCCTCCGGATTTTGCCGGACTTTTCGAGGCCGGTGGACCTTCTACGTCCGGAAAATCCTACGCTGGAGTCACGGCTGCCGATTTATTCACTCCAGACGCACGTGAACGGAAAAAGAATTTTGATCTTTCGACGTTTACGCCGGCAGGCTCTATCGTGGAACACAACGGGGAAAAGATTGCCGTTTTCTCTCCTCAAGAGAAAGAAAAATTATGCGAAACATTCAAATATGCATTAATTGGGAAATTTTCTCATGGGAGGCCATCGATGAATAACTTGAGGATTCTATTCACGAAGATGAATCTGAAACGCCCCTTCAGGTTGGTGCCTATTAATGCGGGCCATGTCTTGATACACCTTTATGATCATGATGATTATTCCAGATTGTTTATGCGTGAAGTTTGGTACTTTAATGGCTTCCCTATGCGTTTATTTAAGTGGACTCCGGATTTTGATCCGACATTTGAGTCTCCTATTTGCCCAGTTTTGTTTAAGGTGCCAAATTTACCTTTTCATATATTGCCGATCCCTGCGCTTTATGTTGTTGCTTCATGTATTGGTAATCCCTTGCGCGTTGATGAGCCAACGACCGATCTTACCAAGCTTCGAGAGGCACGTGTTTGTGTTGAGATTGACATAACGAAGCCCATTAAAAAATCCATCAAAGTGAAAGATGGAGACCGGTTTTATGAACAGCCGGTTGTGTGTGAAGGTATCCCACTTTAGTGCATTAAGTGCTTCAGAAGAGATCACCGAGCTAAGGACTGTAAGCTGGTGGTGGACGAAGAGGATTATAGTGAGGATGCAGAACCGTTTAAGGGGGATTTGAGAGAGAAATTGGCGACTACACAGAAAAAACAGGCTGATACAGACATTCAGGGAACCCAGGTGTTGGAAAAACCTTGTCACACTATTCAGGATCCCCGAAAAGAGGTTCACACGGGACAAAGTTCACAAAGCCGGCAGGTTCCGCAAACTGCATGTCAATTTTTGGACGTCACACAAATGCAGCGTTCTGCAAAGGGGTTGGGGAGAGCTATGGATCAAAGTCAGGCTCAAGGGGAGGCTTTGATTCCCATGTTGCCGAGAGCAGAAACCCAGATTTCGACGGGGAATCTGCAGAATCCGACGAGAGCTACCCAGAATCTGCCGAGTAAGGATGACGGTGGCGGTAGTGGTTCATTACGCATGGGAGTCCGTCAAGCCTGCCAATCTCAGGCGTCTCCCAGGTGGAGGAACACAAGGAACGAGAAGGGAAACCCGCATGCAAAGCAGGATGCCTCTTTTGCAAGGACCAACAGATTTGCCTCCTTGGAAGACTCGTCTCGGCTTTTACAAAAGGTGGGAACATCCTCCCCACGTGGAATGGAGATTGGCTGGATTGAGGAGCCTCTACAATCGGGTCAAACAGGCGTGCAAGGCTTGGTTGAGAAATGTGTCAACCTCACGAAACCTGAAAAAGTTTTGGATTCTGTGACTGTAGTGGCATGGGGAGCTGAGTTAGACGAATCTGCAGCTGTGGCACACGAGGGTGATGCTGCTGACATGGATGAACTTAACCGTGATAAGGAGATAGATTCACGTGAGGCGGGAGATTTTATGGTTCCTAGAAATTCGGATATTGGATGCAGCAGTGGCGTGGTGGAGAAACTGGGGCACTTAATCAATTCTGAGAAAATTTCTGAGTCCGAAAATCAACGTGCAGATAAAATAGCAGAGGAGGATGAGCCCACTAATCTGGATGCCGCTGACATGTTAGAAAGGGCTGATGAATCTTATCGTCAGCCCATCTTAGCTCCAAATGAGATGGACCAATTCCCAGCAGACCAACAAGACGGGTTTGAGGAGTCCATCGATATGGGCTCGCGAACACCAAAGCCCACACATGGAAAAGAACAATGCCTACAAGATGTTTTGGACGGAACTAGTGACTTGGGCCTGCATAAGTCACCTAATTCAGGCTCGGGGGATGATGATCCACGGGCTAATGAGGAGCCAAGCGATGAGACCAATACCCAAACAGACTCTGGAACCCAGCTCTCTGATGACCCACCTTATCGGGCTAAAATCAAGAGGCCCAAAGGGCTGGAAACTGAAAGTGATGACAGCCCTCCCATGGGTCCAGTAAATTCACAGCCTGCAAATTCTGGAGGTGTTAAGACAAAGGTGCAGAAAACTAAAAAAAAAATGCAGGAATTGCTCCTTGTATCACCAGGAGTAAAGCCAGGTCCGTTAACTCCTTTTAATATTTTTAATGATCAGTATGCTTATCTGGAATTGTAGAGGGCTGGGTTCTCCGGCTAAACTCAGATATTTGAAAAGCTTGAAAAAAAGAAATAAGTTGCAAATTCTAGTTGTCTTGGAACCAAAAATACAGCTAGATATCGGGTTCATGGTTCGAACCTTAGGTTTTGCAGGAGTCATAGCGAACCCCAGCAATCATATATGGTATTTCTATAGTGCCACGGTGCAGCTACAACTCCTGCTTAATGAAGAGCAGCTCATGCACGTGAAGGTTGCCTCTGACTTATTGCCTACTCCAGCTTATTATTCGTTTGTTTATGGACGGCATACGAGACCCGCGAGACGTGAACTATGGAGTTCCATGCAAGCCATTGCTACTCCAGAACCATGGCTCATTGGAGGGGACTTTAATATCGTACGATCGATTGAGGAGAGAAAAGGGGGTGCTCGACCGAAACTTGGTGCTATGGAAGAATTCGATGATTGTATTGACGGGTGTGGATTGGTCGATCCTGGATTTATTGGCGACCAATTTACGTGGACCAATAGAAAATTGTGGGAACGACTCGACCGCATTCTTGTCTCCGCTGGTTGGTTGGATTTATGGGAGAACTTTAAGCCAATACATCTTGCTCGGCATTTATCAGATCATTCTCCATTATTGATAAAACCTTGTACTAAATCGGCTACTACTCTATTAGGCTTTCGGTTCCAGAAAATGTGGGCTAGACACACGGGCTTCCAAGAGGTAGTGGCTCGGAATTGGTCGTACCCTATGCACGCACAAGGGATGCAAAAACTTCAGAATAAGCTGGTGCGTTTGAGAGCTTGCCTTAAGCATTGGAATTGGAATGTTTTCGGTAACGTCTTTGATAAGGTGGGAGAGGCTGAAAGGGTGGTTACGGCGGCTGAACGGGCGTTTGATGGGGATCCAACGGAGGCTAATCTGATTAAAATGAATGAGACTAGTGCTCATTTAAACCGGGTACTTGCAATGGAGGAAGATTTCTGGCTGCAAAAATCCTCGATTAAGTGGCTCACTGAAGGGGAACGTAACACCAGGTTCTTTCATAATCTTGTTAAAAGGAAAAGGCAACGAGGTCGAATTCACTGTATTTGGGATCAAGGCAGGTTGTTAGAACGTCAAGAGGAGCTTAATGACTCGGCTTCTCAATTTTTTCAGCAGCTCCTTACGAATGAGACTGAGGTGCCTCTTGATGACAATTTTGGACATATTCCATGTGTGATTTCCAGGCAACAATCTGAATTTTTGTGTAGTACCCCTTCACGTGAAGAGGTTCGGGAAGTTGTGTTTGGAATATGCTCAGATTCGGTGGCCGGGCCGGATGGTTTTTCGTCTTTCTTCTATCAAGTTTGTTGGGATGTGGTCAAGGAAGATGTTTATGAAGTGGTGGTTGAGTTTTTTCAGGGGGTTCCAATGCCTAGGGCATTCACCTATACCTCCATTGCTTTGATCCCGAAGAGTGAAGCGGCTTTATCTTGGTCTGATTTTCGTCCGATTAGCCTTTGCAATGTGACGAATAAGATTATGACTAAACTCTTATATCTCAGACTTGCAAAGGTACTTCCGTTGATTATCTCCCCAGCACAATCCGGCTTCATTGAGGGCAGAACTATCACCGATAATATTTTATTGGCTCAAGAGATGGTGCATTCATTAAATGAGAAGACTCGTGGTGATCGGATGGTGGTGAAACTTGATATGGCTAAGGCGTACGATCGTGTGCACTGGCCATTCTTATTTAGTATGCTTCATAAGTTGGGCTTTAGTGCACAGTGGTGTACCCTTATTCGCCATTGTGTTACCAACTGTTGGTTTTCGGTCATGGTGAATGGGACTTGTGCCGGATTTTTCCATTCTATGCGCGGCTTGCGCCAAGGTGATCCTATCTCACCGACGCTATTTATTTTAGCGGCCGAGTGGATGTCTAGAGGACTTGATGATCTTATTGGTTGGAATAGCTCCATGCGCTACATTGATAACTCGGAAGTTACGGTTTCTCATCTTGCATATGCCGATGATGTCATCATTTTTATGAAGGCTGGATTGGCAGGCATTCGAAAGCTCATGAAATTTTTGAAGCAATATGAGTAGATATTCGGGCAAAAGGTTAATATTGCGAAGAGCTCATTTGTTATCTCAAAACGGTGTGTCGAGGATCGTGTTCGGCGTATTAGGTGACTTACAGGTTTCTCAAGAGCGGAGCTGCCTATTTGTTACCTGGGTGCGCCTCTTTATGTTGGCAATAAACGGACAATACTATACATGCCTATTGTCGAGAAAATGCGTGCAGTGCTTCTTAATTGGGACAACCGTCATCTAAATTTAGGGGGGAGGATATTGCTCATCAAGAGTATTCTTATGTCCTTGCCGCTGTTTTATATACAGGTTTTAAAACCACCTCAAACGATCTTACAAAAAATGGAACGGCTTTTTAATCGTTTTTTCTGGGGATCATATGGAGGACAACGCAAAATTCATTGGGGTGCTTGGAGTGAGATGAGTAAGCCAGTTGCAGAAGGTGGTTTGGAGGTGAGACAACTTCAGGATATGGTTACAAGCTTTTCATGTAAGTTATGGTGGAGGTTTCGATTACAGGATTCGTTATGGGCTCGTTTTATGAAAGGGAAATATGTGGGAGGGTTTCATCCAATGGATATCGTGCCTAAGGTGCATGATTCTCCTATATGGAAACGTATGTGCAAGGCTCGATCTCTTGTGGAGCCCCACATATTTTGGCAAATAGGAGCTGGACAAGTCAGCTTCTGGCATGACCACTGGTTATTGGATGAGCCACTAAAGGAATATATTGAACGCACACATTATGGGACAGAAATGGTGAGCAGATACCTGGTGAATAAGGGCTGGAATGTTGATGGTTTGGACGAAATTCTTCCAATGAGCTGGGTAGAGAAGGTGGTCTCGGTTCCCATTGATATGTCCGAGGATGATAAAATGATTTGGAAGTTGGGCCATAAAGGGAAATTCACTGTGAAGTGGATGTGGGAACGGGTACGAGATAGAGGAGTGGTCGTGGACCTATGGGCTCAAATTTGGGCCCCAACGATCACTCCAAATATTTCTATTTTTACTTAGAGGCTTTTGAAGGGATGGATTCCTCTTGATGAGAGACTTAAACGAAAGGGGTTTGCTGTGGCTTCTAAGTGTCACTGTTGCTTCCAAGCAGAGACGGCTGTTCACCTTTTTTTGTTGAGTGCTAAGGCGATGAGAATCTGGCGGTTCTTTGCTGACATTTTTCAGGTGGTATTGCCTGATACTGAAAATTTTGGGATGGTCCTTAGCTATTGGCGAAATTCTGTTGCTGGCCCCAGACATATGAGAATACTGGTTGCTGTTTTAATTTTTTGGTTTATTTGGGAGGCGAGGAACAACGCCAAATATAGAGGGCGTAGGATGGTGGCAAGTTGCATTGTGCAGAAAATTTGGCGACACATTTACCTTCTTCATTGCAGTGGGCTTCTTCCACCACGGCTGTGGAAAGGAGATGAGCATGTCGCGCCTTTATTTAATGTAAGAATATCTCAGCAGCAGCGAACTCAGGTGCATTTGGTCCGTTGGCTGCGACCAGAGCCACCTTGGCTCAAAATCAACACTGATGGCGCATCCCGGGGAGGCAGTACAGCAGGGGCTGGTGGTCTCGCAAGGCTTTCCAATGGTGAACCTGTTTTCGCCTTCTACTCTTTTTTGGGGCAGCGCACGAACACATATGCAGAATTATATGCAGTTTATGATGCTTTGTGACTTGCGAAGGTGCGTGGTTTTCAACAGGTTTGGATTGAGCTGGACGCGCAGTCTGTGTTGGGTCTTATTAAGCACGCAACGGTGACTTCTTGGGAGCTTCAACCGATCCTTTGCGAGATACGTAACATGATGGCGCAAATGGATATTAAACTTACCCACATTTTCAGAGAAGGCAACAAGGCAGCAGATTCATTAGCAAATATGGCGTGCGACCTGAGGTGCTCAAGATTATTACAGCCGGATCAGTTTGAAGGTCAATTACGAGGCATTGTGAGAATTGATCAAGTTGGATTACCTTCTTTTCGACATAGAGTTAAGTGTTATAATGCTTGATTGTACACATTGGAGTACCTTTTGTCTTAAATTGTCTAGTTTATTCATAGCTAGATTACTTATGTACTTTCAGAATTTTCCTCTGTAATGCTTCTTTTCAGTCGTTTCTAATAAAAGGGGAGGGTCCCTGCGAAAACCCTACGGCGGACACGTGCCGGTTTTTTTTTTAAAAAAAAAAAAAAACCCTAAACCCTAAACCCTAAACCCAAAAACCCAAAACCCAAAAAAACTTTCTCTCGCTAGAAAATCCTCTGCCTTCTCTCTAGATTTTCTTCCTTGTCTTTGGTCCAATTTTCAGTGATGCCGCCGGCTGGGATGCCGCCGGATAAGAGGCCTCCACTCCCTCTTCCACCTCGTCGGACCTTCGCGGAGGTCACCAATCCCGAAGCCAGCTTTCATTCTGAGGTCTCTTCCCGTGTACAAAAGAAGTTCTTCAACAATGCCTTGGGACCAATGGGCACTGCTGCCCGGAAAATGGCTTCAAGACGCTCAAACTTTCATTCGAAGAATGCGGTCAGTTGATGAAGCCATATCAATACGCCCTTGTGGGTAAATTCCCATGTGGTGGACCTTCTTGGAAAACTGTTAGAACCCTCTTCCATAACTTCAAATTCAACGGGGTTTACCAGTTTGGAGTTATTGACGACAAACATTGCTTAATCATCTTCTCTAAACCTGAAGACTACAATCGCCTGTGGAAAAAAAAGATCCTGGATTTTCACGGTTTCACTATGCGCATTCTTAAGTACACTGCTGAGTTTGATCCTGAAGTGGAGTCCTCGATTGTGCCGGTTTGGGTAGAACTCCCCAAGCTCAAGCCGCACCTCGCCAACGATCGATGCGTTTGGGGGCTCGCTGAACTGCTGGGGACGCCGCTGCGCATGGATGAGCCCACGTCGGACCGTACTCGCCCGAGCACCGCACGCGTCTTGGTCGAAATTGATGTCAAGCAACCCATGGACGAGACGCTTCTGGTCGAGTATGGAGCCACTGACATCTTACAAAAGGTCTTGTATGATCCCATCCCTCACTATTGTGATTCCTGTCGGGGCTTTCACCCAAAGAATGAATGCAAAACGAATTATCAAGAGCAGCGACCCTCAGGTGTTCGACAATATGCCCAAGAGAAAATAATTGATAATAATTCTTCTAACCCCCCACATGTTCGTCAAAATGCCAAGGAGACAGCTGCTCATGAGTGGCGGATTGTCTCGAAGGCTAGAAGGAAGCATTCGGACCTTGATAAGGGTAAGGCTGTTGAAGTGACATCTGCTCCAAGCCTTAGCCCTGCTCTCGGTAATTCAAACCCCTTCGCAGCCCTGGAAACTATTAACGAGGAGGAAGACCGGGAAGTGGAATGTACTGCCGCTAACAATGAGTATTCCCACCTCAATGTCACTGCCCCTGCACCGACTCCAAGAGTTCATGATGCTCCCATGAAGCCTCCAAAAGGACCCCTGCTCCACGATGACAGTCTTCAGAGAGTAAGTACTGAGAATGAATTGCCTGAAGAAGTTCCTACTGTAGTCACCAATGTACAGAGTTTTACCAACCAAGAAGTTATCGTGCACCCCCATAAAGGAGTCCCAACTGAAAATGAGGTTGTACCGGAAGAAGGGAACGAAGTTACTGCTGTTCCAGAAATTGACGCCTCCCAACAGTCAGCTGCTGCACCCCCTACTTCAATGGCTTTCCTCTCTCAAGATGACACACAAAACCAAGCCCATGCTCACAGTGATCTTCTTTGTTGTTCTCCTGTTGCTCCCACCCAAGGGGATAATCGCCTCAGTGTCCCAGCTGCTCCCATCCACATTTTAACCGCTTGTGATGCTGCTGGGCAACCCCAAGTCGGAATACTTGCTGGAAATGAGGCAGTGACGGACATTGAGCGCGAAGCTGCCATTACACTAGAACTTGGTGCCTCTCGGCCTCATCAGCCAGCCCTTGTTTCCAGCCCCACAACAGGAAGTTTGCAGCCCCCTATTGCAACGACTTCCCCTCCCCAAGATAATCAACATCATCCAGCTCCAGCCACTGTCGAACAGAGCAGGGGCCCTTGTTTTTTAAATACTGCTGGTGCGGACGATTCTCACATCCCGGTTAACACTAATGTCCACAGCCCTATGCAACAGCTTGTCTTTGAGGAGGCTCGAACTGCTGTGGCCCATAAAAGGGAAGGAACAGTCGATGATGCATCCCTTCAGAAGAAAGACAAAGCTATGAAACCGGAGATGCCACCTCCTATTCAGAGACAAACCAGGAGCAAAAGTAAACCCACTAAAGAAGGTATTTTCTTTATCAATAATCAATGAATTTAAACATATTGGTGTGGAATATTAGAGGTATTGATAATTCTAATACCCAAAAGTACTTACATCGGTTGAGGAAAAAAAAGAACTTAAATATTCTTGTTATTATTGAGCCTATGACTGATCTTGATGCTAGCTTTATGACTCGTAGATTTGGTTTTGAGCATGTTGTGGCAAATGTGGCTAATCAAAGCTGGGTCTTTTCTGACTCTTGCACCACTATTTCTATACTTGAGAACCATGAACAATTTATCCATGTTGAATTCTCCCACCCTTCAGTTGCTAAGCCATTTTTATGCTCCTTTGTGTATGCCAAATGCTTGAGATGGGAACGGCGTGAGTTATGGGATGGCTTGAGAAATATTTGCACCTCCTCCCCTTGGCTTGTGGCCGGGGACTTTAATACAGTGTTGTCCACCTCTGAGATGAAAGGCTGTGCTTCTCCAAAGTTGGGAGCTATCGAAGAATTTGCAGAATTTGTACAAGACTGTGAGCTGCAAGATGCGGGCTGCATTGGGAGTCAATTTACTTGGACGGATAAGAAGAGAAAATGGAAGAGACTTGATAGGGTGCTGCTCTCGTACGAATGGGCTGACCTAGTCACGACCTCCCGAGTTAGCCATTTATCCCTACATAAATCTGATCATGTCCCTTTGATGATCCAGTTGGAGAATCATGACTTCAGAGGGCCATCCTCTTTTCGTTTTCTGCATATGTGGTGCCACCACCATGGATTTCTTGAAGAAGTTCAGCGGAACTGGAACATACCTATTGCAGAAATTGGGATGGTGAAACTACAACGTAAGCTTAGCCAGCTCAAACAACACCTGAAATGGTGGAATAAACAAGTGTTTGACAATGTTTTTGATGCAGTGGAGGCGAAGGAGGCTGCTGTCCAAGATTGTGAGCGCCGTTTCGAGCAAGATCCATCAGAACAAAACCTGATCGACTTGAACCGATCAAGTGCAGAGCTCACTAAAGCCTTAGTTATGCAAGAGAGCTATTGAAAGCAGAAAGCCGCCTGTAAATGGGCAGCGGAAGGGGAGCGCAACACTAAATTTTTTCACTCAATTGTTAAGAAGAAACGTGTTCGAGCAACCATCCACACTATTTTGGAAGGAGACCAAGTTATCACGAGTCCTCCCCACATTAAACAATCTGCTGTGGATTTCTTCCAGAAGCTTTTGAGTTCCGGAGATGAGGAGTTGCTTCCGGATGATTTTGCTTGTATTCCAAAGATTATATCGAAGTCAGACTCTGATAACCTCTGTGTCACACCTACTCTTGACGAAGTGAAGGAAGTGGTGTTTGATATCAGTTCCGACAGCGTGGCGGGCCCTGATGGTTTTTCCTCTCTTTTCTTTCAGACCTGTTGGGATATTGTCGGGTTGGACATCTTTGAGGCAGTCCTGGACTTCTTTAATGGGAACCAAATGCCTTGAGGGTTTAAAGCTACTACGTTAGTCCTTATCCCCAAGGCCATCACAGCCTCCTCTTGGGCTGATTATAGACCGATCAGCCTGTGCAACGTGACCAATAAGATCATTTCTAAGCTCATATATAAGCGATTGAGTCAAGTTTTGCCTGACTTGATCTCCGTGGCACAGAGCGGCTTCGTTGCTGGACGATCCATTCAAGATAACATCCTCTTAGCACAAGAATTGGTACATTCGCTAAATGTGAAAGACCAAGGGGATAAGCTTATCCTCAAACTGGACATGACCAAAGCTTATGACAGGCTCCAATGGCCGTTTCTCTTCCTTGTTCTTGAAAACATGGGGTTCTCCGAAAAATGGATTTCTATGATACGAAGATGTATACAGGGCTGCTGCTTCTCGGTGCTTGTGAATGGGTCTAGTACGGGTTTCTTTCAGTCCTCTCGGGGCCTTAGACAAGGCGATCCCCTCTCTCTAGCTTTGTTCATTCTCGCAGCTGAATGGCTTTCCAGGAGCTTGGACTCTCTCTTTCACCGTATCCCCTCTCTCAGATATGATGGTGATGCTCGACAGGTGATTTCCTATCTGGCCTTTGCGGACGACATAATTATCTTCGCTAAGTCCTTGGATGGAAATATTGCTGCATTGATGGACTTGTTGTGTAAATATGAAGCAGTCTCGGGCCAGCTTATTAGCTGCTCCAAGAGTCTTTGCGTGGTGGGCAAACATTGTAACACCGTGCAAAGGCACTACATTCAGATGGCCACCGGATTTGCTATGACCTCTCTCCCTATCACTTATCTTGGGGCCCCCTTATACGTTGGAAATAAAAAATCTGCTCTTTATACTGATCTTTTGGATAAAATCAGGAATGAGATTGTGGGTTGGGAGAAGACTGCACTTTCTCATGGTGGGAGACTCATGTTGATTCAAAGTGTTCTGAACTCTATACCGCTGTACATTCTCCAAGTGCTACAGCCTCCTCGGTCTATTCTTAACAAGATCGACAAGCTCCTTAACAAGTTCTTCTGGGGCGACTATGGCCATCAAAAGAAGATTCATTGGACTTCTTGGCCGAATGCTTGTTATCCTTACGATGAGGGTGGGCTAAATGTCAGAAAACCTGTCGATCTTATTGAGGCCTTCTCATTGAAACTTTGGTGGAATTTCAGAAAACATTCATCTTTATGGGCGAATTACATAAGGGAGAAGTATGTCAAATGGTTCTTCCCCCTTCATGCTCCTTCTCATCCAAAACACTCTTGTATTTGGAAACGCTTGGTTAGTGTACGCACGGCAGTTGAGGCTCATTTGTTCTGGACTTTAGGCCGGGGAGACTGCTCCTTTTGGTATGACTGTTGAGTGGGTGAAGCCCCGCTCTCCACCTTATTAAACAGGCCAGTTTGCAGACTGGAACCTGTTAACGCTTATTGGAACAATGAGAAGTGGGACGAGAGCAAGCTGAGTTCTATCCTACCCCCTCATCTTGTTCAACAGATTGGTCAAGTCCCGATTGGCCGTGGTAACGACGACATCCTCATTTGGAAAGCCTCCCCTACAGGCAGATTTACTACGAAGTCCGCGTTTGAAACTATCCGTGATAGTCGGGAACACCATGGTCTTCTAACGCAAGCTTGGAGTAAACAAATCAGACCTACAATCTCTGTTTTTATTTGGCGTCTTCTCAATAATTGGATACCAGTCCACACAAGACTGCAAAAAAAGGGAATCACCATGGTCTCTAGATGCTATTGTTGTGGAGACAGTATTGAGGATCTTCAGCACCTCTTCTTTAAAAGCCCTAAAGCTAGGGATATTTGGGTTTGCTTTTCCGAAATCTTTAATATCCCTGCCATTGACACAAATAGCGTGGCCACTCAGCTCAATCATTGGAAAAATCATGCGACTTCCTGTATTAAAGGTAATGTCAGGTGTGTGGTGCCTATTCTGATTCTTTGGCACATTTGGGAGGAGAGAAATGATTGTGTCCATCGACACAGGAAGTTCCTTGCCACACGAATTGTTTGGCAGGTCCTTCATTCATTGTTTACTCTTTACATTGCCAAAGTCTTCACTTGGAAGCACTGGAGAGGGGACATTCTATTGGCAGCCCACCTGGGTCTCAAATTTGATCTCTCCGCCTTACAGTCGACACCTACTCGTATTGTCTATTGGCTGAAACCGGACATTGGATGGATTAAGCTTAATACAGATGGAGCGTCAAGAGGCAACCCGGGAGCCGCGGGCTCAGGAGGTGTTATTCAGGACCATCTCGGTGAGGTGATCATTTGCTTCTACTCTTTCCTTGGCCATCAATCCAACACTTTCGCTGAATTACATGCTGTCAAGAAAGGACTGCAATTGTGTTGTGACCGTGGACTCCAAAGTGTTTGGGTGGAAGTTGACGCAACTTCTATTCTTCGCTTCATTCAATCCAACACTATCACCATTTGGAAGTTGTCACATCTTCTTATGGAGATTCAAGAGCTCAGAAGCAAACTCAATGTGCGTTTCTCTCACATTTACCGAGAGGGGAACAAAGTGGCGGACTCTTTGGCTAACTTGGCTTGCGATGAGCAATCTTCTGCGACTTTGGAAGGCTATCAAATTCAGGGGCCTATTTGTGGACTGCTTAAGATGGACAAGTGGGGTTTCCCAAACTTTAGATTCAAATGATTGCCCATTTGCTTTTTTGGTTGGCTTGTAGTTTGCCTACTTGGTCCTTCCTCGGTATTTTCCCTCATTTCATCACTTCCTTGTTGATTTGGGATTAGTGGTGGTTTGTTTGCTGCTGTTTTATCTTTTCTAGGGCTAATCTTGGTGTTGGGGGGGGGGGCGGTTATTTTCTCTGTTTTCCTGCCAGGGGGGTAATGGTAATTTTCGAATCATGCCCCCTTGGCTTTCTGTGCTCTTTCAGTTCTGCTGCTGCTCTGTCATGCTTGAATTTTGGTTTGTTTGGTGTGGCTTTTTGGAGTTTTGGACTATACTTGACTTCGGGGGGAGTTTTCTCCCACTGCATACCTGCCAGGGGGGTTTCTGTTATTTTTCCAAACCTGCCGGCAGTCATTCTGTGCACAAACAGAGCTGCTGCAGTCTCTGCCTTGGCACAAGGAAGTGTGCTTGGGAGCTTCTTGCCTTTGGTCGATGTAGGTGGGCGTGTTGTCGATTTCTTCCTGGGGAAATTGGGTCGGATGCACTGTTGTGGCTGGTGCAGCCGCTGCTGCTCAACGGATCGACGGTCTGCCGATTTGCTCCCCAGGTCAGACTTCAACTTGGCCCTGGTGCTCAGATTCTCTAGAATATTTGGTTGAAAAGTGGTCCTTCTTTCTCGGACCAATTTCGGTTTGGGCTGCTGAAAATTCGCGAAGCTTTTTTGTTTGGTGTGAACTCGGGATGCACATACACAGTTTTCTTCACCCATTTTCAGCAGCACACGGAAATCTTTGGCTATTATTTTTGGTGGTGTTGGAACCATTTTCTTTTCCTTATTGACAACCACATTGTTTGTAAAAAGAGTACAACTCCTTAATTTGTGATGATTGGCGTCATTCATTATACTTTGAATTACCATGTCCGCAAAAATGGTATCCTTATCAATTGGCATACGAGCTACAAGATTTATCATATGTATGCATACCGTGGTTCCTTGGTTGACAAATACTTTGGATTTGATGCCCGTTTATCTTTGGAGGTCTTTTTGGAGTATTTTACCTCTTGTAAAGGGCGTAGTACCCCTTACTTTTGCTTTTATTTTACTTACACTTTTTGTAAAGGGAGTAGTACTCCTAATTTATGCTTTTGCTTTACTCATAATTTTTGTAAAGGGAGTAGTACTCCTAATTTATGCTTTTATGTCACTCACATTACTTGTAAAGGGAGTAGTACTCCTTATTTACATCTTATTAGATGCTTAGGATTTAATGTTTGCCTACTTATGTATTTTGCGAACTTTCCTTTGTAACTATTTTTCTGATTTTAATAAAGGGGAGGGGGGGACCCCACAGAAAACCCTACGGTGGGCACGTGCCGGTTTTTTTAAAAAAAAAAAAAAAAAAAAACCCTACCAATACGCCCTCGTGGGTAAATTTCCATGTGGAGGTCCTTCCTGGCGTACCGTTCGTATTTTATTTCATAACTTAAAATTGAATGGGATTTACCAATTTGGGATTCTTGATGATAAGCACTGCCTAATTGTCCTCTCCACCCCAGAAGATTACAATAGATTATGGCGGAAGAAATTCTTGGATTTCCATGGCTATACTATGCGTATATTGAAGTATACCGCTGACTTTGATCCGCAAGTTGAGGCGTCGGTTGTCCCAGTGTGGATTGAATTCCCCAAGCTCAAGCCACATCTTGCTAACCAAAGATTCATCTGGGGGTTGGCTAAACTACTCGGGACACCGTTGAAGATGGATGAGCCAACGTCTGATCGCACAAGACCGAGTACTGGTCGAGTTTTGGTGGAAATCGACGTCTTACAGCCTCTGGACGAAAAATTAATTGTTGAGTATGGGGGAATTGATATCATTCAAAGGGTTTCTTATGGTCCGATTCCCCCCTATTGTGAGCGTTGCCAAGAGTTCCACACCAAGCAAAACTATGGTAAACTTCAAACTTGTCCCACAGGTGTTCGACAAGATGCCCCACTGGAAGAAGATTGAGCTGATCACAATAACCCACCACCTGTTCGACAAAATGTTAGTGAGAAGCCTAAACAAGACGAATGGAGAGTAGTCCAACGCCGAAGAAGTCGAGATGTTGGTGGCGTTCCACATAATCCTCATAAAGACTTGAGAGAACAACTAACACAACAAAGACAACAAGCAGCAGTCGCATTCTTGGACCAGAACAACGATAAAGGTAAGGGCGTTATTAACGGTCCTCCACTCACCCCTTTTCTGTCAGAATGTGAGCCAGGCCTTAGCAAGGGTGTACCCGCGGTTGTCTCGGGGGTAAATAATGCTTTAATTTCGAATAATTTTGAGGTCTTAGCTGATATTGATATGGATACCACGAAGAATTTGGAGAATCTTGCTGAAGAGGACGTGCTGGAAGTCTTAAAAGAGCCTGCGGACATTAGGGCTAATGTTGTGAATGCTACAGCCCCTACTCCAGCTGCTACCCCAGTTCGGGTTGCTTCCCCTAATCAATTTACTTCCCTTAGTCAAGCTACGGCTCCTAGAGAACAGCCCCGACACCTTGGAGAACAGCCCCCACACTCAGCAGTTGCACATACTCCAGGTCTTTCTCATCCTATGAACTTACCTGTTCCTGAACAAAATTTGCTTGGTCAAGATGTTTCCACAAAGCTCTTACATGGTACCCCACCTGGCAATGTTACTAATGATCCTATCAACTTGGATAATGAGAATCTGCATGCTAACAACATACCAGAACTATGGGGAACTGAACAGCTTCATGTTAGCACTACTATTGGTGATAATCAGCAGAGTGTTAGTGCTGTTTTGCCAACAGATGGGGCAATGGCCTCTCCCACGGACCTTTGCCAAGTTGGGTGCGCTCGCTTGGCAGGTCGACAGGAGAGTGTCACGCCCGAAAATGCTCCTCGTGCTTTGGGCGGGTCTTCACCAAGCACGGAGGTTGGGAATTTGGCTCCCCCGATTGACTCTTGCCACTCTGGGTGCGCTCGTTTGGCGAGTCAAGAAGGGGATGTCGTTGGTTTTCTAGTAGAGCAGCCTTCGATCCAAAAAGTCTCTTCCACGGGCAACATTGCTACTTCCTCAAGTGTGACGTTAGTCCAGGTGGATAGCCCGAGATTGGACAATTTCACTTCTCCAGTTCCAGGGGTGCAACAAACAACACCTTTGGCGAATTGCACTGCATTGGCTGCTTTGTCCCGGATTGAGCAGCCCTCTTCTAGTCCTCATGCTAGTCGGATGCGATATGAGCTCAACACAACAGCAGATCTTCCCTCCTTTACTCAAGACAACTCACTTGGGTACTCTCATGATACGAGTGACTCCATCACCCTTATTAGCCAAGACGTAATATTTGACGATGCACGCGAGCAGTCCAAGATCCGGAAAAATCACTCATTTGATGAGAGAGACCAACACATAACCAAAGCAGCCATTAATATTAACAAGAATCCTAAGAAGGTTACTGATAACGTGTCCCGTACGCAGCGACAAACCAGAAGCAAGACCAAAAACACTCAAGATGGTAACTCCTCCGACCGTGTTTAATAATGCAGAACAATTTGTTAGTCTGGAATGTGCGGGGTATCCAGCACAACCGAATGCAATATTACGTTCATCGACTTAGAAGGAAAAAGAAGTTGAATGTTATGGTCCTTCTTGAGCCCAAGATCTATCTGGATACAACATTTATGGCTAGAAGATTTGGATTTCAGGAAGTGGTCTCCAATTGTTCAGGACATATTTGGCTATTTCGTGATTCTGACACTAAAGTGGAGGTACTCGCTGATCATGAACAGTACCTACATGTCTCGGCGTCACATCCTTTATTCTCCACACCGGTCATTTGCACATTTATTTACGCTAAATGTTCACGGTGGCAGAGGAGAGTTCTTTGGGATGATTTAAGGACTTTATGCACAGCAGGCCCATGGCTTCTGGCAGGTGATTTCAACACGGTTCTACATGTTTCAGAAAGGAAAGGTTGTGCAGCGCCCAAGTTGAGATCCATCGAGGAGTTTTCTGACTTCTTGCACGATTGTGAGCTCACTAATGCTGGATACATTGGCAAACCATTTACGTGGACTAGCAAGAACGGAAAATGGGAACGCTTGGATAGGGTATTACTCTCCAATGGTTGGTCGGAGGTGATCACTACAACCAAAGTCCACCACTTACACTTCTTTAAGTCTGATCATGCGCCGCTATGGGTACATATGGAAAATAGTGATTTTAAGGGCCCTTCGTCTTTTCGATTTCAACATATGTGGTGTAAACACCACGGGTTTCTGGATATGGTCAAAGCCAACTGGAACCTTCCATTGATTGAGAGAGGAATGCAAAAGCTCCAAAATAAGTTACGCCGCCTGAAATTTGGGCTCAAACAGTGGAATAAGCAGGTTTTCGGTAATATTTTTGATGCAGTGGCAGCTAACGAGGAGAAAGGGCAGCAGTGGGAAAGGTCTTTTGAGAATGACCCATCAGATTTCAACCTTACCAACCTGAACAAGTCTACTGCGGAGTTAACAAGATGCCTAGTGCTAGAGCACGAATATTGGAAACAGAAGGCAGCCTGTCGTTGGGCAACTGAAGGAGAAAGAAACACCAAATTCTTTCATTCACTTGTGTTAAGAAGAAAAGGCAAAAATCTGCTATTCACCGGATTCAGGATGGGGATCGCACGCTTCTGAAGGCCCAAGATATTAAGCAGTCGGCTGTCCAGTATTTCAAAAACCTCCTCAGATCAAACGATGTGGATCTCCTTCCCGATGATATGTTGTGCATCCCAAAGCTGATAACTAGAACCGAATCGGATGAACTCAGTCGACGACCTACTATGGAGGAAGTTAGAGAAGTGGTGTTTGACATAAGTCCAGACAGTGCGGCAGGCCCCGACGGATACACATCGCTCTTTTATCAGCATTGTTGGGATACCATAAAAGAAGATGTCTATGAAGCCGTGGTGGATTTCTTTAATGGTGCTGACATGCTGCAGGGATTTAAGGCTACAACCTTGGTGTTACTTCCAAAAAATGCATCTCCTTCTACCTGGGCTGACTACAGACCCATCAGTCTTTGTAATGTATCTAACAAAATTGTTACTAAGCTGATGTATAGGAGACTTTGTCCGCTCCTTCCTAAGGTGATTTCTGAGGGTCAGAGCGGATTTGTACCAGGGCGAGCAATCCAGGATAATATCCTCCTTGCACAGGAACTAGTACACCGTCTTAATGAAAGATGCAAAGGGGATAAGGTCATTTTGAAATTGGATATGGCTAAGGCGTATGACAGGTTGCAATGGCCTTTTCTTTATCAAGTCCTCAAGACATTTGGTTTTTCTGATTAGTGGATAGATATGATACGGCGGTGCGTGCAGAATTGCCACTTCTCTGTCCTTGTTAATGGTGTCTCTACTGGGTTCTTTGAGTCTACTAGAGGACTAAGGCAGGGGGATCCATTATCTTCGGCGCTCTTTATCCTGGCTGCGGAATGGTTATCCAGATCTTTGGATAATCTATATCAACGGGAGCACTCCCTCCAATATGAGGATAAAGCTCGCACAGTCATCTCACACTTAGCGTATGCAGATGATATTGTCATCTTTGCAAGGTCCTATGGCTCGAATATTTCTCAATTGATGGACTTACTCCATACGTATGAGGCGGTTTCAGGGCAGCTCATAAGCTGTAGCAAAAGTCAGCTTATCTTGAGTAAACATTGCAAAGGATTGCAGAAAGAGTATTTAAGGTTCGTTACCGGATTCCAATTTTCCACTTTGCCAATTACCTACCTAGGAGCACCTTTATATGTTGGTAATAAAAAGGAGTTGTTATATGCTGATATTCTGGACAAGGTGAAGTCCAAAATATCAGGTTGGGAGAAGACGGCTCTTGCTCATGGAGCGAGACTAATGTTGATCAAGAGTGTTCTGAGCTCGATGCCCATCTACCTCTTTCAGGTGTTACAACCACCTCAATCAGTCTTAAATAACCTGGAAAAGATGTTTAATAAGTTCTTCTGGGGAGATTATGGTGCACAGAAAAAGATACACTGGGCAACATGGCGTAATTTGTGTTACCCAGTGGATGAAGGAGGTCTTGGGGTACGTAACTTGAATGATACCGTGGAATCCTTCTCTTGGAAGCTCTGGTGGAAGCTCAGGCGACAAGACTCGCTATGGGCTAAATATGTAAAAGGAAAATATGTTCGATGGTTCCACCCGGCACAAGCACCTCATTCTACCACAGACTCTCATATTTGGCATCGGATGGTCAGCGTTCGGGAAAAAGTGGAGGCCAATTTGTTATGGATTTTGGGAGATGGATGCTGCTCTTTTTGGTATGATGCTTGGTTGGATGGGCAATCACTCTCGCAGCACCTCAATAGGAGGGTTTGCAAACTCGAGCCAGTAAATACATATTGGATTAATGGCAGCTGGAATAGTGAGGCACTTCGGGCTGTATTGAGTGAGTCTTGGGTCCAGCGTATTCTCCAAGTTCCTATAGCCGGGAGTGGGGCTGATAAAGTACTTTGGAAAGGGTCCCAAACAGGTTTATTTTGCACAAAATCTGCATGGCATCTTATCCGAAAGCCAAGATCAATTCATCCTCTGTATGGTACAGTATGGTCGAACCAATTGCGGCCCACAATCTCAATCTTCTTGGTCAGACTGGTGAACGAATGGCTTGAGGTGGACTCTAGGCTCCAAAGAAAGGGACTACAGATTGTATCAAAGTGCCAATGCTGTCACCATCAAGAAGACTTTGCGCATCTTTTCCTGTGCAGCAGCAAAGCTACTGTTATTTGGCGTCCCTTAGCGGAGATTTTTAACATCTCTTGTCCGGATACAGATTCTATCACCTTCATGTTAAAGCATTGGAAGAACCATAGCATCGGCAAAGGCCATGTGATGGCATTAATCCCTATGCTTGTTTTGTGGCACATATGGGAAGCACGAAATGATTCCAAGCATAGGAACAAAAAATTCCTCTATTCACGCATCATTTGGAAGGTTTTTAATTCCCTTTCCATTATTTATCAGAGCAAGCATTTTCAAAAAGGTCATTGGAGAGGGTACCTGTCACTTGCTCACAAATGGGGCTTCATTTTCCATGAAAAACCTGCTCCGGCCGTCCGTATTGTGAGGTGGCTAAGGCCTGAACAAGGCTGGTATAAGTTGAACACGGATGGAGCTGCAAAAGGGAGTAGCGGTGTTGCCGGCTCGGGGGGTGTGATTAGAGATCACCATGGGGCTGTTTGTGGGGCATTCTTCTCCTATTTGGGTGGGAAAACTAATACTTATGCTGAGCTGGTGGCCGTTTCACAAGGCCTGCAAGTCTGCGTTGACAGGGGCTTACAAAATATATGGCTGGAGCTTGACTCCCAAGTTGTCATTAACATGATAACGACTGGTTTTTGTGGCCCTTGGGAGCTGCAGCATCCTTTGATGAAAATCCAAGAGTTGATGAGCCATATTAACTTGCGGGTCACACACATTTTTCGAGAAGGCAATCAAGTGGCCGATTTTCTTGCTAGTCATGCATGTGAAACTGCTTCTTCTGCTGTGTTGGACTGCTTAGATATCCCGGGGCGTATCCGAGGCTTGCTGAAGATGGATAGATGGGGCATTCCATCTCTTAGACATTCTTAATTGCTTGGTTATTATGGTTGGTGGTTCTTTGTCTTACGTTGATTGGTCGTGCTGGTCTCACAATTTTATTTGTGGGATCATGGATGGTTTTGGTTCTCCAGCTTGTTATCATGCCAGGTCTTGCCACCTTTTCGGCTGCTGCAAAGGTTTTGGTGACAGCAGGGGGGTAATCGTAATTTTTCTGGCCCTACTTTCTAATTCTGTCTTCTGTTTTGAGGATTTATGGTGCGTGTGCATGCTTTTACATTATATATGTTCATTATGGGGTGGAATTAGTACGATTGTTTATGGCGGTTTCCTAGAAGAAGATTGGAGCAATTTGTTGCGTTTTTTGACATATAGCCGTGGGGAAGCTCAGTTATTGGCTGCTATGCACGTAACCTGTTTTCAGATTTATAGAGCTGGTATTTCTCATGATCGTTTTCCTGTGGAAGCAGCTAAAGATTCTATGGTGGGTGTTGAGGTGTTTTTGACAGGAGTTCTTGGTGTAATGGTTGCATTGTTGCTGCTGAAATTGGGCTGCTGTTTGCTGTTGGTACGGTGCAACAGCAGTTCCATGTGGGAAGAGTTATTATTGAAGTTGATGGGTAAGGGGGTAACTGTAATCTCCTGCTATTGGGGTGCTGTTTTCTCTGGCAGTTTCAGCTGCTGTTTGGACAGCTATGAAGGGATTCATGTTGCTAGCTGTTATTTCAGCGTTGTGGATTACTGGAGCAGGGGGGGATGTTGCTGTTGTAGCTTTACTCTTGTTGTGGACGAGCATTGGATTGTTATCTGTTCAAACAAGAGGCATACTGAATCCCGCCAGGGGGGCTTTTGTAATTTTCGAAACATAATAAGAGGAGCTGTTTTTGGACTTGTGGAATTTCCAGAACAGAATTATGATTCTCGTAGGTCTAATGCTAAGGGGCTTGACAAATTGCAATTGTGGGATTTCATTGGAATGGGGCTCATCAAATTTGATGGGTTTAGTTCACCAGTTGATGGGCTACCCGCACTTAATGATGCTAGGCATGGACGAGATAGTGGGCCACATACTAATTATTTGGAGTTTATTTCTTTCGGCCTGCTGGAAATGGGCAAAATGAGGATGATTGAAGTGCCTACTTGCTATATTCTGGGCTGCACGAACAGCCTATGCTCTGCTGGATCAATTATTACTTGGTCCAATAGCATTCCTCAAGACCATGGCAGCAGCGGCGGGTTATTTGTTACAGCAAACTGGGCTTTGGCTTTGTATGGGATTCAGGAAATAAATGGGCCAAGACACAACGTCGGTACTGTATTTGGGCTGAAATTAACTCATGCCTTGATGGTTTTTGGAGCTCAAACTTGGATGGGTTATGCTCACGTAGATATGAAGCTTGCATGGGCTTATGCATATGCAAGAGATTATAAAGATTATACTTGTTTCGATAGGTTTTTCTCTTATTTTTGGAGGATCTTTTATTCTAATTTTTGTAAAAGGAGTAGTACTCCTTATTTTCGCTTTCTTAGGCATCTAGAATTTTTGATTTGCTTACTCATGTATTTTTCAGACTTTCCTCTGTAACTATTTTTCTGACTTTAATAAAGGGGTGGGGACCCCACAGAAAACCCTACGGCGGGCACGTGCCGGTTCTTTTTTAAAAAAAAAAAAAAAAAAACCCTAAACCAAAAACCAAAACCCAAAAAACCAAAAATCTTTCTCTCTCTAGATTATCCTCTACCTTCTCTCTAGACTTTCTTCCTTGTCTTTGGTCCAGGTGATGCCGCCGGCTGGGATGCCGCCGGATAAGAGGCCGCCACTCCCTCTTCCACCTCGTGGGACCTTCGCGGAGGTCACCAATCCCGAAGCTAGCTTTCATTCTGAGGTCTCTTCCCGTGTACAAAAGAAGTTCTTCAACAATGCCTTGGGACCAATGGGCACTGCTGCCCGGAAAAATGGCTTCAAGGCGCTCAAACTCTCATCCGAAGAATGCGATCAGTTGATGAAGCCATATCAATACGCCCTTGTGGGTAAATTCCCATGTGGTGGACCTTCTTGGAAAACTGTTAGAACCCTCTTCCATAACTTCAAATTCAACGGGGTATACCAGTTTGGAGTTATTGACGACAAACATTGCTTAATCATCTTCTCTAAACCTGAAGACTACAATCGCCTGTGGAAAAAAAAGATCCTGGATTTTCACGGGCTCACTATGCGCATACTTAAGTACACTGCTGAGTTTGATCCTGAAGTGGATTCCTCGATTGTGCCGGTTTGGGTCGAACTCCCCAAGCTCAAGCCGCACCTCGCCAATGACCGTTGCGTTTGGGGGCTCGCTGAGCTGCTGGGGACGCCGCTGCGCATGGATGAGCCCACGTCGGACCGTACTCGCCCGAGCACCGCGCGCGTCTTGGTCGAAATTGATGTCAAGCAACCCATGGACGAGACGCTTCTGGTCGAGTATGGAGCCACTGACATTTTACAAAAGGTCTTGTATGATCCTATCCCTCACTATTGTGATTCCTATCGAGGCTTTCACACAAAGAATGAATGCAAAACGAATTATCAAGAGCAGCGACCCTCAGGTGTTCGACAATATGCCCAAGAGAAAATAATTGATAATACTTCTTCTAACCCCCCACATGTTCGTCAAAACGCCAAGGAGACAGTTGCTCATGAGTGGCGGATTGTCTCGAAGGCTAGAAGGAAGCATTCGGACCTTGATAAGGGTAAGGCTGTTGAAGTGACATCTGGTCCAAGCCTTAGCCCTGCTCTCGGTAACTCAAACCCCTTCGCAGCCCTGGAAACTATTAACGAGGAGGAAGACCGGGAAGTAGAATGTGCTGCCGCTAACAGTGAGTATTCCCACCTCAATGTCACTGCCCCTGCACCGACTCCAAGAGTTCATGATGCTCCCATGAAGCCTCCAAAAGGACCCCTGCTCCACGATGACAGTCTTCAGAGAGTTAGTACTGAGAATGGATTGCCTGAAGAAGTACCTGCTGTAGTCACCAATGTACAAGACAACTCCAATAACCACAACATTTTACATACCTGCTCTCCATCTCCTCCCACCCAAGCGGACAATCGCCTTAATGTTTCAGTTGGCCCCACTCAGAGTTTAACCAACCAAGACGTTATTGTGCACCCCCATAAAGGAGTCCCAACTGAAAATGAGGTAGTACCGGAAGAAGTGAAAGAATTTACTGCTGTCCCAGAAATTGACGTCTCCCAACAGTCAGCTGCTGCACCCCCTACTTCATTGCCTCTCCTCTCTCAAGTTGACACACAAAACCAAGCCCATGCTCACATTGATCTTATTTGTTGTTCTCCTGTTGCTCCCACCCAAGGGGATAATCGCCTCAGTGTTCCAGCTGACCCCATCCACATTTTAACCTCTTGTGACGCTGCCGGGCAGCCACAAGTCCGAATACTTGCTGGAAATGAGGCAGTGACGGACATTGAGCGCGAAGCTGCCATTACACTAGAATTTGGTGCCTCTCGGCCTCATCAGCCAGCCCTTGGTTCCAGCCCCACAACACGAAGTTTTCAGCCCCCTATTGCAACGACTTCCCCCCCCCCCCAAGATAATCAACATCATCCAGCTCCAGCCACTGTCGAACAGAGCAGGGGCCCTTGTTTTTTAAATACTGCTGCTGCGGACGATTCACACATCCCTGTTAATACTAATGTCCATAGCCCTATGCAACATCTCGTCTTTGAGGAGGCTCGAACTGTTGCGGCTCATAAAAGGGGAGGAACAGTTGATGATGCAACCCTTCAGAAGAAAGACAAAGCTATGAAACCAGAGATGCCACCTCGTATTCAGAGACAAACCAGGAGCAAAAGTAAACCCACTAAAGAAGGTATTTTCTTTATCAATAATTGTGGGAAAATTAGGTTAGCTATTGTAATTAGGTTTTCCTTATTTGATCCTAATTAGGTTTTCCTTTCTAGACTAGGTTTTTCTTGTATAAATAGTAGTTGTAACAGCTTTGTAAATTAACTCAATATACAGATTTTTTGGGTTCTTCTTACATGGTATCAGAACCATTTAAAACAAGTTCCTAGGGTTAAATATTCTGATCTGGAACAGTACCTTCTCGACTATTTTTGTTTCTCACCGCCACCATAGAAGGCGGCGGACCGTGATTTTCGGCCGGAAAAATTTTTCCGGCGGTCGGGTGAGCTGCGCGTGGGCCCCACGCACCGAAAACTATTTTTCGGACAGTGTACACGCGCCGGCGCGTGGGGGCGCGTGCGCCGGTGTTCGGCCGTCGGACTTCACTTTCCGGCGTCGCCTCGAAGTTTCCGGTCAGTTTCTGGTGTTGCTACAGTCATCCAGGGACTGTACAGTGTGTGTTCTTTGGATTCGTGGTAAAATCAAACTACCTTTGCCCGTTTTTCTTCTTGCTTCTGTCTTCTTATTGTGTGGAATCGAACTATGACTGATAATAATAAGAAGGAACATACAATGGATAATAGCATTCACAATTCAACAAGTGAATTGCAACAGATCCAGGCAGCTTATAGATTGAATGGTAAGAATTATTTGAAGTGGTCTCAATTGGTTCGTATTTTTCTAAAAGGAAAAGGAAAATTGAGTCATTTATTGGGCACGGGTCCAAAACCAGGTGACCCAAAGTTTGATGCATGGGATGAAGAAGATGCCATGGTGATGTCTTGGCTTTGGAATTCCATGTTACCTGAGATTAGCGACACTTGTATGTTTCTAGGAACAGCTAAAGCAATTTGGGATGATGTTAAACAAACCTATTCAAAGGTGAATGATGCTGCTCATATTTATGAAATTAAAACAAAGATCTCGAGTACCAAACAAGGTAATTGTTCAGTTACAGACTACTCTAATTCTTTGAAAAGTTTGTGGCAAGAAATGGATCACTATCAATGCATTCAAATGAAGTGCAGTGAAGATGCTGCTACCCTTAAACGGATTGTTGAAAAGGATAGAGTATATGATTTCTTAGCCGGCTTGAATTTAGAATTTGATGCAGTGCGGGTACAAATTCTTGGGAAGGAAGAATTGCCTTCACTAAATGAGGCAATTTCGATTGTCTTAGCTGAAGAAGGTAGAAGAGGGGTCATGATTGACACACCAGCCATAGATGGCTCGGCACTAGTATCCAAAAATAAAAGCCCTAACATGAAGCAACACACTAGTGTTGAGCAGACAAATTCTTCCAAAGCTACCAACAAAGACACTTTGTGGTGTACTTTTTGCAAAAAACCCAGACATACAAGAGAGAGGTGTTGGAAGCTTCATGGAAAGCCTCAAAATATGAAGGGAGGACAGTCAAAAGGGCATGAGCAGGCACATGTCGCAGCTATGAATATGGAACATACTGGTTCCCATGTTCACAACTTCAATAGTGAGGAAATAGAAAGGCTGAGGGGTCTATTGGAGACATTACAGAAACAAAAACCACAATCTTCAACAGGTACTAGTGCCTTTGTATTCTCAGGTATTCCTTCTCACCTTATACCTATTTCTTTTTCGCATTCATTTAATGCTTCAGATACTGTCTTTCCCAACTCTTGGGTCATTGACTCAGGAGCCACTGATCATATGACCAACTCCTCACATAAATTCATCACATATACTCCTTGTCCAAGCAATAGAAAAATCACCACAGCTGATGGATCAGCTACAACTGTAGCTGGTCAAGGAGATGTGTATTTGAGTGAATCCCTTACTTTAAAAAATGTTCTTCATGTCCCAAAATTGTGCACCAATCTTATTTCCATCCATAAGTTAACAACTGATTCGAATTGCAATGTGCTTTTTTACCCATGTCACTGTGTATTTCAGGAAAGGAACACGAAGAGGATGATTGGGCGTGCTGAGGAAAGGAATGGTCTCTATCATCTTAATGAATCAAGTGGTGGACAAAATAGAATTCAGGGTTTCTCACCTGTTGCTTGTCTTTCTGATGTTTTAGATTCTAGAAAAAATAAGATTTTGCTTCAACATCGTAGGCTAGGACATCCATCGTTTAATGTTTTGAAAATAATGTTTCCCTCTTTATTTAAAGGAGTACCTGTTGAGCAATTTCATTGTGATGTTTGTGAATTGGCAAAACACAAACGTGCTTTTTTTCCTATTACTAATAATAGATCTTTGACTCCTTTTGATCTTATTCATAGCGATATTTGGGGGCCATCCACTGTTGTTAATATTTCAGGGGCTAGATGGTTTGTATCCTTTATTCATGATTGCACTCGGGTTTCTTGGATCTTTCTGTTGAAACATAAATCTGATGTGAGTCATATTTTTCCTATTTTTTATGACATGATCAAAACTCAATTTGGGGTAAGGATTAAAAGATTTCGATCTGATAATGCAAAAGACTTTTTTAATCAGAACTTATCCTCTTTTTTTCAAAAACAAGGCATTATACATGAATCCTCTTGTGTCTACACTCCACAACAAAATGGGGTGGTAGAACGGAAAAATGGTCATCTTCTTGCTGTCACAAGAGCTTTTTTGTTTCAAAATAATGTCCCAAAACACTTTTGGGGAGAAGCAGTGTTAACTGCAACTCACATCATAAATAGACTTTCAACAAAAGTTCTTGATTTTAAAAGTCCTATGCAAGTTCTCTCCCAATTTTTCCCCAGTTATCCAATTTCTAATAATTTGACCCCTAGGATTTTTGGATGTGTAGCTTTTGTTCATGTGCATTCTTCAAATAGGAATAAACTTGATCCAAGAGCTCACAAGTGTGTTTTCATTGGTTACTCATCTACTCAAAAAGGTTACAAGTGTTATCATCCTCCTACTCGAAAGTTTTTTGTCACTGCTGATGTCACTTTTGTTGAACAAGAACCGTACTTTAGCAAACCTTATTTACCAGAGGAAAGTAATATGAGTAGTAATGAGGATAGAGATTTATTTCTCCTTGAATTGCCAGAAACTAGTCCTAGGTTTGTTAGTCCAAACAATCAATCCATAAATATTCCTCCTGAGTCTACGACTGAGTTAGAACCATTGTCAACAGGAGGAGAGGAAACTCGAAATTCTATTCGTCCATTGCAGGTTTATTCAAGAAGGGAGAAACCATTACCTACAACTGAGAGCGCCCCATCATCTGAATCTGTTCCTACTACTGTACCGGTGAGTCCTTTCTCCTTTAATGATTTGAATGTTCCTATTGCTCTTAGAAAAGGAACAAGAACATGTACTAAACATCCCCTCAATTTGTATGTGTCTTATTCGTGTTTATCTCATCATCATAAAGCCTTTCTTACTAATTTCCATGCTATACCCATTCCAAAGACATTATCTAGAGGCATTAGGGAATGAAAATTGGAAAAAGGCTATGCAGGTTGAGATGGATGCACTTGAGAAGAACAACACTTGGGATCTGGTTAGCCTACCTGATGGGAAGAAGCCAGTTGGATGTCGATGGGTGTTCACTGTGAAATATAATTCTGATGGTACCTTAGAACGATATAAGGCAAGGTTAGTGGCTAAAGGATACACTCAAACTTATGGGGTTGATTATTTGGAGACTTTTGCTCCAGTGGCTAAAATGAACACAGTCCGAATTTTGTTGTCATTGGCTGCTCATTATTCTTGGCCACTACAACAGTTTGATGTGAAGAATGCCTTTCTCCAGGTGATCTTCAAGAAGAGATTTATATGGAGATCCCTCCAGGCTTTGCTTCACCAACATGACAAGGCATGGTCTGCAAATTGAAGAAAGCATTGTATGGACTCAAACAGTCTCCACGAGCTTGGTTTGGCAGATTCACAAAGGTCATGCTTACCTTAGGTTACAAGCAAAGCCAAGGCGACCATACCCTTTTTGTGAAATATTCTGTTTCAGGGGGAGTGTGCATATTGTTGGTGTATGTGGATGACATTATAGTCACAGGAGATGACTTGCTAGAGATTGATACTTTGAAACAGCAGTTAATAAAGGAGTTCGAGATTAAAGAACTTGGCAAACTCAAATATTTCCTAGGTATTGAGGTTGCTCGTTCTAAGAAAGGAATTTTCATCTCTCAACAGAAGTATGTGCTAGATCTTTTGAAGGATACAGGTATGCTAGGTTGCAAACCTGTAGAAACACCTATAGAACAGAATCATAGATTGGGAGAGTTTCCAGAGGATGTGACTGTTGATAAAGGGTCTTACCAAAGGCTTGTTGGGAGGCTTATATACTTATCTCACACTAGGCCTGATATTGCCTATGCTGTGGGTGTTGTAAGCCAATTTATGCACAATCCAAAAGAAACGCATCTCAGAGCTGTGAATAGGATCTTGCAGTACTTAAAGGGCTCTCCTGGAAAAGGGGTTATGTTCAAAAAAGGAGAGTTTTTGACTCTTGAGTGCTATACAGACGCAGATTATGCAGGATCTTCTATTGATAGACGGTCTACTTCTGGATATTGTACCTTCTTAGGAGGTAATCTTGTAACTTGGAGGAGCAAGAAACAAAATGTGGTTGCCAGGTCTAGCGCAGAAGCTGAGTTCAGGTCTATGGCTCTTGGAATTTGTGAACTTCTATGGTTGAAGATAATTTTGGATGATCTTAGAATTAAATGGCAAGGTCCAATGAAACTTTATTGTGATAACAAGTCAGCTATTAATATTGCTCACAATCCAGTACAACACGACCGCACAAAACATATTGAAGTCGACAGACATTTTATTAAAGAAAAACTTGACAGTGGTTTAATTTGTTCTCCTTTTGTTTCTACCAGTGACCAACTTGCGGATGTGCTCACTAAAGGCTTATCTGGGACAACGTTTCAACAATTAATCTGCAAGCTTGGAATGGATGATATCCATTTACCAACTTGAGGGGGAGTGTGGGAAAATTAGGTTAGCTATTGTAATTAGGTTTTCCTTATTTGATCCTAATTAGGTTTTCCTTATTTGATCCTAATTAGGTTTTCCTTTCTAGACTAGGTTTTTCTTGTATAAATAGTAGTTGTAACAGCTTTGTAAATTAACTCAATATACAGATTTTTTGGGTTCTTCTTACAATAATCAATGAATTTAAAAATATTGGTGTGGAATATTAGAGGTATTGCAAATTCTAATACCCAAAAGTACTTACATCGGTTGAGGAAAAAAAAGAAGTTAAATATTCTTGTTATTATTGAGCCTATGACTGATCTTGATGCTAGCTTTATGACTCGTAGATTTGGGTTTGAGCATGTTGTGGCAAATGTGGCTAATCAAATATGGGTCTTCTCTGACTCTTGCACTACTATTTCTATACTTGAGAACCATGAACAATTTATCCATGTTGAATTCTCCCACCCTTCAGTTGCTAAGCCATTTTTATGCTCCTTTGTGTATGCCAAATGCTCGAGATGGGAACGGCGTGAGTTATGGGATGGCTTGAGAAATATTTGCACCTCCTCCCCTTGGCTTGTGGCCGGGGACTTTAATACAGTGCTGTCCACCTCTGAGATGAAAGGCTGTGCTTCTCCAAAGTTGGGAGCTATCGAAGAATTTGCAGAATTTGTACAAGACTGTGAGCTGCAAGATGCGGGCTGCATTGGGAGTCAATTTACTTGGACGGATAAGAAGAGAAAATGGAAGAGACTTGATAGGGTGTTGCTCTCGTACGAATGGGCTGACCTATTCACGACCTCCCGAGTTAGCCATTTATCCCTACATAAATCTGATCATGTCCCTTGGATGATCCAGTTGGAGAATCATGACTTCAGAGGGCCATCCTCTTTTCGTTTTCTGCATATGTGGTGCCACCACCATGGATTTCTTGAAGAAGTTCAGCGGAACTGGAACATGCCTATTGCAGAAATTGGGATGGTGAAACTTCAACGTAAGCTTAGCCGGCTCAAACAACACCTGAAATGGTGGAATAAGTAAGTGTTTGGCAATGTTTTTGATGCAGTGGAGGCGAAGGAGGCTGCTGTCCAAGATTGTGAGCGCCGTTTCGAGCAAGATCCATCAGAAAAAAACCTGATCGACTTGAACCGATCAAGTGCAGAGCTCACTAAAGCCTTAGTTATGCGAGAGAGCTATTGGAAGCCGAAAGCCGCCTGTAAATGGGCAGCGGAAGGGGAGCGCAACACTAAATTTTTTCACTCAATTGTTAAGAAGAAACGTGTTCGAGCAACCATCCACACTATTTTGGAAGGAGACCAAGTTATCACGAGTCCTCCTCACATTAAACAATCTGCTGTGGATTTCTTCCAGAAGCTTTTGAGTTCTGGAGATGAGGAGTTGCTTCCGGATGATTTTGCTTGTATTCCAGAGATTATATCGAAGTCTGACTCTGATAACCTCTGTGTCACACCTACTCTTGACGAAGTGAAGGAAGTCGTGTTTGATATCAGTTCCGACAGTGTGGCGGGCCCTGATGGTTTTTCCTCTCTTTTCTTTCAGACTTGTTGGGATATTGTGGGGTTGGACATCTTTGAGGCAGTAATGGACTTCTTTAATGGGAACCAAATGCCTAGAGGGTTTAAAGCTACTACATTAGTCCTTATCCCCAAGGCCATCATAGCCTCCTCGTGGGCTGATTATAGACCGATCAGCCTGTGCAACGTGACCAATAAGATCATTTCTAAACTCATATATAAGCGATTGAGTAAAGTTTTGCCTGACTTGATCTCCGTGGCACAGAGCGGCTTCGTTGCTGGACGATCCATTCCAGATAACATCCTCTTAGCACAAGAATTGGTACATTCGCTAAATGTGAAAGACCAAGGGGATAAGCTTATCCTCAAACTGGACATGACCAAAGCTTATGATAGGCTCCAATGGCCGTTTCTCTTCCTTGTTCTTGAAAACATGGGGTTCTCCGAAAAATGGATTTCTATGATACGAAGATGTATACAGGGCTGTCTCTTCTCGGTGCTTGTCAATGGGTCTAGTACGGGTTTCTTTCAGTCCTCACGGGGCCTTAGACAAGGCGATCCCCTCTCTCCGGCTTTATTCATTCTCGCAGCTGAATGGCTTTCCAGGAGCTTGAACTCTCTCTTTCAGCGTATCCCCTCTCTCAGATATGATGGTGACGCTCGACAGGTGATCTCCCATCTGGCCTTTGCGGACGACATAATTATCTTCGCTAAGTCCTTGGATGGTAATATTGCTGCATTGATGGACTTGTTGCGTAAATATGAAGCAGTCTCGGGCCAGCTTATTAGCTGCTCCAAGAGTCTTTGCGTGGTGGGCAAACATTGTAACACCGTGCAAAGGCACTACATTCAGATGGCCACCGGATTTGCTATGACCTCTCTCCCTATCACTTATCTTGGGGCCCCCTTATACGTTGGAAATAAAAAATCTGCTCTTTATACTGATCTTTTGGATAAGATCAGGAATAAGATTGTGGGTTGGGAGAAGACTGCACTTTCTCATGGTGGGAGACTCCTGTTGATTCAAAGTGTTCTGAACTCAATACCGCTGTACATTCTCCAAGTGCTACAGCCTCCTCGGTCTATTCTTAACAAGATCGACAAGCTCCTTAACAAGTTCTTCTGGGGCGACTATGGCCATCAAAAGAAGATTCATTGGACTTCTTGGCCGAATGCTTGTTATCCTTACGATGAGGGTGGGCTAAATGTCAGAAAACCTGCCGATCTTATTGAGGCCTTCTCATGGAAACTTTGGTGGAATCTCAGAAAACACTCATCTTTATGGGCGAATTACATAAGGGAGAAGTATGTCAAATGGTTCTTTCCCCTTCATGCTCCTTCTCATCCAAAACACTCTTGTATTTGGAAACGTTTGGTTAGTGTACGCACGGCAGTTGAGTCTCACTTCTTCTGGATGTTAGGCCGGGGAGACTGCTCCTTTTGGTATGACTGTTGGGTGGGTGAAGCCCCGCTCTCTATCTTATTAAACAGGCCAGTTTGTAGGCTGGAACCTGTTAATGCTTATTGGAATAATGGGAAGTGGGACGAGAGCAAGTTGAGTTCTATCCTCCCCCCTCATCTTGTGACACAGATTGGTCAAGTCCCGATTGCCCGTGGTAACGACGATATCCTCATTTGGAAAGCCTCTCCCACAGGCAGATTTACTACGAAGTCCGCGTTTGAAACTATCCGTGATAGTCGGGAACACCATGGTCTTCCAACGCATGCTTGGTGTAAACAAATCAGACCTACAATCTCTGTTTTTATTTGGCGTCTTGTCAATAATTGGATACCAGTCCACACAAGACTGCAAAAAAAGGGAATCACCTTGGTCTCTAGATGCTATTGTTGTGGAGACAGCATTGAGGATCTTCAGCACCTCTTCTTTAAAAGCCCTAAAGCTAGGGATATTTGGGTATTCTTTTCAGAAATCTTTAATATCCCTGCCATCGACACAGATAGCGTGGCCACTCAGCTCAATCATTGGAAAAATCATGCGACTTCCTGTATTAAAGGTAATGTTAGGTGTGTGGTGCCTATTCTGATTCTTTGGCACATTTGGCAGGAGAGAAATGATTGTGTCCATCGACACAGGAAGTTCCTTGCCACACGATTTGTTTGGCGGGTCCTTCATTCATTGTTTACTCTTTACATTGCGAAAGTTTTCACTTGGAAGCACTGGAGAGGGGACATTCTATTGGCAACCCAACTGGGTCTCAAATTTGATATCTCGGCCTTTCAGTCGACACCATCTCGTATTGTCTATTGGATGAAACCGGACATTGGATGGATTAAACTTAATACAGATGGAGCGTCAAGAGGCAACCCGGGAGCCGCGGGCTCAGGAGGTGTCATTCGAGATCATCTCGGTGAGGTGATCATTTGCTTCTACTCTTTCCTTGGCCATCAATCCAACACTTTCGCTGAATTACATGCTGTCAAGAAAGGACTGCTGTAACGCCCCGAAACCTCTAGCTAATTATAAAACATCTATTCGTAACCATCTCATTAAACGTGCTAACATATAGCGTAACGAACCCAAACAAGCGTATTATTATTCAAAAGGAACGTTTACATAAGTCACTTATACAACGTATACACAAGTTTAACTATCAAGTTTCTAGCACAACATAGATAATTAACTAAATGCCTCGAAGCGTCCTCCTACATCTTCCTTGTTCCTATCTTCAGGGGTCTCAAATCCGGCTAAAACATAATAGAAAACGATGTCAACATATACACATGTTGAGTAGAAATTCGCATACAACATGAGGTGTTCGTGTGAATTTGCATATTGTTATAAAAGCACATAAAACTACACATTAAACCATATAAATTTCAGTTCTGATCAAATCACATAAATTTCAGCTCACAAGAGCAACACAATCCAACACATTGTTACCATTTTCCACCTCGATGGGCGGCTACCTTATCTCGCCATGCCGTAATGCAATCACAATATTTGCACCAATTCCAACCAATCTTGGTGCCTAACCAAACACTCCAGTGGTCATATCCCGGGCATATGCCGAATTCCTACGACCCACAACCAATACATGAAACACTCCGTCCATGCAAGATGGGAATAGGCATGGATGGCGAGAACTGTTTTAAGACCGGCAAGCCCATTGCCGCCCGGCCGAACTCTAGCCCCATCCACACCGAAATCATATAGGGCCCTTACACACATAATTTCAACACATTTGAATCACAATTTCAGCATAACACAAACCATTTCAGTAGCTAGTGCACAAATTTCAGCATGAAGTAACACAATTTCCGATTTATGCGAAACTGACATTAACTCATGTAATCAGAAATTTCAAGCCTCCAAACTTCATGAAACTCTTCACATATATGTATAAGGTTGTAAAATAGACATTTATTTGGAAAAATACCGAGATTTCAGCTTACGAGAGCTAGAATTTGCAGACTGCAACGCAAAACACTTTTAGCGCGCAACCGCTGAAATTTCCAGTTCTCGTAACCCAAACCTCCAGCTTTTCAAAACCTGTTTCTACAGCTTATTCTACACAGAATTTAAAGTATATAAACCAGGTTTTTGGTTGGAAATTTTCGGATTTTCCAGCTGTGCAAAAATCGAACCTTTCAGCTTCGAAAACCAAAGTTTCTGTATGAACAGTGATTTCAGCATGTGTACACCTCAAAATTTCCAGCTTTGAACCCTTAAAATTTTAACTACTAGCACATAAATAAGACTATAAGAAGGCATAAAATATGATAACATAGAACTCAAGCATCACTTAAGCATAGGTTCAACAAATTTCAGCATGTGTATTCAAAGATTGTAACCTAACATGCATCATAAACACATATATAACTAACACATGTTGTATCCCCTTGGACCCAAGATGGAAACAAACTTGTGGTCACCTCCTAGGCTAATTGGGAAGATAAAATACTAAGAGTTTGATAAATTCTAACCCTAACTCATGCCATAGGCCAATTTCTACCTTGATATGTCTTCTTCCTCTTCTTGTAGGGTTTGAAGTAGGGAGAGTGTTTGAAGGGGTGAGAGGGTTTCAAGACTTGAAGGATATGAGGAAAATTGAATGAAAACAAGAGGAATGAAGTGTGTGTGTGTGTGTGGTCGGATTTTAGGGTGTGTGTGTGGTGGTTTTGGTATTTTTCCAAGTAATTTTACATATATACTAATAACAAGACATAGCATTAAAATAGCATTAAGTCCTTGTCTAATTATTATCCTAATTGGCCAAGTATTTGGGTCTAAGTAGCTTAAGTGTTGCTCTACTTTAACATGAGCCAAGCATGTGTTCTTGTATCTTGAAGGTATTGGCCAAGTGTATAAATACATTGTATCTAGCAACTTGGAGGGCAAGACTTAATACAAGCCAAGTATTTACTCTTTTATAATTTTATCTCCCAAAACCCCTCCAAAAATTCGTCCCCCTCCCTTAAAATATCTGAAAAAATAATTTATTTCTTGTATATTATATAAAACTATTCATATTAGGAAAGAAAAATAATATCTAGGGGTAGAAAATACAATTTACCTATACTTTAGGGGTTTTTAGGGCATAAAATCCGAAAATTCATAAATAATTTAGAAAAATTCCAAAATCATGAAATTTAAAACTTTATAAACCTGAAATTATATGTATATTTCCCAGAAATTAAAAATGTTTTAGTTATATTTTCGAAAATTTCAATTTATGACATAAAATTTCGAAAATTGTGTTTGAATGTCAAATGCCTCTAAAATTTGAAAATTATGGAATGTATTCAAAATTGTATCTTCTCCATGCATAAAAATCTAGAATACTTATTTATATTATTTTGAAAACTCATAAGTATTTAATAGAATTTTCCAAGAGTGGTAATCGAAATTTGAAAATTAGCACTTTAGCTTTCAATGAATCCTAAAAATCAGGCTAAAATGTGAAACAAAAAGTAAAAATGACATTTTTAAGACCATAAGAGTTTATATCAATTATTTGAATAATAGGAATTACGGGATCGTTACATCCTCCCCTCCTTAAAGGAATTTCGTCCTCGAAATTTATTCTTACGTATTGAAATGTCATACTCTTCTGGTAGGTCGAAGGTAATGCCAACTTATATACTACCGCTCCTATTCTTCCAAATAATTTAGAGGAACCGTCATAACTCGGTTTAAACTTTTCATTTGTTTTTTCCCAAATCTTAATTCTTTTCTATTTGTCCACTAGTTTGAGGTTGGAAAGAGGTATTAATATTCAACTTAGTGGTCAAAACACTTTGTAATCCTTGCCAAAATGTAGAACAAACCGTCGGTTTCTATTTAAGACATATGCTAACCTAGACACCATGAAATCCAACTATGTCTTGTTTGTAAATCACACAATGAAGTGAGAACTTGTCATAAGTCTATTGCATCGTGGTCTTGCTAGGTCCAAAGTAATCCTATAACGAATCCCGAGTAATATGTTCAAGGTTTACTCAAATGTTTTCCGGATAGATAAAAATTCAAATCTAAGGTGTATACGACAAAGCTAAAAAAAACTAATTCATAGGAACAAAGGATCGGCAAGTGAAAGAAAGCCATAAATTTAGTAGGATTTAAAAATATTTGTCAACATTTTCATATTAAATATCATTTAAGAATATACAGAAAGAATTTTATTAAAGATCAAGGATAACTTATCAATCCTCAAGACTTGCTTCGAATGATTTTCATGTTTAAAGTTACAAGTAAGAATGGAATAAAAGACCGAGAATATGGAAACTTTTGAATAGCTTCTTTGTCGAGTGAAGTGTCATATAAAGAAAAATTTGAATTGGCGTAAATCTTAGAGGATTCAAGATTTCAATAGGAAGCGGATAATTTGGAAATTTCCTATATCACAATTTCTCAAGAAGGAGAAAAAAAAATTGTTAATTGAAGAAACATTCGAAAGTGCCTTAGAAGCAAAAGAGGATTATTGTGGAAACCAAAATCAATAACTGCTATTGAAGTTAGCATTTAAAAGGATGTTAAAGACAAGATTGGCTTTTCTTTTTTCTCCATCAAACAACAAATATTGGTTGTAAAAGATATTCCGAATAAATGTCAACATGCAATAATCAAACTTATAGTTTTAGAAACAATTCACATAGAATATAGGTTTCAAGGGTTTGATTAACAAGTATATTCCCCCTTGAGATTTATAAAAGGTTGTTTCCAAACAAAATGAATTTGAGGGATATTTTGAATAAGTAATGATGAGGATATACGAAAAGAATTAGCTAAGAAATAGAATTATCACAAGAGAATCGTCGTTTACCTATTACACGCTTGACCTAAAATAGAAAACTATAAGTAAGTTCGTCATCCTAGTAGCTTTATTACATATCTTTATTCTATTCCATAGTTGCTCTTATTTCCCAAGTCTACTAAAATTCCCCTCACATTCTTACTTAATTTCAAATCCAATTTAGAATATACTGAAACTTCTTGTACTTAATCAAATAACTCATCAATATCAAATAACACATCAATATTGGGTAGTGGCTACTTCTACTTCAAGTGATAATTGTCAGATGTCTACAAAAGGGATTAGATAATACATGGCCAAAATTGATTAATATTCTATCTAAAGGATGGCAAACGGAAAGCGTACCTTTAACGACTGTAAGTTGTTATGTTACCTCGTACATCCATCCTCGCAGTTTTGATATATCCTTTACAGTTCCTTTTACCTTTGCCACCCTGGAATTATTGTATCACAAAGTTTCATAATTTTCCAATTGTTCCGTTGTACTTTTCAATTCTTAATACCGTTATCTTAGATTTCGAGCCTTAGACCACCACAACTTCCAAATCTTTCTCTCCTCAATTTCGACAAAGAACATAGCTTCTACCTTTCCCAAATCTCATGGTCCTATTTCAGTACTAAATTGTAACATCTCAACATCCCTTTCTTAGTACTACCTCTACCAAAAGATACGTTTTCTCAAAATATAATTCAATTCGATACGCAATCCAATCGATGCATTGAAGGTTTTAGCACAAATCATATATACTAATATCGACTGCCGGGCGTGGTGACTCTAGAGATGATTCCTATCGTTCAAGAGGTAGATTTCACGCACGTAGAACTTACGTCACATAATTCCATTAGCAGTCATTTACCACTATAACCCAAACAAAATTCGCCTTATACTCAAATTAGTCAAGTATTTGCCATTTAGGGGAGCAAAGTATGCACTGGTCGGCCGCCCAGCCACACCCGCCACCCCGTATGTCAAACACCACCCAAGGAAATTCATCACTAATTAACCTTCTCGGATCAAGCCCATCTCCTTTCTATTTCGAAATCTTACGCCGAGGATCCTTACCCAGCACAACTTAGGTGCAAACCCAAAATATATTTCAATCAAAGACGAAATCCAATAGATACACTAGACGTTTTGTAGCAAAGTCACACATACTATTACCGACTGCCAGGCGTTGGGACTCTAGCGGTGGCTCCTGCGGGTTCAAGAGGCGTCTTCCGCACACGTAGCACTTTGCCCCGTAGGCTCAAAACATTCAAGACATAGTACTTGGCCTCATGGGCTCAAGACTTTCAAGATATATAGTACTTGGCCTCGTGGGCCCAAGACTTTCAAGATATATAGTACTTGGCCTCGTGGGCTCAAGGAGTAACATTTGCTCTACAGGCTCAAGAGGTGGCTCCCGTGTGCGTAGTACTTTGCCCCACAGAGCACTTAGCTCCCGGTATTCCGACTGGCAAGTGGCTCTGATACCATCTGTAACGCCCCGAAACCTCTAGCTAATTATAAAACATCTATTCGTAACCATCTCATTAAACGTGCTAACATATAGCGTAACGAACCCAAACAAGCGTATTATTATTCAAAAGGAACGTTTACATAAGTCACTTATACAACGTATACACAAGTTTAACTATCAAGTTTCTAGCACAACATAGATAATTAACTAAATGCCTCGAAGCGTCCTCCTACATCTTCCTTGTTCCTATCTTCAGGGGTCTCAAATCCGGCTAAAACATAATAGAAAACGATGTCAACATATACACATGTTGAGTAGAAATTCGCATACAACATGAGGTGTTCGTGTGAATTTGCATATTGTTATAAAAGCACATAAAACTACACATTAAACCATATAAATTTCAGTTCTGATCAAATCACATAAATTTCAGCTCACAAGAGCAACACAATCCAACACATTGTTACCATTTTCCACCTCGATGGGCGGCTACCTTATCTCGCCATGCCGTAATGCAATCACAATATTTGCACCAATTCCAACCAATCTTGGTGCCTAACCAAACACTCCAGTGGTCATATCCCGGGCATATGCCGAATTCCTACGACCCACAACCAATACATGAAACACTCCGTCCATGCAAGATGGGAATAGGCATGGATGGCGAGAACTGTTTTAAGACCGGCAAGCCCATTGCCGCCCGGCCGAACTCTAGCCCCATCCACACCGAAATCATATAGGGCCCTTACACACATAATTTCAACACATTTGAATCACAATTTCAGCATAACACAAACCATTTCAGTAGCTAGTGCACAAATTTCAGCATGAAGTAACACAATTTCCGATTTATGCGAAACTGACATTAACTCATGTAATCAGAAATTTCAAGCCTCCAAACTTCATGAAACTCTTCACATATATGTATAAGGTTGTAAAATAGACATTTATTTGGAAAAATACCGAGATTTCAGCTTACGAGAGCTAGAATTTGCAGACTGCAACGCAAAACACTTTTAGCGCGCAACCGCTGAAATTTCCAGTTCTCGTAACCCAAACCTCCAGCTTTTCAAAACCTGTTTCTACAGCTTATTCTACACAGAATTTAAAGTATATAAACCAGGTTTTTGGTTGGAAATTTTCGGATTTTCCAGCTGTGCAAAAATCGAACCTTTCAGCTTCGAAAACCAAAGTTTCTGTATGAACAGTGATTTCAGCATGTGTACACCTCAAAATTTCCAGCTTTGAACCCTTAAAATTTTAACTACTAGCACATAAATAAGACTATAAGAAGGCATAAAATATGATAACATAGAACTCAAGCATCACTTAAGCATAGGTTCAACAAATTTCAGCATGTGTATTCAAAGATTGTAACCTAACATGCATCATAAACACATATATAACTAACACATGTTGTATCCCCTTGGACCCAAGATGGAAACAAACTTGTGGTCACCTCCTAGGCTAATTGGGAAGATAAAATACTAAGAGTTTGATAAATTCTAACCCTAACTCATGCCATAGGCCAATTTCTACCTTGATATGTCTTCTTCCTCTTCTTGTAGGGTTTGAAGTAGGGAGAGTGTTTGAAGGGGTGAGAGGGTTTCAAGACTTGAAGGATATGACGAAAATTGAATGAAAACAAGAGGAATGAAGTGTGTGTGTGTGTGTGGTCGGATTTTAGGGTGTGTGTGTGGTGGTTTTGGTATTTTTCCAAGTAATTTTACATATATACTAATAACAAGACATAGCATTAAAATAGCATTAAGTCCTTGTCTAATTATTATCCTAATTGGCCAAGTATTTGGGTCTAAGTAGCTTAAGTGTTGCTCTACTTTAACATGAGCCAAGCATGTGTTCTTGTATCTTGAAGGTATTGGCCAAGTGTATAAATACATTGTATCTAGCAACTTGGAGGGCAAGACTTAATACAAGCCAAGTATTTACTCTTTTATAATTTTATCTCCCAAAACCCCTCCAAAAATTCGTCCCCCTCCCTTAAAATATCTGAAAAAATAATTTATTTCTTGTATATTATATAAAACTATTCATATTAGGAAAGAAAAATAATATCTAGGGGTAGAAAATACAATTTACCTATACTTTAGGGGTTTTTAGGGCATAAAATCCGAAAATTCATAAATAATTTAGAAAAATTCCAAAATCATGAAATTTAAACTTTATAAACCTGAAATTATATGTATATTTCCCAGAAATTAAAAATGTTTTAGTTATATTTTCGAAAATTTCAATTTATGACATAAAATTTCGAAAATTGTGTTTGAATGTCAAATGCCTCTAAAATTTGAAAATTATGGAATGTATTCAAAATTGTATCTTCTCCATGCATAAAAATCTAGAATACTTATTTATATTATTTTTGAAAACTCATAAGTATTTAATAGAATTTTCCAAGAGTGGTAATCGAAATTTGAAAATTAGCACTTTAGCTTTCAATGAATCCTAAAAATCAGGCTAAAATGTGAAACAAAAAGTAAAAATGACATTTTTAAGACCATAAGAGTTTATATCAATTATTTGAATAATAGGAATTACGGGATCGTTACAACTGCAATTGTGTTGTGACCGTGGACTCCAAAGTGTTTGGGTGGAAGTCGATGCAACTTCTATTCTTCGCCTCATTCAATCCAACACTGTCACCATTTGGAAGTTGTCACATCTTCTTATGGAAATTCAAGAGCTCAGAAGCAAACTCAATGTGCGATTCTCTCACATTTACCGAGAGGGGAACAAAGTGGCGGACTCTTTGGCTAACTTGGCTTGCGATGTTCAATCATCTGCGACTTTGGAAGGCTATCAAATTCAGGGGCCTATTTGTGGACTGCTTAAGATGGATAAGTGGGGTTTCCCAAACTTTAGATTCAAATGATTGCCCATTTGCTTTTTGATTTGGCTTGTTGTTTGCCTACTTGGTCCTTCCTCGGTATTTTCCCTCATTTCATCACTTTCTTGTTGATATGGGATTTGTGGTGGTTTGTTTGCTGCTGTTTTGTCTTTTCTAGGGCTGATCTTGGTGTTGGGGGGGGGGGGGGGTTTCTCGGTTTTCCTGCCAGGGGGGTAATTGTAATTTTCGAATCATGCTCCCTTCGCTTTCTGTGATCATTCAGATCTGCTGCTGCTCTTTTATGATTGAATTCTCGTTTGTTTGGTGTGGCTTTATGGAGTATTGGACTATACTTGACTTCGGGGGGAGTTTTTTCCCACTGCATACCTGCCAGGGGGGTTTCTGTTATTTTTCCAAACCTGCCAGCAGTCATTCTGTGCACAAACAGAGCTGCTGCAGTCTCTATCTTGGCACAAGGAAGAGTGCTTGGGAGCTTTCTGCCTTTGGTCGTAGCAGGTGCGCGTGTTGTCGATATCTTTCTGGGGAAAACGGGTCAGATGCACTGTTGCGGCTGGTGCATCCGCTGCTGCTCAACGGATCGACGGTCTGCCGATCTGCTTCCCAGGACTGCAAAAATGGTAATCTTATCAATTGGCATACGAGCTACAAGATTTATCATATGTATGCATACCGTTGTTCCTTGGTTGATAAATACTTTGGATTTGATGCCCGTTTATCTTTGGAGGTCTTTTTGGATTATTTCACCTCTTGTAAAGGGCGTAGTACCCCTTACTTTTGCTTTTATTTTACTTACACTTTTTGTAAAGGGAGTAGTACTCCTAATTTATGCTTTTGCTTTACTCATAATTTTTGTAAAGGGAGTAGTACTCATAATTTATGCTTTTATGTTACTCACATTACTTGTAAAGGGAGTAGTACTCCTTATTTACATCTTATTAGATGCTTAGGTTTTAATGTTTGGCTACTTATGTATTTTGCGAACTTTCCTCTGTAACTTTTTTTCTGATTTTAATAAAGGGGTGGGGACCCCATAGAAAACCCTACGGCGGGCACGTGTCGGTTTCTTTAAAAAAAAAAAAAAAAACCCCTAAACACCCTAAACCAAACCCTAAACCGGGAAAAAAAATTTCTCTCTATGGCCGATCCCCCACCGTTCGATGTTCAGCCGGCGGCGGCCAAAAAGCCGCCGGACCAGAGACCGCTCCCCCTCCCGCCGCGCCGGACCTTTGCTGAAGTGACCAATCCCGCGGCTGCACAGCGTTCTGAAATTTCATCACGTGAACAGAAAAAATATTTCGCCAATGCTCAAGGACCGATGGGCACTCCCACCCGAAAAAATGGAATGAAGGCCCTGAAATTATCGCCTGAGGAATGTGAAATTCTGATGAGCCCATACCAATACGCCCTTGTTGGAAAATTCCCGTGTGGTGGCCCCTCATGGAAAAGAGTTCGTATTTTGTTCCACAACCTGAAATTGAATGGTGTTTATCAGTTTGGAGTTCTTGATGAAAAGCACTGCCTTATTGTGCTCTCAAATCCGGAGGATCATAACAGATTATGGAGGAAGAAACACTTGGATTTCCACGGCTATACCATGCGCTTCCTCAAGTACACCGCAAACTTTGACCCACGGTTTGAAGCTTCGATCGTGCCGGTGTGGGTTGAATTCCCTAAAATTAAACCTCATCTCTCCAATGATCGATTTATTTGGGGCTTTGCTGAATTATTAGGTACGCCGCTACGGATGGATAAGCCTACATCGGACCGCACTCGACCAAGTACCGCTCGCGTCTTGGTGGAAATCGACATCTCACAGCCCTTGGACGAGGTACTCCTTGTAGATTACGGTGGAATTGACATAATTCAGAAGGTATCTTATGGACCCATTCCCCCTTATTGTCAAAGCTGCCAAGAGTTTCATAATCAACAGGAATGTAGGCAACTTCATGATCAACGCACAGGAGGTGTTCGACAGAATGTCCAAATGGAGACAAATGCACCTGCGAACGTTATCCCCCCACGTGTTCGACAAAATGTCAAGGAGAACGCTGCTCAAGAATGGCGGGTTGTCTCGAATTCTCGACGGCAGCGTCTCGATAGAGGTAAAGGGAAGGTCGACGAGCCACATGGCACTGCTCCGGGACCAAGCAAACTTCCAACTGCCATTACGAATCCTTTCGAAGCTTTGGAGAGCCATATTGAGGAAGACGTGCAGGAAGTTGAGAATGCACCTGATGTTGAGCCAACAAAGTCAGCCACTGCCCCTGCTTTAGACATTCATCGCTGCACGAATTCAGCCCGCTCCCCTTTTCCAGTTCCAGCTGATAATTGGCCCATGAATCCTCCAGTTTCTTTGACCCAAGATGATCATCGAGCTCCCGAACAGAATTTTATCAACCAAGATATTGTTGGGCAGTCCCCCAGAGGGAACTTAACTGAAAACGAGGCTGAAAATGAACAGCTTCGCCATAATGATGGACCATGCGCGAATAAGAAACAGGTGAGTTCTACCTCTATTGGTGGCTCCCATGCTAGACTTGCCCGTGGAAATGAGTGTTCACAAATGGATGGGGCAATGGCCTCTCCCGCGGACCTTTGCCATGTCGGGTGCGCTCGCTTGGCAGGTCAGACGGAGAGTGTTAGGCCCGAGTATGTGCCTCGTGTCTTGGGCGGGTTTTCACCAAGCACGGAGGTTGGGAACTTGGCTTCCACGGTTGCTAATAAATCCGATCAAGCTGCTGCTCCTGCTCAAGCTAACGTTGTTCATCAGCCTCCACACTCAGCAGTTTCACTTCCTCCAGAAGGTTTCCCACCTGTCAACGTGACCAAAAATCCTATTATCTTGGACACTGAGCCTCCGCATGCTACTCATAAACCTGACTTGCGAGATAATGAACAATCCCCACACATTCAAGCACTTAACTGTACAGAACAGCATGTTGATTCATGTGCCGCTGCTGTTAAGCCTGTGGATGGGGCAATGGCCTCTTTGACGGACCTTTGCCAAGCCGGGTGCGCTCACTTGGCAGGCCGGAAGGAGAGTATTAGGCCCGAGAATATACCTCATGCTTTGGGCGGGTCTTCACCAAGCATGGAGGTTGGTTTTCACATAGAGCAGCCTTCGATCCAAAATGATTCTTCCATGGGCAACAATGATAATTCATCTAGGGTGATGTTAGCTCAAGTGGCTAACCCGAGTCCTCCAGGTGTACGACAAACCGCTCTTTCCCAGCGTGAGCTGCACTCAAACAGCCCCCAGGCTAGCCGGATGAGATGTGAGCTAAATACCACAGCAGTTGTCCCTTCATTCACTCTAGATGAATCACTTGGGTATTCTCATGATATTGATCAGAATTTTGATTCGTCACGAGCTACTTCCTATGACTCTCCAAGTGTAGATGGCCACGTTGATATTTTCCAGGATGCGCGTGATCAGAATGCGCTTCGACATAGCCCATCATTTGAAAATATCACTAAGGCACATCCAAAGCAATCTAAGCAGAAGGTACCGAAGGCACCACAACCTCACAAACGCCAGACTCGGAGCATGTTTAAATCTACTACAGGTGTTATCCCAAAACCATCTTGTTAATAATGAATTTCAATATTTTGGTTTGGAACATCCGCGGTATTGCGGATACGATCTCGCAAGATTATTTATTCAACCTAAGAACGAAGAATAAACTGAATTTGATGGTGATTGTTGAGCCCATGACAGCCCTGGATGTGACCTTTATGAAACGCAGGTTTTCCTTTGATATGGTCTTTTCGAATATTTCCAATCATATTTGGTGTTTTGCTGATTCTAACACATCCGTCGAGCTACTTGTGAACCACGAGCAGTATTTGCATGTCCAAGTTTCCAACCCTCTCTTTGCTCAGCCTTTCCATTGTTCATTTATTTATGCGAAATGCTCTAGGTGGGATAGGCGAACCTTGTGGGATGACCTAAGGACCTTGTGCACCTCAGGACCATGGCTACTAGCAGGAGATTTTAATACGGTTCTGAACATTTCAGAAAGAAAAGGATGTAAAGCTCCAAAATTGAGGTCTATTGAGGAGTTTAGTGATATGGTACAAGACTGCGAACTACATGACCCAGGTTTCATAGGCAGCCAATTTACGTGGACGGACAAGAAGAAGAAATGGCAGAGGCTTGACCGCGTCTTGATCTCTAATGGCTGGTCCGACCTGTTCCATGTTACAAAAGTCCACCATCTAACAATGTTCAAATCAGATCACGCACCTCTTCTTATCCATTTGGAGAATAATGCATTCAGGGGGCCTACAGCCTTTCGATTTCAACATATGTGGTGTAAACACCATGATTTTCTACAATTTGTTGAGACTAATTGGTCTCAACCTCTTATTGAAAAAGGAATGTGCAAGCTTCAGCAAAAACTCTATCGTCTGAAGATGGCGTTGAAATGGTGGAATAAAAACATATTCGGGAATATTTGTGATGCTGTGGCAGCAAAGGAGGCTGAAGTACAACAGTGGGAGCGTGCATTTGAGAGCAATCCATCAGATTTTAACCTGTTGCAGTGGAATAAAACAAGTGCAGAGCTGACTAGAGTTTTAGCCATGGAGCATGAGTTCTGGAAACAGAAAGCAACGTGCAGATGGGCCTCAGAAGGTGAACGGAACACAAAATTCTTTCAATCTATTGTGAGGAGGAAGAGGAAGAAGGCAGCAATCCTTTATATTAATGATGGTGATCACAATCTAGTGGACGCAGAGGATATTAAAAAGTCTGCAGTAAGCTACTTTCATCGGCTTCTAAGTGCTGATGATGTGAACTTGTTACCTACTAAGATGCTTTGCATCCCTAAGCTAGTTAGTAAGGAGGAATCAGATGATTTATGCAAGCTCCCATCTATAGATGAGGTTAAACAGGTGGTCTTTGGCATCAGTTCCGATAGTGCTGCTGGTCCCGATGGCTTTACCTCCTTGTTTTATCAACACTATTGGAACATTATTCAGAATGATGTGTATGAGGCTGTTTTGGACTTCTTTGATGGTGCCGATATGCCTAAGGCTTTCAAAGCGACGACCCTTGTCTTGATTCCTAAAATCGAATCACCTGAAACATGGTCAGATTATAGGCCTATTAGTCTTTGTAATGTGTCTAATAAGATCATTACAAAGCTCCTATCTAATCGTCTGGGGCATGTTTTACCTAATCTCATCTCAGAATCACAAAGTGGTTTCGTGCCGGGCCGCTCTATCCAGGACAACATACTATTAGCACAAGAAATGGTGCATACTCTCAACTCTAAATGCAAAGGGCATAAGCTGATCTTGAAGCTGGATATGGCGAAAGCCTATGACAGACTGCAGTGGCCTTTCTTGATCTAAGTACTCCAAGCTATGGGATTTTCAGATCGATGGGTAACTATGATTAAGAGGTGTATTTTTAACTGTCATTTCTCTATTCTGCTTAATGGTGTTACAACGGGGTTTTTCATATCCACAAGAGGATTAAGGCAAGGGGACCCATTATCTCCAGCTCTCTTCGTCCTTGCAGCAGAGTGGTTGTCAAGATCCCTTGATAATTTATACCATCAAGACCCTTCCCTTAGATATGACGATAAAATGCAGCTGGTTGTCTCCCACTTAGCGTACGCAGATGACATTATTGTTTTTGCCAAATCCCAAGGAGCGAATATTACTCGATTGATGGACTGTTTACGGACTTATGAAGCAGTCTCGGGGCAACTTATAAGCACTAATAAGAGTCAAATTATCGTTGGTAAGCATTGTACAGGACTTCAAAAGAAATACTTGACTCTTGCTACTGGTTTTCAACTCACAAATCTTCCTATCACATATTTGGGTGCTCCACTGTACGTGGGTAATAAGAAGGAGACTCTCTATGCTGAGCTGCTTGATAAGGTCAAAGCCAAACTTTTGGGTTGGGAGAAGACGGCGTTAGCTCACGGTGGCCGGCTAACTCTCATTAAGAGTATTTTGAGCTCAATGCCTCTTTATTTGTTTCAAGTTTTGGAACCCCCTCAGTCTATTATCAATTTGCTGGAGAAAATGTTCAATAATTTTTTCTGGGGAGACTATGGCTATCAACGGAAAATTCATTGGTCGACATGGGCTGAATTGTGCTACCCAGTGGAAGAAGGCGGTTTGGGCGTTAGAAAGTTGGAAGATGTGGTGGAGGCCTTTTCATGGAAACTTTGGTGGAAACTGAGATTGCAAGACTCCATGTGGGCTAAATATATGAAGGAAAAGTATGTTAAATGGTTCCACCCTGCTCAACCGCCTTGTTCTTCGACGGACTCTCATGTTTGGAGGCGTTTGGTAAAGATTCGAAATAGAGTCAAATCAAATATTTTTTGGATCCTTGGTGAAGGGAAATGCTCTTTTTGGTACGACTCATGGATGGATGAGCAGTCTCTTTCTCAGCATCTTAGCAGATGAGTGTGTCGGTTGGAGCCCGTTTGCACATTTTGGACTGAAGGTAGGTGGAACATTGATGCGCTTAGCACGGTTCTCCCTGATACTTGGGTGCAGCGGATTGTTCAAGTCCCTATTAACTATGGCTGTCCTGACAAACTCCTCTGGAAGAGATCCCTTACGGGTGACTTCACCACCAGGTCTGCTTGGCAACAGATAAGGGTGCCGAGACCTCCTAATACGGTGCTGCAATCATGCTGGACAAAGCAAATACGGCCAACTATCTCTGTATTCCTGCTTCGCTTAACGAGAGAATGGCTAGAGGTGGATAGTCGGCTGCAGTAGAAGGGGATTCAGATTGTATCTAAATGTAAATGTTGTGAGAGCCAAGAAGATTTTGAGCATCTTTTCTTCCGTAGTACTAAAGCCTCTGTTATATGGCGCACGCTGGCGGATATATTTAACGTCCCATATCCAAACACAACTTCGGTTACTCATATGTTGCAGTATTGGCGGGCAAATAATGTGACTAATGGACATGTTAGATCATTGATCCCAATGCTTGCACTATGGCATATATGGGAGGCACGGAATGATTCGAAGCACAGGAAGAAGAAGTTCCTCTTTTCACGCATTATCTGGAAAATTCTCCATTCCCTGTACATCATTTATAGCAGCAATACTTTTGAGGCAAAGCATTGGAAAGGTTATTTGTCACTTGCTCACAACTGGGGCTTCGTGCTCAAATCACGTAAGAAGCAGGCTGTTCGTATTGTTAGATGGCTAAAACCTGATGCCATAACCTTCAAATTGAACACAGATGGGGCTGCAAAGGGGAACCCGGGTACAGCCGAGGCGGGAGGTGTCCTGCGGGATCATAGAGGACAGGTTTGTTGGGCTTTTTACTTGTATTTGGGCATCAAGACAAATAACTACGCAGAGTTGGCTGCTGTCGAGAGTGGCCTCCGAATTTGTTTGGAAAAAGGGGTTCACAATGTATGGCTAGAATTGGATTCCCAAGTAGTGATAGCTTAGATCAAGGCACGGCAAGGTCCTTGGGATGTGCAGCAGCTTTTGATCAAAATTCTGCTGCTCATGAGGAAACTTGATGTTCGAATTTCTCATATTTTTAGGGAAGGGAACCAAGTTGCTGATTTCTTGGCCAACTATGCTTGTGAGACACTCTCTTCAGCCGTGTTGGAGGACATCAACATCCAAGGTAAGATTCACGGTCTTCTTAAGCTGGACAGATTGGGGTATACCAACTTTAGACATTCTTGATCTGATATTTGCAATGCTTGAAGCAGATATTATGCAAGGTTTTGATTATTTGTTTTTGGTTTGTACTGTTTGTCCTCGGGGACTGCTCTTGAGATGGTGACTTAGGCAAGGGGCGGTTTGCTTGCTGACTTTTGCACGGGCCCCTGCTCTTATGATTCTTTGGATTGGGTCCTTTGCATTATATGGCAGTGGGCAATCTCTCCTGCTGCTGCTGTTCTGTCACATTTTTATTCAATTGCTTGCTGTGGCTGTTTTTGTATATATTTTGGGAGATCCTGTGGTGCTGCTAATACTTTCCTATATGGTCTCTATGAATCATGTGGTGGTATGTGCATGGTGCATAGGTAGGAGGAAGTTCAACAGCTGGCTATGCTTTGGTGTGGGCAAGATATATTTTCTGAATTTTTCCCCCTGCAGCATATGTTACCTTACTCTTGAAACATGTAGTCAGAGGTTTAAAACTTGCTTATTTGGGGATTCTTTGTTGTGGTTGAGTGGGTCCACGAGCTGTTCCTTTTGCATGGGGAGTTATTTAGATGTTGAAACCTACCAGGGGGGGAAATGTAATTTTCGAAACTGTCTAAGGAGACGCACTTTTGAACTGATGACCCTATTGGATCAACACTTGAATAGACTATGCACCTGTTGCTGTTATACCATCTCATTGTTTGCCATTTTGTGGCAGAACGTGAACTCTGCTGTTCTTGAGCTTGGAGGGGGACATCCACCACTTTCTGGCTACTGCATTGGTGATAGCAGGAGGGGTAAGTTGTTGCTGCCCTGTTTCGGGTGCAATATACTGATTGTGGTTTTCATGGTTAGTTTGGATGATGATATGCACATATTATTATGGGAGGATGTTAGTCGGCTGTCAGTAGCCAAGGCATGGATGCATGGGGGATTTTTAACTGCTGTACAGCTGCTGCAACGCTGGATATTTTTCCAGGACATCAGTTTGGGGTTAGGATGTGTTCATAACCATGCTTACATTGGGGTATTTTTGATTCAAATTGGGCTTGGGTTGCTGCAAATTATTTGGTGTCAGCAGGTTGGCTTGGTATATACCAGAGGAGTTTTTGTGTTCTCTAAAGTCTGCCGGGGGGAGTTTTGTAACTTTCGACAGAACAGTAGGGATTCACAGCAGCAGTGGAGTCTTGACAATAAAATATTGCAGGGGGATTTTTTCAAGATGATGAGAAACTGCAGGGGGGTAATTGATATCATCTACTTTGAGTTTTTGAGAAGCTTGAAGGATTATGATGCTCTCCATATCTGCCAAGGGGGTTTCTGTAATTTTCAAAACCTATTCAACAGACACAGTTTCTGCTTTCACTTTTGCCGGGGGGGACATTGTAATTTTCAATACCCAGCCAGAGTTGCTGCTACATTTCATCTGCTGCTGTTGCTCTGTATACAAGGGGTTTATAGTAATTTTCGAACTCTGATGAGGGGCCAAATTTTGAAGATGCTTGATGGGCTTCCTGTGGTTGCAAAGGCAGCTGGACCACTATCTTGGTGTTTATGTGGCCTTAATTCCGTGGCAGCAGCTGCGAATTATTTAACCAATTGTTGCATAGCTGCTGCAGTGATGGGTGCCCAAAGGGGTTGCTATAAATGCAGGTCACGATCCAGTCCATTATCTAATAATAATATCCACTTGTTGGGCCAAAAGCAGGATAGTATATGGGCGGCAACACTAATTTGGCATAAGCAAGGGAGAAGGCCTTACAATTCCAGCGTGCACGAGCTTATTGCTACTTTGGCGCAACACAACGTTCGTGGAGCGTTGGCTAACTTAATTTTAGAGTCATCTCTTGAATATTCTTGTTTCAGTAATACGAGCTACTTTCCTTTTGTTTATTTTAATTCTTTAGATCCCATTTGTAAAGGGAGTAGTACTCCTTATTTACAATTTGCGAAACACTTAGGGTTTCTCATTTTGCTACTTATGTATTTTGTGAACTTTCCTATGTAATAATTTTTGATTATTAATAAAGGGGTGGGGTCCCCACAGAAAACCCTACGGCGGGCACGTGCCGGTTTTATCAAAAAAAAAAAAAACCCTAAACCCCTAAACCCTAAACCCTAAACCCTAAACCCTAAAACCCTAAACCATACAGATTAGTAGAAATGTCGAAGAGGGAAAAGAAGAGGGAGGAGGATGACGCACTCTCCGAAGGCGACAAGCCCCCAAAGAAGACTGCAAAGGCCGATAGTGATTCTGATGACACTGATCAAATTTTGGTCTGCGAGCTGTCGAAGAATCGAAGAGTGACTGTGAGGAACTGGCAGGGGAAAGTTGTGGTGGATATTAGGGAATTCTATTATAAAGACGGAAAGGAATTTCCTGGCAAAAAAGGTATTTCGTTGCCCATGGACCAGTGGAAAATACTTAGAGATTACGTGGATGAAATTGACGAGGAGGTTGCTGGGAATACCTAGAACATGGGAGTATGGTTTTGTATTCTTGCAAGAGCAAAAATCTCAATAGTAAAATGGTGTCACAATTGGAAATACTGAATGACCTGTTGTCACGCATTTTCTTTTGTATGATAACTATCCTTAGGAAAGTCTTCATGGGGCTTGTAGGTATATGAACCGTCGTGCTTAACTTATATGGTCGTTTAATGTCCCAATGTTGATGGTTGGGTACGCTAAAAAAAAAAAAAAAAAAAAAAAAAAACCCCAAACCCCAAACCCTAAACCCCAAACCAAAGCCCAAACCCAAAACCCAAAAAAACTTTCTCTCTCTATAAAATCCTCTGCCTTCTCTCTAGATTTTCTTCCTTGTCTTTGGTCCAATTTTCGGTGATGCCGCCGGCTGGGATGCCGCTGGATAAGAGGCCTCCACTCCCTCTTCCACCTCGTCGGACCTTCGCGGAGGTCACCAGTCCCGAAGCCAGCTTTCATTCTGACGTCTCTTCCCGTGTACAAAAGAAGTTCTTCAACAATGCCTTGGGACCAATGGGCACTGCTGCCCGGAAAAATGGCTTCAAGACGCTCAAACTTTCATCCGAAGAATGCGATCAGTTGATGAAGCCATATCAATACGCCCTTGTGGGTAAATTCCCATGTGGTGGACCTTCTTGGAAAACTGTTAGAACCCTCTTCCATAACTTCAAATTCAACGGGGTTTACCAGTTTGGAGTTATTGACGACAAACATTGCTTAATCATCTTCTCTAAACCTGAAGACTACAATCGCCTGTGGAAAAAAAAGATCCTGGATTTTCACGGTTTCACTATGCGCATTCTTAAGTACACTGCTGAGTTTGATCCTGAAGTGGAGTCCTCGATTGTGCCGGTTTGGGTAGAACTCCCCAAGCTCAAGCCGCACCTCGCCAACGATCGATGCGTTTGGGGGCTCGCTGAACTGCTGGGGACGCCGCTGCGCATGGATGAGCCCACGTCGGACCATACTCGCCCGAGCACCGCGCGCGTCTTGGTCGAAATTGATGTCAAGCAACCCATGGACGAGATGCTTCTGGTCGAGTATGGAGCCACTGACATCTTACAAAAGGTCTTGTATGATCCCATCCCTCACTATTGTGATTCCTGTCGGGGCTTTCACCAAAAGAATGAATGCAAAACGAATTATCAAGAGCAGCGACCCTCAGGTGTTCGACAATATGCCCAAGAGAAAATAATTGATAATAATTCTTCTAACCCCCCACATGTTCGTCAAAACGCCAAGGAGACAGCTGCTCATGAGTGGCGGATTGTCTCGAAGGCTAGAAGGAAGCATTCGGACCTTGATAAGGGTAAGGCTGTTGAAGTGACATCTGCTCCAAGCCTTAGCCCTGCTCTCGGTAATTCAAACCCTTCGCAGCCCTGGAAACTATTAACGAGGAGGAAGACCGGGAAGTGGAATGTGCTGCCGCTAACAGTGAGTATTCCCACCTCAATGTCACTGCCCCTGCACCGACTCCAAGAGTTCATGATGCTCCCATGAAGCCTCCAAAAGGACCCCTGCTCCACGATGACAGTCTTCAGAGAGTAAGTACTGAGAATGAATTGCCTGAAGAAGTTCCTACTGTAGTCACCAATGTACATAGTTTTACCAACCAAGAAGTTATCGTGCACCACCATAAAGGAGTCCCAACTGAAAATGAGGTTATACCGGAAGAAGGGAACGAAGTTACTGCTGTTCCAGAAATTGACGCCTCCCAACAGTCAGCTGCTGCACCCCCTACTTCAATGGCTTTCCTCTCTCAAGATGACACACAAAACCAAGCCCATGCTCACAGTGATCTTCTTTGTTGTTCTCCTGTTGCTCCCACCCAAGGGGATAATCGCCTCAGTGTCCCAGCTGCTCCCATCCACTTTTTAACCGCTTGTAACGCTGCTGGGCAGCCCCAAGTCGGAATACTTGCTGGAAATGAGGCAGTGACGGACATTGAGCGCGAAGCTGCCATTACACTAGAACTTGGTGCCTCTCGGCCTCATCAGCCAGCCCTTGTTTCCAGCCCCACAACAGGAAGTTTGCAGCCCCCTATTGCAACGACTTCCCCTCCCCAAGATAATCAACATCATCCAGCTCCAGCCACTGTCGAACAGAGCAGGGGCCCTTATTTTTTAAATACTGCTGGTGCGGACGATTCTCACATCCCGGTTAACACTAATGTCCATAGCCCTATGCAACAGCTTGTCTTTGAGGAGGCTCGAACTGCTGCGGCCCATAAAAGGGGAGGAACAGTCGATGATGCATCCCTTCAGAAGAAAGACAAAGCTATGAAACCGGAGATGCCACCTCCTATTCAGAGACAAACCAAGAGCAAAAGTAAACCCACTAAAGAAGGTATTTTCTTTATCAATAATCAATGAATTTAAACATATTGGTGTGGAATATTAGAGGTATTGCAAATTCTAATACCCAAAAGTACTTACATCGGTTGAGGAAAAAAAAAGAAGTTAAATATTCTTTTTATTATTGAGCCTATGACTGATCTTGATGCTAGCTTTATGACTCGTAGATTTGGTTTTGAGCATGTTGTGGCAAATGTGGCTAATCAAATCTGGGTCTTTTCTGACTCTTACACCACTATTTCTATACTTGAGAACCATGAACAATTTATCCTTGTTGAATTCTCCCACCCATCAGTTGCTAAGCCATTTTTATGCTCCTTTGTGTATGCCAAATGCTCGAGATGGGAACGGCGTGAGTTATGGGATGGCTTGAGAAATATTTGCACCTCCTCCCCTTGGCTTGTGGCCGGGGACTTTAATACAGTGCTGTCCACCTCTGAGATGAAAGGCTGTGCTTCTCCAAAGTTGGGAGCTATCGAAGAATTTGCAGAATTTGTACAAGACTGTGAGCTGCAAGATGCGGGCTGCATTGGGAGTCAATTTACTTGAACGGATAAGAAGAGAAAATGGAGGAGACTTGATAGGGTGCTGCTCTCGTACGAATGGGCTGACCTAGTCACGACCTCCCGAGTTAGCCATTTATCCCCACATAAATCTGATCATGTCCCTTTGATGATCCAGTTGGAGAATCATGACTTCAGAGGGCCATCCTCTTTTCGTTTTCTGCATATGTGGTGCCACCACCATGGATTTCTTGAAGAAGTTCAGCGGAACTGGAACATACCTATTGCAGAAATTGGGATGGTGAAACTACAACGTAAGCTTAGCCGGCTCAAACAACACCTGAAATGGTGGAATAAACAAGTGTTTGGCAATGTTTTTGATGCAGTGGAGGCGAAGGAGGCTGCTGTCCAATATTGTGAGCGCCGTTTCGAGCAAGATCCATCAGAACAAAACCTGATCGACTTGAACCGATCAAGTGCAGAGCTCACTAAAGCCTTAGTTATGCAAGAGAGCTATTGGAAGCAGAAAGCCGCCTGTAAATGGGCAGCAGAAGGGGAGCGCAACACTAAATTTTTTCACTCAATTGTTAAGAAGAAACGTGTTCGAGCAACCATCCACACTATTTTGGAAGGAGACCAAGTTATCATGAGTCCTCCCCACATTAAACAATCTGCTGTGGATTTCTTCCAGAAGCTTTTGAGTTCCGGAGATGAGGAGCTGCTTCCGGATGATTTTGCTTGTATTCCAGAGATTATATCGAAGTCAGACTCTGATAACCTGTGTGTCACACCCACTCTTGACGAAGTGAAGGAAGTGGTGTTTGATATCAGTTCCGACAGCGTGGCGGGCCCTGATGGTTTTTCCTCTCTTTTCTTTCAGACCGGTTGGGATATTGTGGGGTTGGACATCTTTGAGGCAATCCTGGACTTCTTTAATGGGAACCAAATGCCTAGAGGGTTTAAAGCTACTACGTTAGTCCTTATCCCCGAGGCCATCACAGCCTCCTCTTGGGCTGATTATAGACCGATCAGCCTGTGCAACGTGACCAATAAGATCATTTCTAAACTCATATATAAGCGATTGAGTCAAGTTTTGCCCGACTTGATCTCCGTGGAACAGAGCGGCTTCGTTGCTGGACGATCCATTCAAGATAACATCCTCTTAGCACAAGAATTGGTACATTCGCTAAATGTGAAAGACCAAGGGGATAAGCTTATCCTCAAACTGGACATGACCAAAGCTTATGACAGGCTCCAATGGCCGTTTCTCTTCCTTGTTCTTGAAAACATGGGGTTCTTCGAAAAATGGATTTCTATGATACGAAGATGTATACAGGGCTGCTGCTTCTCGGTGCTTGTGAATGGGTCCAGTACGGGTTTCTTTCAGTCCTCCCGGGGCCTTAGACAAGGCGATCCCCTCTCTCCGGCTTTGTTCATTCTCGCAGCTGAATGGCTTTCCAGGAGCTTGGACTCTCTCTTTCACCGTATCCCCTCTCTCAGATATGATGGTGATGCTCGACAGGTGATTTCCCATCTGGCCTTTGCGGACGACATAATTATCTTCGCTAAGTCCTTGGATGGAAATATTGCTGCATTGATGGACTTGTTGTGTAAATATGAAGCAGTCTCGGGCCAGCTTATTAGCTGCTCCAAGAGTCTTTGCGTGGTGGGCAAACATTGTAACACCGTGCAAAGGCACTACATTCAGATGGCCACCGGATTTGCTATGACCTCTCTCCCTATCACTTATCTTGGGGCCCCCTTATACGTTGGAAATAAAAAATCTGCTCTTTATACTGATCTTTTGGATAAGATCAGGAATAAGATTGTGGGTTGGGAGAAGACTGCACTTTCTCATGGTGGGAGACTCCTGTTGATTCAAAGTGTTCTGAACTCTATACCGCTGTACATTCTCCAAGTGCTACAGCCTCCTCGGTCTATTCTTAACAAGATCGACAAGCTCCTTAACAAGTTCTTCTGGGGCGACTATGGCCATCAAAAGAAGATTCATTGGACTTCTTGGCCGAATGCTTGTTATCCTTACGATGAGGGTGGGCTAAATGTCAGAAAACCTGCCGATCTTATTGAGGCCTTCTCATGGAAACTTTGGTGGAATTTCAGAAAACATTCATCTTTATGGGCGAATTACATAAGGGAGAAGTATGTCAAATGGTTCTTCCCCCTTCATGCTCCTTCTCATCCAAAACACTCTTGTATTTGGAAACGCTTGGTTAGTGTACGCACGGCAGTTGAGGCTCATTTCTTCTGGACTTTAGGCCGGGGAGACTGCTCCTTTTGGTATGACTGTTGGGTGGGTGAAGCCCCGCTCTCCACCTTATTAAACAGGCCAGTTTGTAGACTGGAACCTGTTAACACTTATTGGAACAATGGGAAGTGGGACGAGAGCAAGCTGAGTTCTATCCTACCCCCTCATCTTGTTCAACAGATTGGTCAAGTCCCGATTGGCCGTGGTAACGACGACATCCTCATTTGGAAAGCCTCCCCTACAGGCAGATTTACTACGAAGTCCGCGTTTGAAACTATCCGTGATAGTCGGGAACACCATGGTCTTCTAACGCAAGCTTGGAGTAAACAAATCAGACCTACAATCTCTGTTTTTATTTGGCGTCTTCTCAATAATTGGATACCAGTCCACACAAGACTGCAAAAAAAGGGAATCACCATGGTCTCTAGATGCTATTGTTGTGGAGACAGTATTGAGGATCTTCAGCACCTCTTCTTTAAAAGCCCTAAAGCTAGGGATATTTGGGTTTTCTTTTCCGAAATCTTTAATATCCCTGCCATTGACACAGATAGCGTGGCCACTCAGCTCAATCATTGGAAAAATCATGCGACTTCCTGTATTAAAGGTAATGTCAGGTGTGTGGTGCCTATTCTAATTCTTTGCCACATTTGGGAGGAGAGAAATGATTGTGTCCATCGACACAGGAAGTTCCTTGCCACACGAATTGTTTGGCGGGTCCTTCATTCATTGTTTACTCTTTACATTGCCAAAGTCTTCACTTGGAAGCACTGGAGAGGGGACATTCTATTGGCAGCCCAACTGGGTCTCAAATTTGATCTCTCCGCCTTACAGTCGAGACCTACTCGTATTGTCTATTGGCTGAAACAGGACATTGGATGGATTAAGCTTAATACAGATGGAGCGTCAAGAGGCAACCCGGGAGCCGCGGGCTCAGGAGGTGTTATTCGGGACCATCTCGGTGAGGTGATCATTTGCTTCTACTCTTTCGTTGGACATCAATCCAACACTTTCGCTGAATTACATGCTGTCAAGAAAGGACTGCAATTGTGTTGTGACCGTGGACTCCAAAGTGTTTGGGTGGAAGTTGACGCAACTTCTATTCTTCGCCTCATTCAATCCAACACTATCACCATTTGGAAGTTGTCACATCTTCTTATGGAGATTCAAGAGCTCAGAAGCAAACTCAATGTGCGTTTCTCTCACATTTACCGAGAGGGGAACAAAGTGGCGGACTCTTTGGCTAACTTGGCTTGCGATGAGCAATCTTCTGTGACTTTGGAAGGCTATCAAATTCAGGGGCCTATTTGTGGACTGCTTAAGATGGACAAGTGGGGTTTCCCAAACTTTAGATTCAAATGATTGCCCATTTGCTTTTTTGGTTGGCTTGTAGTTTGCCTACTTGGTCCTTCCTCGGTATTTTCCCTCATTTCATCACTTCCTTGTTGATTTGGGATTTGTGGTGGTTTGTTTGCTGCTGTTTTATCTTTTCTAGGGCTGATCTTGGTGTTGGGGGGGGGGGTTATTTTCTCTGTTTTCCTGCCAGGGGGGTAATGGTAATTTTCGAATCATGCCCCCTTGGCTTTCTGTGCTCTTTCAGTTCTGCTGCTGCTCTGTCATGCTTGAATTTTGGTTTGTTTGGTGTGGCTTTTTGGAGTTTTGGACTATACTTGACTTCGGGGGGAGTTTTCTCCCACTGCATACCTGCCAGGGGGGTTTCTGTTATTTTTCCAAACCTGCCGGCAGTCATTCTGTGCACAAACAGAGTTGTTGCAGTCTCTGTCTTGGCACAAGGAAGTGTGCTTGGGAGCTTCTTGCCTTTGGTCGATGCAGGTGGGCGTGTTGTCGATATCTTCCTGGGAAAATCGGGTCGGATGCACTGTTGTGGCTGGTGCAGCCGCTGCTGCTCAACGGATCGACGGTCTGCCGATTTGCTCCCCAGGTCAGACTTCAACTTGGCCCTGGTGCTCAGCTTCTCTGGAATATTTGGTTGAAAAGTGGTCCTCCCTTCTCGGACCAATTTCGGTTTGGGCTGCTGAAAATTCGCGAAGTTTTTTTGTTTAGTGTGAACTCGGGATGCACATACACAGTTTTCTTCACCCATTTTCAGCAGCACACGGAAATCTTTGGCTATTATTTTTGGTGGTGTTGGAACCATTTTCTTTTCCTTATTGACAACCACATTGTTTGTAAAAAGAGTACAACTCCTTATTTTGTGATGATTGGCGTCATTCATTATACTTTGAATTACCATGTCCGCCAAAATGGTATCCTTATCAATTGGCATACGAGCTACAAGATTTATCATATGTATGCATACCGTGGTTCCTTGGTTGACAAATACTTTGGATTTGATGCCCGTTTATCTTTGGAGGTCTTTTTGGAGTATTTTACCTCTTGTAAAGGGCGTAGTACCCCTTACTTTTGCTTTTATTTTACTTACACTTTTTGTAAAGGGAGTAGTACTCCTAATTTATGCTTTTGCTTTACTCATAATTTTTGTAAAGGGAGTAGTACTCCTAATTTATGCTTTTATGTCACTCACATTACTTGTAAAGGGAGTAGTACTCCTTATTTACATCTTATTAGATGCTTAGGATTTAATGTTTGCCTACTTATGTATTTTGCGAACTTTCCTTTGTAACTATTTTTCTGATTTTAATAAAGGGGGGGGGGGACCCCACAGAAAACCCTACGGCGGGCACGTGCCGGTTTTTTAAAAAAAAAAAAGAAAAAAAAAACCCTAAACCCTAAACCCAAAAAAACACCCAAAAACTTTCTCTCTCTAGAAAATCCTCTCCCTTCTCTCTAGACTTTCTTCCTTATCTTTGGTCCTGTTTTCGGTGATGCCGCCGGCTGGGATGCCGCCGTATAAGAGGCCGCCACTCTCTCTTCCACCTCGTCGGACCTTTGCGGAGGTCACCAATCCCGAAGCCAGCCTTCATTGTGAGGTCTCTTCCCGTGTACAAAAGAAGTTCTTCAACAATGCCTTGGGACTAATGGGCACTGCTGCCCGGAAAAATGGCTTCAAGGCGCTCAAACTTTCATCCGAAGAATGTGATCAGTTGATGAAGCCATATCAATACGCCCTTGTGGGTAAATTCCCATGTGGTGGACCTTCTTGGAAAGCTGTTAGAACCCTCTTCCATAACTTCAAATTCAACGGGGTATATCAGTTTGGAGTTATTGACGACAAACATTGCTTAATCATCTTCTCTAAACCAGAAGACTACAACCGTCTGTGGAAAAAGAAGATCCTGGATTTTCACGGTTTCACTATACGCATTCTTAAGTACACCGCTGAGTTCGATCCTGAAGTGGAGTCGTCGATTGTGCCGGTTTGGGTCGAACTCCCCAAGCTCAAGCCGCACCTCGCCAACGATCGATGCATTTGGGGGCTCGCTGAACTGCTGGGGACGCCGCTGCGCATGGATGAGCCTACGTCGGACCGTACTCGCCCGAGCACCGCGCGCGTCTTGGTCGAAATTGATGTCAAGCAACCCATGGACAAGACGCTTCTGGTCGAGTATGGAGCCACTGACATCTTACAAAAGGTCTTGTATGATTCTATCCCTCATTATTGTGATTCCTGTCGAGGCTTTCACCCAAAGAATGAATGCAAAACGAATTATCAAGAGCAGCGACCTTCAGGTGTTCGACAATATGCCCAAGAGAAAATAATAGATAATACTTCTTCTAACCCCCCACATGTTCGTCAAAACGCCAAGGAGACAGCTGCTCATGAGTGGCGGATTGTCTCGAAGGCTAGAAGGAAGCATTCGGACCTTGATAAAGGTAAGGCTGTTGAAGTGACATCTGGTCCAAGCCTTAGCCCTGCGCTCGGTAATTCAAACCCCTTCGCAGCCCTGGAAACTATTAACGAGGTGGAAGAGAGGGAATTGGACTGTGCTGCCGCTAACAGTGGGAATTTCCAACTCAATGTCACTGCCCCTGCACCGACTTCAAGAGCTCAAGATGCTCCAATGAAGCCCCCAAAAGGACCCCTGCTCCACGATGACAGTCTTCAGAGAGTAAGTACTGAGAATGGATTGTCTGAAGAAGTACCTCCTGTTGTCACCAATGTACAGGACAGCTCCAATAACCACAACACTTTACATACCTGCTCTCCATCTCCTCCCACCCAAGCGGACAATCGCCTTAATGTTTCAGTTGCCCCCACTCAGAGCTTAACCAAACAAGTAGCCATTGTGCACCCACATATAGGAGTTCCAACTGAAAATGAGGTAGTGCCGGAAGAAGTGAAAGAATTTACTGCTGTCCCAGAAATTGACGCCTCCCAACAGGCTGCTGCAACCCCTACATCAATGGCTCTCCTCTCTCAAGATGACACACAAAACCAAGCCCATGCTCACAGTGGTCTTCTTTGTTGTTCTCCTGTTGCCCCCAACCAAGGGGATAATCACCTCAGTGTCCCAGCTGCTCCCATCCACATTTTAACCGCTTGTGACGCTGCTGGGCAGCCCCAAGTCGGAATACTTGCTGGAAATGAGGCAGTGACGGACATTGAGCGCGAAGCTGCCTTTACACTTGAATTTAGTGCCTCTCGGCCTCATTAGTCAGCCCTTGCTTCCAGCCCCACAACACGAAGTTTTCAGCCCCCTACTGAAACGACTTCCCCTCCCCAAGATAATCAGCATCATCCAGCTCCAGCCACTGTCGAACAGAGCAGGGGCCCTTGTTTTTTAAACACTGTTGCTGCGGACGATTCTCACATCCCTGTTAACACTAATGTCCATAGCCCTATGCAACATCTTGTCTTTGAGGAGGCTCGAACTGCTGCGGCTCATAAAAGGGGAGGAACAGTTGATGATGCATCTCTTCCGAAGAAAGACAAAGCTAAGAAACCGGAGATGCCACCTAGTATTCAGAGACAAACCAGGAGCAAAAGTAAACCCACTAAAGAAGGTATTTTCTTTATCAATAATCAATGAATTTAAACATTTTGGTGTGGAATATTAGAGGTATTGCAAATTCTAATACCCAAAAGTACTTACATCGGTTGAGGAAAAAAAAGAAGTTAAATATTCTTGTTATTATTGAGCCCATGACTGATCTTGATGCTAGCTTCATGACTCGTAGATTTGGGTTTGAGCATGTTGTGGCAAATGTGGCTAATCAAATCTGGGTCTTTTCTGACTCTTGCACTACTATTTCTATACTTCAGAACCATGAGCAATTTATCCATGTTGAATTCTCCCACCCTTCTGTTGCTAAGCCATTTTTATGTTCTTTTGTGTATGCCAAATACTCGAGATGGGAACGGCGTGAGTTATGGGATGCCTTGAGAAATATTTGCACCTCCTCCCCTTGGCTCGTGGCCAGGGACTTTAATACAGTGCTGTCCACCTCTGAGATGAAAGGCTGTGCTTCTCCAAAGTTAGGAGCTATCGAAGAATTTGCAGAATTTGTTCAAGACTGTGAGCTGCAAGATGCGGGCTGCATTGGGAGTCAATTTACTTGGACGGATAAGAAGAGAAAATGGAAGAGACTTGATAGGGTGCTGCTCTCGTACGAATGGGCTGACCTATTCACGACCTCGCGAGTTAGCCATTTATCCCGACACAAATCCGATCATGTCCCTTTGATGATCCAGTTGGAGAATCATGACTTCAGAGGGCCATCCTCTTTTCGTTTTCTGCATATGTGGTGCCACCACCATGGATTTCTTGAAGAAGTTCAGCGGAACTGGAACATGCCTATTGCAGAAATTGGGATGGAGAAACTTCAACGTAAGCTTAGCCGGCTCAAACAACACCTGAAATGGTGGAATAAGCAAGTGTTTGGCAATGTTTTTGATGCAGTGGAGGCGAAGGAGGCTGTTGTCCAAGATTGTGAGCGCCGTTTCGAGCAAGATCCATCAGAACAAAACCTGATCGACTTGAACCGATCAAGTGCAGAGCTCACTAAAGCCTTACTTATGCAAGAGACCTATTGGAAGCAGAAAGCCGCCTGTAAATGGGCAGCGGAAGGGGAGCGCAACAATAAAATTTTTCACTCTATTGTTAAGAAGAAACGTGCTCGAGCAACCATCCACACTATTTTGGAAGGAAACCAAGCTATCACGAGTCCTCTTCACATTAAACAATCTGCTGTGGATTTCTTCCACAAGCTTTTGAGTTCCGGAGAGGAGGAGTTGCTTCCGGATGATTTCGCTTGTATTCCAGAGATTATATCGAAGTCAGACTCTGATAACCTCTGTGTCACACCTACTCTTGACGAAGTGAAGGAAGTGGTGTTTGATATTAGTTCCGACAGCGTGGCGGGCCCCGATGGTTTTTCCTCTCTTTTCTTTCAGACCTGTTGGGATATTGTGGGGTTGGACATCTTTGAGGCAGTCCGGGACTTCTTTAATGGGAACCAAATGCCTACAGGGTTTAAAGCTACAACGTTAGTCCTTATCCCCAAGGCCATTACAGCCTCCTCTTGGGCTGATTATAGACCGATCAGCCTGTGCAACGTGACCAATAAGATCATTTCTAAACTCATATATAAGCGATTGAGTCAAGTTTTGCCTGACTTGATCTCCGTGGCACAGAGCGGTTTCGTTGCTGGACGATCCATTCAAGATAACATCCTCTTAGCACAAGAATTGGTTCATTCGATAAATGTTAAAGACCAAGGGGATAAGCTTATCCTCAAACTGGACATGACCAAAGCTTATGACAGGCTCCAATGGCCATTTCTCTTCCTTGTTCTTGAAAACATGGGGTTCTCCGAAAAGTGGATTTCTATGATACGAAGATGTATACAGGGCTGTTTCTTCTCGGTGCTGGTGAATGGGTCTAGTACGGGTTTCTTTCAGTCCTCCCGGGGCCTTAGACAAGGTGATCCCCTCTCTCCGGCTCTGTTCATTCTCGCAGCGGAATGGCTTTCCAGGAGCTTGGACTCTCTCTTTCAGCGTATCCCCTCTCTCAGATATGATGGTGATGCCCGACAGGTGATTTCCCATCTGGCCTTTGCGGACGACATAATTATCTTCGCTAAGTCCTTGGATGGGAATATTGCTGCATTGATGGACTTGTTGCGTAATTATGAAGCAGTTTCGGGCCAGCTTATTAGCTGCTCCAAGAGTCTTTGCGTGGTGGGCAAACATTGTAACACCGTGCAAAGGCACTACATTCAGATGGCCACCGGATTTGCTATGACCTCTCTCCCTATCACTTATCTTGGGGCCCCCTTATACGTTGGTAATAAAAAATCTGCTCTTTATACTGATCTTTTGGATAAGATCAGGAATAAGATTGTGGGTTGGGAGAAGACTGCACTTTCTCATGGTGGGAGACTCCTGTTGATTCAAAGTGTTCTGAACTCTATACCGTTGTATATTCTCCAAGTGCTACAGCCTCCTCGTTCTATTCTTAACAAGATCGACAAGCTTCTTAACAAGTTCTTCTGGGGCGACTATGGCCATCAAAAGAAGATTCACTGGACTTCTTGGCCGAATGCTTGTTATCCTTACGATGAGGGTGGGCTAAATGTCAGAAAAACTGCCGATCTTATTGAGGCCTTCTCATGGAAACTTTGGTGGAATTTTAGAAAACATTCTTCCTTATGGGCGAATTACATGAGGGAGAAGTATGTCAAATGGTTCTTCCCCCTTGATGCTCCTTCTCATCCAAAACATTCTTGTATTTGGAAACGTTTGGTTAGTGTTCGCACGGCAGTTGAGGCTCATTTTTTCTGGGTTTTAGGCCGGGGAGACTGCTCCTTTTGGTATGACTGTTGGGTGGGTGAAGCCCCGCTCTCTACCTTATTAAACAGGCCAGTTTGCAGGCTGGAACCTGTTAACGCTTATTGGAATAATGGGGAGTGGGACGAGAGCAAGTTGAGTACTATCCTTCCCCCTCATCTTGTTCAACAGATTGGTCAAGTCCCGATTGCCCGTGGTAACAACGATATCCTCATTTGGAAAGCCTCTCCCACAGGCAGATTTACTACGAAGTCCGCGTTTGAAACTATCCATGATAGTCGGGAACACCATGGTCTTCTAACGCATGCTTGGAGTAAACAAATCAGACCGACAATCTCTGTTTTTATTTGGCGTCTTCTCAATAATTGGATACCAGTCCACACAAGACTGCAAAAAAAGGGAATCACCATGGCCTCTAGATGTTATTGTTGTGGAGACAGTATTGAGGATCTTCAGCACCTCTTCTTTAAAAGCCCTAAAGCTAGGGATATTTGGGTATTCTTTTCAGAAATCTTTAATATACCTGCCATTGACACAGATAGCGTCGCCACTCGGCTCAATCATTGGAAAAATCATGCGACTTCCTATATTAAAGGTAATGTTAGGTGTGTGATGCCTATTCTGATTCTTTGGCACATTTGGGAGGAGAGAAATGATTGTGTCCATCGACACAGGAAGTTCCTTGCCACACGAATTGTTTGGAGGGTCCTTCATTCATTGTTTACTCTTTACATTGCCAAAGTCTTCACTTGGAAGCACTGGAGAGGGGACATTCTATTGGCAGCCCAACTGGGTGTCAAATTCGATCTCTCCGTCTTACAGTCGACACCAACTCGTATTGTCTATCGGCGGAAACCGGACATTGGATGGTTTAAGCTTAATACAGATGGAGCGTCAAGAGGCAGCCCGGGAGCCGCGGGCTCAGGAGGTGTCATTCGAGATCATCTCGGTGAGGTGATCGTTTGCTTCTACTCTTTCCTTGGCCATCAATCCAACACTTTTGCTGAATTACAGGCTATCAAGAAAGGATTGCAATTATGTTGTGATCGTGGACTCCAAAGTGTTTGGGTGGAAGTTGATGCAACTTCTATTCTTCGTCTCATTCAATCCAACACTATCACCATTTGGAAGTTGTCACATCTTCTTATGGAGATTCAAGAGCTCAGAAGCAAACTCAATGTGCGATTCTCTCACATTTACCGAGAGGGGAACAAAGTGGCGGACTCTTTGGCTAACTTTGCTTGTGATGACCAATCATCTGCGACTTTGGAAGGCTATCAAATTCAGGGGCCCATTTGTGGACTACTAAAGATGGATAAGTGGGGTTTCCCAAACTTTAGATTCAAATGATTGCCCATTTGCTTTTTGGTTTGGCTTGTAGTTTGCCTACTTGGTCCTTCCTCGGTATTTTCCCTCATTTCATCACTTACTTGTTGATATGGGATTTGTGGTGGTTTGTTTGCTGTTGTTTTATCCTTTCTAGGGCTGATCTTGGTGTTTGGGAGGGGGTTTTTTTCTCTGTCTTCCTGCCAGGGGGGTAATTGTAATTTTCGAATCTTGCTCCCTTGGCTTTCTGTGATCATTCAGATCTGCTGCTGCTATTTCATGCTTGAATTTTGGTTTATTTGGTGTGGCTTTATGGAGTATTGGACTATACTTGATTTCGGGGGGAGTATTTTCCCACTGCATACCTGCCAGGGGGGTTTCTGTTATTTTTCCAAACCTGCCGGCAGTCATTCTGCGCAAAAACAGAGCTGTTGCGGTCTCTGTCTTGGCACAAGGATGTGTATTTGGGTGATTACTACCTGTGTTAGTCATTTTGCTGCTGAACGGAGCAGGTGTGCGCGTCGTCGCAATTCTTTTGGGGACAACAGGATGCGTGCGTCCCTGCTACTACTGCTGCTTACGCAGCTGCTGACCAACGGGTCGCTGCTGTTCGTCTTTGTCTTCCAGATCAGATTTCAACTTGGGCTTGGGGATCATCAAACTCCTTGCGGTCAGCATGCTACTTTGGTCATCCCCAAGGGTGTTTTTGTGGCAGCTAAAACCTGCCAGGGGGCTCTCTGTAATTTTTGTAACATCTTTATTGCCATTCACTGCTGCTGGATTAATACCCACCCGGCCACCCATTTAATTTTGGAGGTTCATTTTGTCTGCTTCGCCTCTTGTACAGGGAGTGGTACTCCCAATTTACGCTTTTATGTTACTTACAACTTTTGTAAAGGGAATAGTATTCCTAATTTATGCTTTTATGTTAATTACACCTCTTGTAAAGAGAGTAGTACTCCTAATTTATGCTCTTATGGTAATCTCATTACTTGTAAAGGGAGTAGTACTCCTTATTTACAGCTTATTAGATACTTAGGCTTTAATGTTCGGCTCCTTATGTATTTTGCGAATTTCCCTTTGTAACTCATTTTCTTCTTTTTAATAAAGGGGGGGCCCCCACAGAAAACCCTACGGCGGGCACGTGCCGATTTTATTTAAAAAAAACCCTAAACCCTAAAACCCTAAAACCCTAAACCCTAAGCCGCCGGATATGGATGGCCATTTCATGGCCGGCGGTCCTTCCATGTCCGGCCGAACTTATGCTGGAGTCACCGGAGCTTCGGCGATAGATCCTTTCGCTCCTGACGGGCGGGAAAGAAAGAAAAATTTCGATTTGGCGACCTTCACACATGCGGGTATGGTGGTTGAACACAACGGGGAGAAGATTGTTGTCTTCTCCCCCACGGAGAAGGAGAAGTTATGTTAGGTGTTCAAATATTCTTTGAATGGAAAGTTTTCTCATGGCTGACCCTCCATGAACAACTTGCGTCTGTTCTTTACAAAGATGAATATAAAGAGAAGATTCAGGTTGATTCCAATTAATTCCAGCCATGTTTTAATTCATTTGTATGACCATGACGACTACTCACGGTTGTTTATGCGAGATGTGTGGTATTTTAATGGTTTCCCGATGCGAGTGTTTAAGTGGACTCCGGAATTTAACCTGAAATACGAGTCTCCGATTTGCCCGGTTTGGTTCAAAATACCTGAGTTGCCGTATCATATTTTTCCGGTGCCAGCATTGAGACCCTATCTCCCCGGCGCATTTTTATTTTAGCCGTTGAATGGATGTCTCGAGGGTTAGATGATCTTATTCGTCGACACAGGTCCATGCGATATCTTGAC
>CM047873.1:27026742-27115318 GCA_026212405.1 Petrea volubilis | reverse complement strand
CACAGAGTGGATTCGTGCCGGGCCGCTCCATCCAGGACAACATCGTTTTGGCGCAGGAACTGGTGCACACCCTCCACTCTAGATGCAAAGGGGATAAGCCCATCTTGATGTTAGATATGGCAAAAGCTTATGATCGATTACAGTGGCCTTTCTTGATCCATGTTCTTCAAGCTATGGGATTTTCGGAACAATGGATTTTTATGGTCAAGAGATGCATTGCTAACTGCCATTTCTCTATTTTGATCAATGGTGTTACTACGGGTTTCTTTACATCAACAAGAGGATTAAGGCAAGGGGACCCTTTATCTCCCGCACTCTTCGTTCTTGCAGTAGAGTGGTGTTCGAGATCTCTTGATGGTTTATACCATCAAGACCCTACCCTCAGATTCGACGATATATCGAACTTGGTGGTCTCCCATTTAGCGTATGCAGATGATGTTATTATTTTTGCAAAAGCTCAAGGAGATAGTGTTTCCCGATTGTTGGATTTGCTTCGCACTTATGAAGCAGTCTCTGGCCAACTCATAAGCAACAGTAAGAGTCATCTTATTATTAGCAAACACTGTCCCGATTTTTAAAGGAGGTATTTGACACTTGCTACTGGTTTTCAACTCACAAATCTCCCCATCACTTATTTGGGCGCTCCACTGTACGTGGGTAACAAGAAAGAGACTCTCTATGCCGACCTGATCGATAAAGTCAAAACCAAACTGCTGGGGTGGGAGAAGACAACATTAGCTCATGGTGGCCGACTCACTCTTATTAAGAGTGTCTTGAGCTCAATGCCTCTTTACTTGTTCCAAGTGCTGAAACCCCCTCAATCGGTTATTCACTTGTTGGATAAGATGTTCAATAAATTTTTCTGGGGAGACTACGGCTCTCAGAGGAAAATTCATTGGGCTACATGGGCTGATTTGTGCTATCCAGTGGAAGAAGGTGGCTTAGGTGTCTGAAAACTTCAGGATGTGGTGGAGGCCTTCTCTTGGAAACTTTGGTGGAAACTCAGATTGCAAGACTCCCTGTGGGCCAAGTATATGAAGGAAAAGTATGTTAAATGGTTCCACCCGGCACAGTCACCGGTGTCTTCATCGGACTCACATGTTTGGCGGCGTTTGGTTAAGGTTCGAAACCGAGTTGAATCTTATATCTTCTGGACTCTTGGTGACGGGAAATGCTCTTTTTGGTATGACGCATGGCTTGAGGAGCACCCACTCTCCCAGCTTCTTAATAGACGTGTGTGTCGGCTTGATCCCGTTCACACTTTTTGGACTGAAGGTAGATGGTATACTGTTGCTCTCAGCACGGTGCTCCCTGATGCTTGGGTTCAACGGATTCTTCTAGTCCCTATTAACCACAGCAGCCCTGACAAACTCCACTGGAAGGGCTCCATCACGGGGGATTTCACCACCAAGTCATCATGGCAGCAAATAAGGGTGCCGAGACCAATAAACACAGCGCTGCAGTCTGTTTGGACAAAGCAATTACGGCCAACTATTTCAGTTTTCCTTCTTCGTTTAATGAGAGAATGGCTTGAGGTAGATTGTCGTTTGCAACGGAAGGGGATTCAAATTGCATCCAAATGCCAATGCTATGGGAACTAAGAAGACTTTGAACATCTTTTTTTCCGTAGCAACAAAGCCACCATTATATGGCGCACCTTGGCTGACCTCTTTAATGTCCCGTACACAGATACAATTTCTGTTACTCATATGCTGCATTATTGGAGACCTAATAATGTAAGTGATGGACATGTTTGCACACTCGTCCCAATGCTTACCCTTTGGCATATATGGGAGGCACGGAATGACTCGAAGCATAGAAAGAAGAAGTTCCTTTTCTCTCGCGTTATCTGGAAAGTTCTTAATTTGCTGTACATCATCTACAACAGTAACACCTTTGAGGCAAAGCATTGGAAAGGCTATTTATCTCTTGCTCATAATTGGGGGTTCACTTTCAAATCTAACACAATGCGGGCTGCTCGTATCGTTACATGGCTAAAACCTGTCGTCACAACTTTTAAATTGAACACGGATGGGGCTACTAAAGGGAATCCGGGCACAGCTAGAGCTGGAGGCGTTCTGCGGGACCATAAAGGTCACGTTTGTTGGGCTTTCTACTCGTACCTGGGCAGCCAAACTAATAATTATGCTGAGTTAGTTGCTGTCGAACGTGGTCTTCACATTTGTTTGGACAGAGGGGTTCAAAATGTCTGGCTTGAACTTGAATCCCAAGTGGTGATCTCTTGGATTAAGGCACGGAATGGCCCTTGGGTTGTGCAGCATCTTCTAATTAAAATCCAGCTCTCTATGGCCAAGCTTAACGTGCGAATCTCTCATATTTTTAGGGAAGGGAACCAAGTAGCCGATTCCCTTGCTAACTATGCTTGTGAGACAACTAGTTCGAATTTTTTGGAGGCTATCAATATTCAAGGTAAAATCCTAGGCCTTCTCAAGATGGACCGATGGGGGTTCCCCAACTTTAGAAACTCTTAATTTGTTTTGTTATAACTGTGCTAATTCTCTGTCTTTTGCTTGGTTGTTTGGTTTGTGTTTGGACCCCCTACTATTGGGGGCTGTGTTGTGGTTGGTTTTTTGATTGTGTGTGATTGGTGTCTGCTTTTGGGACTCCCTTGTGGTGGTTTTGGTTTTGAGGCAGCCCCTGCTGTTGGGGGAATCCTTTTGATCAGAAAACCTGCCAGGGGGGTTTCTGTAATTTTTCTTACCTGTATAGAAGGCATTCTGTGAACAAACACAGCTGCTGCAGTCTCTTTGTTGACATAAGGAAGTGTGTTTGGGTGATTACAACCTTTGTTGGTCATTTAGCTTCTAAACGGAGCAGGTGTACGTGTCGTCGCAATCCTTTTGAGGACAACAGGATGCTTGCGGCCCTGCTGCTGTTGGTGCAAACGCAGCTGTCAATGGGTCGCTGTTGTTCCTGTTTGTCTACCAGCTCAGATTTCAACTTGGGAAAGGGAGTTGAACTCTTTATTTTGAGATGATTGAAGTCATGTCTTATATTATGGGCTGCCATTTCCGCAAGAATGGCTGCTTTAACACTTGGCTTACGAGCTACAACTCGGATCAAAAGATTGATTACCATTCTAAGCGTTTCTTGGTGGATAAATATTTTGGATTAAGCACCCACTTATTTTTGGAGGTGTTTTTTGCTTTCTTGGTCTCTTGTAAAGGGAGTAGTACTCATAATTTATGCTTTTATGTTACTTACAAATTTTGTAAAGGGAGTGGTACTCCTAATTTTTGCTTATTATGTATTTTGTGGACTTTCCAATGTAATAATTTTTTATTATTAATAAAGGGGTGGGGTCCCCATAGTAAACCCTACGGCGGGCACGTGCCGGTTTCTTTAAAAAAAAAAAATCCTAAACCTCATACCCTAAACTGCCACTGGGGTTGTAGCCCAGTGGTGGGGGTTCGAACCGGCACCAGTGAGGTCCTGAGTTCGAATCCTCTTGTCCTCTCCCCCTTTCCCCTTGAGTGAGTGTGTGCGTGTGTGTGGGGGTGTCTTTCCGGTTGACATCTATAGGGTGTCTCGAGTTGCTTGTAATAAAAAAAAAAACTTCTTTAAAAAAAAAAAAAACCAAACAAACCGAAAAAAATTTCTCTCTCAATGAAGGATTCCCCTCCAACCAACGTTCAACCGGCGGCGACTAAAAAGCCACCGGACAAGCGACCGCTACCTCTTCCTCCGCGTCGGACCTTTGTCGAAGTCACCAATCCCGGAGCCGGACAACTTTCTGAGACTTCCTCTCGTGAGCAGAAAAAATATTTCAATGACGTACTTGGAACGATGGGTATTGCTACCCGCAAGAATGGATTGAAGGCGTTGAAGTTGTCGCCTGAGGAATGCGAAACTCTGATGAAACCTTACCAATACACCCTTGTTGGCAAATTCTCGTGTGGAGGTCCCTCCTGGCGAACAGTTCGTATTTTATTTCACAACTTAAAACTGAACGGGATATATCAATTTGGGATTCTTGATGAATAGCATTGTCTAATTGTTCTCTCCAACCCAAAAGATTATAATCGATTATGGAGAAAGAAATTCTTAGATTTCCATGGTTTTACTATGCGAATATTGAAGTACACCGCTGATTTTGATCCGCAAGTTGAGGCGTCGGTTGTGCCGATATGGATTGAATTCCCCAAGCTCAAGCCACACCTTGCCAACTCACGGTGCATTTGGGGGCTGGCTGAACTACTCGGTATGCCGTTGAAGATGGACGAGCCCACGTCGGATCGCACAAGACCGAGCACTGGTCGCGTTCTGGTGGAAATCGACGTCTTACAGCCGCTGGACGACAAATTACTAGTTGATTATGGGGGAATTGACATCATTCAACAAGTTTCTTATGGTCCGATTCCCCCCTATTGTGAGCGTTGACAAGAGTCCCATACCAGGCAAGAGTGTGGTAAGCTTCAAAATCAGCCCACAGGTGTTCGACAAAATGCCACACTTGAAGAAAATGTAGTTGATACCAATAACCCACCAACTGCTAGACAAAATATCCGTGAGAAGCCTAAACAAGATGAATGGAGAGTGGTTCAACGTCGAAGAAGTCGAGATGCTGGTGCCGTTCCACAACAAAAACAACAAACAGCAGCTGTGGTCTTGGAGCAGAACAAAGATAAAGGTAAGGGCGCTATTAAAGCTACCGTGCTCACCCCTTTCCCACTAGGACACAAGCCGGGACCTAGCACGATTGTACCTGCGATAGCTTCGGGGGTGAACGACGCTTTACTTTCGAATGATTTTGCCGCCTTAGCGGATATTGATATGGATACTACTAAGAACTTGGAGAATCTTGATGAAGAGGACATGCTGGAAGCCGAGAACGAGCCTATGGACATGATGGTTAATACCGTTAACAAGTTAGCTACTGCCCCTGTTCCAGCGGCTGCCCAAACTGAAGCTGCTCCCCCTGTTCAAGTGACTTCCACTTCGCAAGCTACTGTTCCTGGAGAGCAGCCCCCACACTCCGCAGTTACACATACTCCAGGAAATTCTCGTCTTATGAATTTACCTATTCCCGAACAAAATTTACTTGGTCAAGATGTTTCTATGAAGCGCTTAGACGGTACCCCACATGGCATTGTTACTAATGACCCTATCAACTTGGACAAGGGGAGTATACATGCTACCAACACACCTAAACTGCGAGGGAATGAACAACTTCACGGTAGCACTCCTATTGGTGATAACAAGCAGAGTTCATCAAGTGTTGCTGCTGCTACGCCTACAAATGAGGCAATGTCCTCTCCTAAGGGCCTCTGCCAAGTTGGGTGCGCTCGCTTGGCAGGCCAAAAAGAGTGTGTTAGGTCCGAGAATATGCCTCGTGACTTGGGCGGGTTTTCACCAAGCACAGAGGTTGGGAATTTGGCTCCCCCTTCTGACTCTTGCCACTCTGGGTGCGCTCGTTTGGCGGGTCGAGAAGGGGAAGCCGTTGGTCTTTACATGGACCAACCTTCAATCCAAAGAGAATTTTCTACAGGCTACATTGATACTTCACCTGGCACACGATTTGTCCAAGTGGCTGGCTCGGGTTCACTTAACTCCACATCTCCAGGTGAAGCGATGAACGCCTTGGCTACTTTATCCCAGCTTGATCAGCCCTCTTCCAGCCCCCATGCTAGTCGAATGAGATGTGAGTTTAACACAACACCAGCCATACCCTCCCTTACTCATGACGATTCAGTTGGGTTTCCTAATGATATTGAGCAGAGTTCTCCTTCGTCACGAGTTGTTTCCTATGACTCTCCCACGGTCGAAGGCCACCTTGAGATTTTCCAGGATGCACACGACCAGTCCACACTCCGGCGTAGCCCATCGCTCGACAATGTTACTAAGGCACAACTAAACAAAATTAAGCAAAGGGCAGCGGATTTACCACCACATCACAAACGCCAGACTCGGAGTATGGTCAAATCTACCACAGGTGTTAACCACAAACCATCTTGTTAGTTATGAATTGCAAAATTTTAGTTTGGAATATCCGCAGCCTTGCGGATAATACAACGCAAGATTACTTATTCAATCTCAGAACGAAGAATAAATTGACTATGATGGTGATTCTTGAACCCATGACAGCCTTAGATGTTTCCTTTATGAAGCGAAGGTTCTCCTTTGATCTGGTCTTCTCAAATGTCTCCAACCATATTTGGTGTTTTGTGGATTCCAACACATCGGTTGAGTTGCTAGTGAACCATGAGCAGTATTTGCATGTCCAAGTTTCCAACTCTCTCTTTGCTCAGCCTTTTCTCTGTACATTTATTTATGCGAAATGCTCCAGGTGGCAAAGGTGAACTTTGTGGGATGACTTAAGAATGTTGTGCACCTGAGGGCCATGGCTGCTAGCAGGGGATTTTAATACAGTTCTGAGAGTCTCAGAGAGAAAAGGATGTAAAGACCCAAAATTAAGGTCCATTGAGGAGTTCAGTGATATGGTACAAGACTGCGAACTACAAGACCCGGGTTTCATGGGAAGCCAATTTACGTGGATAGACAAGAAGAAGAAATGGCAGCGACTTGACCGTGTTTTGGTTTCTCATGGCTGGTCCGACTTGTTCCATGTTACAAAAGTCCACCACCTTACAATGTTCAAATCTGATCACGTACCTCTTCTTATCCATTTGGAGAATAATGCATTTAGGGGGCCTACAGCCTTTCGATTTCAACATATGTGGTGTAAACACCATGATTTTCTACAGTTTGTTGAGACTAATTGGTCTCAACCTCTTATTGAAAAAGGAATGTGCAAGCTTCAGCAAAAGCTCTACCGTCTAAAGATGGCGCTGAAATGGTGGAACAAAAACATATTTGGGAATATTTGTGATGCCGTGGCAGCAAAGGAGGCTGAAGTACAGCAGTGGGAGCGTGCATTTGAGAGCAATCCATCAGATTTTAACCTGTCACAGTGGAATAAAACAAGTGCAGAGCTGACTAGAGTTTTATCCATGGAGCATGAGTTCTGGAAACAGAAAGCAGCGTGTAGATGGGCTTCAGAAGGTGAACGGAACACAAAATTCTTTCAATCTATTGTGAGGAGGAAGAGAAAGAAGGCAGCAATCCATTATATCAATGATGGTGATCACAATCTAGTGGACGCAGAGGATATTAAATAATCTGCAGTAAGCTACTTTCATCGGCTTCTAAGTGCTGATGATGTGAACTTGTTACCTACTGAGATGCTTTGCATCCCTAAGCTAGTTAATAAGGAGGAATCAGATGCTCTATGCAAGCTCCCATCTATAGATGAAGTTAAAGAGGTGGTCTTTGGCATCAGTTCCGATAGTGCAGCTGGTCCCGATGGTTTTACCTCTTTGTTTTATCAACATTGTTGGCACATTATTCAGAACGATGTGTATGAGGTTGTCTTGGATTTCTTTGCTGGTGCCGATATGCCTAAGGCTTTCAAAGCGACAACCCTATTAGTCTTTGTAATGTGTCTAATAAGATCATTACAAAGCTCCTATCTAATCGTCTAGGGCATGTTTTACCTAATCTGATCTCAGAATCACAGAGTGGTTTCGTGCCGGGCCGCTCTATCCAGGACAACATACTATTGGCACAGGAAATGGTGCATACTCTCAACTCTAAATGCAAAGGGGATAAGCTGATCTTGAAGCTGGATATGGCGAAAGCCTATTATAGACTGCAGTGGCCTTTCTTGATCCAAGTACTCCAAGCTATGGGATTTTCAGATCGATGGGTTACTATGATTAAGAGGTGTATTTTTAACTGTCATTTTTCTATTCTGATTAATGGTGTCACAACGGGGTTTTTCACATCCACAAGAGGATTAAGGCAAGGGGACCCATTATCTCCAGCACTCTTCATCCTTGCAGCGGAGTGGTTGTCAAGATCCCTTGATAATTTATACCATCAAGACCCTTCCCTCAGATATGATGATAAAATGCAGCTGGTTGTCTCCCACTTGGCGTATGCAGATGATATTATTGTTTTTGCTAAATCTCAAGAAGTGAATATTACCCGGCTGATGGACTTGTTACGGACTTATGAAGCGGTCTCGGGGCAACTAATAAGCACTAGTAAGAGTCAACTTATTGTTGGGAAGCATTGTACAGGTCTTCAAATAAGATATTTGACTCTTACTACTGGTTTTCAACTCACAAATCTTCCCATCACATACTTGGGTGCTCCACTGTACGTGGGTAATAAGAAGGAGACTCTCTATGCTGAGCTGATTGATAAGGTTAAAGCCAAACTTTTGGGTTGGGAGAAGATGGCATTAGCTCATGGTGGCCGGCTAACTCTCATTAAGAGTATTTTGAGCTCAATGCCTCTTTACTTGTTTCAAGTCCTGGAAACCCCTCATTCTGTTATCAATTTGCTGGAGAAGATGTTCAATAAATTTTTCTGGGGAGACTATGGATCTCAAAGGAAAATTCATTGGTCTACGTGGGCTAAATTGTGCTACCCAGTGGAATAAGGCGGTTTGGGTGATAGAAAGTTGGATGATGTGGTGGAGGCCTTTTCATGGAAACTTTGGTGGAAACTCAGATTGCAGGACTCCTTGTGGGCCAAATATATGAAGGAAAAGTATGTTAAATGGTTCCACCCTGCTCAATCGCCTTGTTCTTCGACAGACTCTCATGTTTGGAGGCGATTGGTAAAGGTTCGAAATAGAGTCGAATCAAATAGCTTTTGGATCCTTGGTGAAGGGAAATGCTCTTTTTGGTACGATGCATGGATGGATGAGCATTCACTTTCTCAGCATCTTAGTAGACGAGTGTGTCGGCTGGAGCCCGTTTGCACATTTTGGACTGAAGGTAGGTGGAACATTGATGCGCTTAGCACGGTTCTCCCTGATACTTGGGTCCAGCGGATTGTTCAAGTCCCTATCAACTATAGCAGCCCTGACAAACTCCTCTGGAAGAGATCCCTTACGGGTGAATTCACCACTAGGTCTGCTTGGCAACAAATAAGGGTACCGAGACCTCTTAATACGGTGCTGCAGTCTTGCTGGACAAAGCAATTACGGTCGACTATCTCTGTGTTCCTGCTTCGTTTAACGAGAGAATGGCTAGAGGTGGATAGTCGTTTGCAGCGGAAGGGGATTCAGATTGCATCCAAATGTCAGTGTTGTGAGGGCCAATAAGACTTTGAGCATCTCTTCAAACACACGCTGGCGGATATTTTTAACGTCCCATATCCAAACACAACTTCTGTTACTCATATGTTGCAGTATTGGAGGCCAAATAATGGGATTAATGGACATGTTAGAGCATTGATCCCAATGCTTACCCTATGGCATATATGGGAGGCACGGAATGATTCGAAGCACAGGAAGAAGAAGTTCCTCTTTTCACGCATTATCTGGAAAATTCTTAATTCCCTGTACATCATTTATAGCAGCAATACTTTTGAGGCAAAGCATTGGAAAGGTTATTTGTCGCTTGCTCACAATTGGGGCTTCGTGTTCAAATCACGTACGAAGCAGGCTGTTCGAATTGTTAGATGGCTGAAACCTGATGCCATAACCTTCAAATTGAACACGGATGGGGCTGCAAAAGGGAATCCGGGTACAGCCGGGGCGGGAGGTGTCCTGCGGGATCATAGAGGACAGGTTTGTTGGGCTTTTTACTTGTATTTGGGCTTCAAGACAAATAACTACGCAGAGTTGGCTGCTGTTGAGAGTGGCCTTCGAATTTGTGTGGAAAAAGGGGTTCACAATGTATGGCTCGAATTGGATTCCCAAGTGGTGATAGCTTGGATCAAGGCACGACAAGGTCTTTGGGATGTGCAGCAGCTTTTGCTCAAAATTCAGCTGCTCATGATGGAACTTGATGTTCGAATTTCTCATATCTTTAGGGAGGGGAACCAAGTTGCTGATTTCTTGGCCAACTATGCTTGTGAGACACACTCTTCAGCCGTGTTGGAGGACATCAACATCCAAGGTCTTCTAAAGATAGACAGGTTGGGGTATCCCAACTTTACAATTTTGATTTAGCATTTGCTATGATTGAGGAATATATTATGCAAATTGATTGTTTGGGGTGTATTTGGACTGTTTGCTTGTGGGGCTATGTATGGTTTTTTGATATGATTGTGGTTGGTTTGTTGTGGTGGCGTGTGTCCACAGGAGGTTTCTGTTGCAGGGGGAGTCCTTTTTATTTTGACACCTGCCAAGGGGGTAACTGTAATTTTAGTACCCCTTGGAAGCAGCCAGAAATCAATGAAGGAATAGTTATTAGTGTGTTTGTCCATGTTGTTATAAATGTGGATGTCAGCTGCTGCTATTTCTCCAGCAGTAAGGGGTTTATGACAATCCCACTAGGGAGGCAGCTGGGTCACGAACAGAGTTGCTGCTGCACCTTATTTTTTGACAGAAAACGGGTATGGGAGGGCAGGAGTTCTCATCTGCCGCTGTTGCTTTGTTCTGTTTTGATACAGGTGGGTTATTGTAATTTTCCAACAGTTCAAGAATGGGTGCCAGTGGCTAAAGGGTGGATACAAGGGGGCAGATGCAAGGACTTGTTTGTAAACCTTGCAGCTGCTTTTATGAAACAGCAAAACACAAGGGACATTGGTTTGAGCTGTAATTCTTTACTGTCGGTGATGTTCCTTTTGACAGCAGCTCATCTTAGCTGCAGCTGTATTTTGGACGATACTAAGCTTCATAGCTTGGGTTTTTATTCTTTGGCTTTGATTTTTTGCATCATGTTGAAGTGGGCGAGTGTGGATTATTCTATGCATGATACATGGTTCCAGATTATTAGTGCATGGTTATTTATGCTCTACTTGGTGTGGATTGCTGGATTTTTGGGTTGCTCTTGCTGTAAAGGAGATTATGTTGTGCTCCATATCTGCCAGGGGGGTTGCTGTAATTTTCAAAACCTGTTCAGCAGACAGTTTTTGCTTCAGCTCCCTGCTGTTGTTGTCTTGATACAGGGTAGTGGTTGTAATTTTCGAATTCTGTTGAGGAGTCAGATTTTGAAGATGCTTGGTGCATCATTGCGGGTATTAGTTATACCTGCTAATGCTGTTGATGGGCATATTATTTCCGCTGCTGCAGCTGTGGGTCATTTTTGCATGGCTGCTGCAGAAGAGAAAGGGCTAAGGGAGGGCAGGCGCCGCAGGCCTAGTAGTTATTTTTCACTGCTATTGCTGCTGTTCAGTTCTGTGTTGATACAGGGGGGCTTTTGTAATTTTCGAAACCTGTTGAGGGGGCTGATTTTGAGCATGCTTCACAATAGAATTTTGGACCACTCTATTTTTTATGGCTATTTCGGACGGGGAGTATACTTCTATTGCTTTTGGAGTGTTTTTGGGGGAACTATCTATTGGACTTTGCAAAAGCCAATTTTTGGAAACAGGCTTAAGGGATTAGGCAGATTACTGGGCTTGAGATTTGTTGCTCCTATGCTGCCAATTTTCGCTGTTGTTAACGAGGTAAGAGTGGGCCAAGATCTATGGCTTTTACATGCAGCTCACGTGGAGAATTGGCATAGGTTATGGGCTGCTTTTCATGATCTCTTGTGTTTGGGCCGAAAGCATGATCCTATATGGGCTGGAATATTTATGTGGACCAAGCAACGGGAATGGGCTTATAATTTAAGTGTGGACTACCTTGCGATCTATATGAGTTGGGCTACCTTGTCACATGGACCAAGTTTTGAGAAAGATGTCCTCTTTGGGCTGAAAATAATATATGATTTCGGGCTCTTTGATGCTCCACATTGGACAGGTTATACACATGAAGAAATGAAGATTCCATAGGCTTCTGGATATGCACGTTATATCTGCATTGATAGAGCCTTTTGTTGTTTTCCATTTTCTTTTTTTTTTAGGTTTCTTTTTTTATTATAGTTATTGTAATTGGAGTAGTACTCCTCATTTACGCTTTTCTAGGCGCTTAGAACTTTCGATTTTCTTACTCATGTATTTCTCAAATTTTCCATTGTAATTACTTTTTCCTTATCTAATAAAGGGGTGGGGTCCCCATAGAAAACCCTCCGGCGGGCACGAGCCGATTTTTGAAAAAAAAAAAACAAAAAACCCTAAACCCTAACCATTCGCAACTTTTCCTCCTAGGAGACCACCCACCCCCCCCCCCTCAAATTTTCTCTCTAGAATCCGGCCACTTAGCCACCTATGGGTAAGGCTTTGGCCGCCCAATACCCATCAAAACCACTGGACTTCGCCGGACTTTTCAAGGCCGGTGGCCCTTCCATGTCTGGAAAATCTTACGTTGGAGTCACTGCTGCCGATTTGTTTGCTCCGGATGCACGTGAACGGAAAAAGAATTTTGATCTTTCGACGTTCAAATTGGCAGGTTCTATTGTGGAGCATAATGGGGAGAAGATTGCCGTTTTCACTCCACAGGAGAAGGAAAAATTATGCGAGGCACTCAAATATGCATTAATTGGGAAATTTTCTCATGGGAGGCCATCGATGAATAACTTGAGGATATTGTCTATGCGAGAGGTTTGGTATTTTAATGGATTCCCTTTGCGTTTATTTAAGTGGACTCCGGATTTTGATCCAAAATTTGAGTCCCCTATATGCCCAATTTGGTTTAAGGTGCCAGATTTACCTTTTCATATGTTGTCGATTCCTGCTCTTTATGTTGTTGCTTCATGTATTGGTAATCCTTTGCGCGTTGATGAGCCAACGGCGGATCTTACCAAGCTAAGAGAGGCACGTGTTTGTGTGGAGATTGATATAACGAAGCCCATTAAAAAATCTGTCAAGGTGAAAGATGGGGACAGGTTCTATGAACAGCCTGTGGTGTGTGAAGGGATACCACTATATTGCTACAAGTGTTGCAGACAGATCACAGGGCCAAGGACTGCAAGGTGGTGGTGGAAGCTGAGGAATACAATGAGGATGTCGATCAATATCAGGGGAATTTGAGAGAGCTACTGGATGCTATAAGGAAAGGAAAGCAGGCCGACACAACACCTATCGAAACCCAGGTGTTGGTGGAAAAATCACGTGTTGATGTGCAGGAACCTTTGCAACGTTTGCATGTTCCGCGCTCTGATTTGGCTGTGGGGCAGAACTCTCGGATTCCACAAAATTCACATCAAAATCAATCGCAGCAGGTGTCTCATGTTCCAGTAAATGTTCCAGTTCGGGAATAGCAGCGAAATCCAGATTCCGGTGGAAATTTGCAGTTTTCGGTGAATCAAGTGCAGAATCCGGCGAGGGGGGAGGAAGACGGTGGTAGAGTTTCACCTTGGGTAGAAGTCTCTAAGCATCGGACTCTTAAGGAGAAGACCTCGGTAACAGAAAATAACATGCAGCAGCAGGTCTCTCAGGCGTCGGCTGGAGCTGAAAATGCAAAGAATTCTGCACGTGTTGATCCAATGGCTGTGAGTAATCAATTTGCGGCTCTCATGGAATTAGAGACGCATAGGGACTCTAGGCACCATGGTTTACCACGTGCGCATGACAAGGTCCATTCCAAAAGTGGATAACGCTCATTTAAAACAACCTGATAGGGTTTCAACAGCTACGGATGGTGATTTGCCATGTGACCAAGCGAAAACGATATCACGAAAATCGAGGGATGGCAGTTTGCACTACAAGAAAATGCGCTATTTTCGGTGGAATTTTCCGCCGAAAAATTTAGGCCGATTTTCGGCGCTAATAAAAAAAATATTAATTAAAAATTTTTCGAAAATTTCGGCGGAATTTCCGCCGAAAAATTATTTAATAAATAAACAAATTACGATTAATAAGTTTCGGCGGATTTTCGGCGGAAATTTCTGCCGAAATATCTTTTTTTTAAAAAAATTTAATTATAATAATTTTCGGCGGATTTTCGGCGGGAATTTCCGCCGAAAAATTTTAAAAAAAATTTAATTAATAAAATTTTCGGCGGAAATTTCCACCGAAATTTTTTTTTTTAAAAAAATTTAATTATAATAATTTTCGGCGGATTTTCGGCGGGAATTTCCGCAGAAAAATAAAAAAAAAATTAATTATTAAAATTTTCGGCGGATTTTCGGCCGAAATTTCCGCCGAAAAAAAGTAAAAAATAAAATTTTAATAATATTATAATCTATTGTAAAATAAAAAAATTCCATTGATATTATAATATATTTTTTATTAAAATTATTTATTTTCGGAGGAAATTCCGCCGAAAATAAATTATTTTTAAAAAATATATTTTTTTTTCGGCGGAAATTCGGCGGAAATTCCGTCAAAAAATAATAAAAAAAAATTGAAAGAAAATACAAAATAAAAAACAGATTATAATATTTTTAAATTTTGTTTTCCGCTTTTAAGAGTTAGTATAATTATTATAGTTTTTCTCGGATCATGTTTGTGTTCCTATTTTGTTGAGGTTATTTTTCGTAATACGTTTTGTTTTATATATTTTATAAATAGTTTTCAATAAATGTGTCAAATTAAGCGTATTGTATTTATTTTGACTTATTCTTGCTTTTATTTGAAAGTCATTTTTTAAATTAAATTGTAAATTGTATTGTCTTATTTGTAATCGTGGAGGCCTTTTTTTATTTGTTGAATTCAATTATCGGTGTACGTTTTGTCATATTAAGGTGGCATATAAATAGTTTTCAATAAATGTGTCATATTAAGTGTATTGTATTTTTTGTGTTTATTATATGTGGCAATTTTTCAAGGATTGTGTTTATTATGACTTCATATAACCTTTATTTCACTAAGTCTCATAACAAATCAAATATTTGTTTTATATTAACTATTATGATGTCACGTAACAAATATGTTCTGAGACGTATTAAAATAAATTAATATAGTGATACGAAATGTATTAGGAGTTACTAGAACAAGCTAGTTGTTCTGAGACGTAGCGACAGATGTAATAACTTATATTGACATATAATATTTTGTTTAATGAATAGGTAGGGCTGAAATTTTGTTTAATAACATTTACATATTTGGAAATTATAAATTGTTCTCAATGGCCATAATACATATCATATAGTTTAAATTAATTAGTTATTGCACAATAGTTGGCAATTGCAATTAATAAGTTATTGCAATTGCAATTTTCTAAATCTACATATTAAAAGTCATACTTTTGTCCAAAGATTATAAGGTAGTTACATTTCGTCGGATTATGAGTAATATTGTTAAAACTACGTATTTTATAATTATAAGTTAACAATAACACTAAAAAATAATGACTAATGAATTAATATATTATTATAAGATTTAATATAATATTTTCCTTATACTGTGACAAATATTTAAATTAAATATTTTTATATATTTTTATTATAAATTAATTCAATTTTTTTTAATTTTTTTTATTTAATTTCGGCGAAATTTCCGCCTAAATTCCGCCGAAATTAAATTATTTTTAAAAAAATTAATTTATTTTCGGCGGAAATTCGGCCGAAAATAAATAAAAATATTTTAATTAAAATTTGAAATTTTCGGCACAATTTTCGCCGAAAATAAAAATAAATAAATAAATAAAATTTGAATTTTCGGCGGAATTTCGGCGCGAAAAGTAATTTACATTTTTCCTTAACTAAGTTTTCTTCCCCCTTCTTTTTCATCTCCTCCCTCCCCCCTCCCTCCCCTCCCCCTCCGGTCCCGCCGATCTTCTTCCCCCCGCCGCCGGTCCCCGCCCCACCGCCGTCCCCGTCGCCCCCCAGCCCTCCCTTCCCCCTCCCCCAGCCCTCCCCCGGCCTCCCTCCGCCCCACCCCACCGCCCCAAGCTCTCCCCCGCGCCTCCCTCCCACCGCCGCCGGCCACCAGCCGCCGCCACCACTCCCCCTCCCCGCCCCGCCCTTCCTCCTCCCCGTCCCTCCCCCTACCCGGCCCTCCCTCTATGCGGCCCCCCCTCCCCCTCCCCCGCCCCCTCCCCATCCCCCCTAGCCCCCTGCCCCCAGCCTTCCCCCCCCCCCAGCCCCCTGCCCCCAGCCCCAGCCCCTCTGCCCCCCCTTCCCCTCTCCACGCCGCCGTTTCGTAAAATTTTTTTGTAAGTTTTTAGATTTGTGTATTGTTTTGGCAAAAATTAAATCCAAATGTGTTATATGTGTTATGTCATATTGTGTTTGATTATTTGGAAATATTTAAAAGTTAGGTGTTTGATATTTTTGTAATTTTTGGAATTTATATTTGTTGTAGGTAATTTATTGCATTGAATTTTGGATTTAAAGCGAAGACAAAGGTAAGTATGGCTAACCTTGACATATATATATGTATATATGTACATAATTAGATAGTTTATAAATAGTAGGTTAGTCCATGATGTGGGGATGGAGAACGGGAATTGGGGGAAGGGGTGGAGCCTTCCCATTGCTTGCTGTTGGTTTTTCTGTGCTTGTGTGATGTGGAGAAATAAGGGGATGGTACATATTCGATGTATATATATATATATATATAAATAATATATTTTGGCTTTTTATGTGTATTGATTTTCAGTATATACATCATGCGTTTTGTGTTTGTGGGATGACGTGATTATTGGTTGAATATGAAATGTGTATTCGATGTTGGTTGTACGATCCGAACCATAATTTTAAATTAAACATGTTATTTAAGGAAAGAAAATGGTTATTCGATTATTTTTTTAATAAAATTACTAAAAACACCAAACTTATAAAAGTAATACGCGCGTGTAGATGGATATTCCGGAACACAGAACGTGGATGTATACAATGACTTATCCTAGTCGAGGAGGGCTTTTACCAGCTTATTATGAGGGCGTTATGAACTTTATAGAACACAGCAAGAGTTGTCCGGATTATATTAAGTATGGCGAAATTCGTTGTCCTTGTAAGAAGTGCGAGAAAAAATGTCTTCTGTTAACATTGGATGATGTCGCAGTGCATTTGTTAACGAATGGTTTTAAACCAAATTATTGGTATTGGACTGATCATGGTGAGGTCCAACCCTCTGTTAAATTTCCTAGCGAATCAAGCAGTGGTACACAGAATGACCCATTGCAAAGATATGCTGAAATGTATTTTGACGCTGCTAGGGAAGAGGTAGGGGTTGAAATACCAGATGATTTTGTGGAACAACCTAATTGTGAAACTCAAAATTTTTTTGACCTTTTGAATGAGTTTAACCAAGAGGTGTGGCCTGGTTGTATAGATCATTCTCCACTTTCAATTGTTGCAAGGTTGTTGAGTATAAAAAGTGATTATAATGTTGCACAAGATGTGTAATGACCCGGTATTTCTACATATTTTAAAAGTTAATTATATGATTAAATTATCTAGTGTTTTATGTGATTATTATTTTGTATGAGAAATAAGTGATTCTATCTCAAATATGTGATTTTATTATGAATAATGTATAATATTCTCTAATATATTATGTATTTTCATATCTATACTTTGAATTTATACTTGTTACTATACTACTATATTAATTGTTAAACATAATTTTTAGTATATTATATATATTCAAAAATTATATATATATATATATATATAAGTTCGTATATATATCTATGCACTAAGAACTAAGTTAATACATATTAATCCTAACCACTTTATAGGATTAACAATATTTAATTATATATTTTAAATATAGATATATATGCATGTTCTAAGTACATAGAGCACGAGCACACTATATCATATATGTATATATATCCGAAACATGATATATATATATAATATGATTTTTTCTAATTTATTTTTGATAATCTTAATAATTGTTCTTGATAATTCCTAGCATTAAATGATTGTTTTTACACTTGTTATACCTCTTCTAGAAATTGAAACACTTGTATTATTTACATTAACCTAGACTTCCATTCATCAATTTTAGAGCACACCTAATAACATTTAGGCTTATTACTAAGCATGTATGCAATTATTAAATATTGATGAGTAAGATGAATCTAATTATGAAAAATTGACATAATTCATTTTTAATAATGTGTCTTCATCTATCTCTATAAATAGAAGATTTGCTAACAAACACAACACACACACTTGACACTATTCTTTACACACACGCCCCACATTCACGGATTCACACACAAACACAATTCAAACTTCACACCATTCTATACACACACGGTACATACATATATATTTATATATGGTACACTTTTACAACACACACACATCCACGGCACACACACACAATCATATATATATATATATATTGAGAGAGAGAGTATTCTCTTATACACACACACATATATATAATTATATCAAGAAGGCTAGTTAAGGTAGGAATTTCCTTAATTACATAAGTTAATTTCTAGTGCTAGTTTATCATTTTATTATCATGATATTATGCTTCATTATGCTACTACAAGTTATTAGAAAGTATGTTTCTAGTTATATTTATATTTTATGTTCATAGAATTAATATGAAAGCATGTATGTGTATCATTCCAAAATATGCTATTTGTATGCTTTTATATTTAAAGTGATAAGTATGAAAGTATGTTCCTTATGTGAAATTATGGGAGAATATATTTATGTGAAAATCTTTATTTGTGCATGCCGGGCCCAAATGTGTTTTCGGTGTGGATGGGGCTAGAGTTCGGCCGGGCGGCAGTGGGCTTGCCGGTCTTAAAACAGTTCTCGCCATCCATGTCCTAATCCCATCTTGCATGGACGGAGTGCTCCATGTATTGGTTGTGGGTCGTAGGAAATTGGCATAGTCTCGAGATATGGCCACCGATGTGAACGGATGGAATCGATGTGGACGGATGGAATATTGGGGTTAAAGATGCGAACGGTTGGAATATTGTACTGTGGGAGACATAAGGGAGTCACTAATAAGTGACTCAAAAAGGTAATATTATGTGAGATATCATGACTATGTGCACATACTATACACACGAGCACCTTATGTGATTAAGTGAAATTTCTACTCAACCGTCGTGTTGATTCTTCTTAATATGACTATTTTTAGAAAGAAATGAGATAGCGGATCAGAGTGGCGCAGCAGAAGCATTTGGAGGCCTATTACAATAAAGTTATTTTGTATTCTTTTTGGAAAATTGTAACTCTTGTATTTTGTACGAATCTTATGTGAAAGTAATTATTATTTATTTTTAATAAAATATAATGTGTATTTTTTCGGGTCGTGACAAGATGGACTTGACGAGATCATCCAATTGATGTCAGAAGTGATGCCTGCTGGGCATAAAATGCCAACAAACTTTTACGAGGCACAAAAATTAGTCAAAAAGTTGGGTTTGACTAGTAAGAAGATAGATTGCATTAGTGGCTGCATGTTATACTACAAAGATACTGTAGATGCGTTGAATTGTACATTTTGTGGTGCGCCAAGATATCGTGATTGTGACGACCCAGGTAATCCATGCTTTATTAATATTATTACTATGTACATACAAGAGTCTAATTAAACTCAGTACATATGAAACGCCAAAATCAATACAAGTTACATCGTATCACTAAACAACTTGCAAGCGACAAGTAAAAACCAAAGGCGAGTACGCAGCGGAATCTAACATCTTTCTTTCTAATAAAATGCCTCGAACGGTTCTTCTTCTTCCACAATTTCGGTCTCATCTAAAACATAATACATATTCAACATCAACACATGTTGAGTAGAAACACATACTTCAATTACATAAGGTGCTCGGGTGATAGTTGCACATAAAGCACACATTTTGCACTTTTCTACCTTTCGTCACCTAACAGTGACCCTTATGACTACCCATGCCGAATATACAACCAGCACATTTCTCCCGCCTGCCTTATCCTCCGGTGGTCGTATCCCGGGCATACGCCGAATATTTTCCTACGACCCTCTCTCTTGAGTAGAACACTCCGTCTACCCAAGGGGGGATTAGGAGATGGAGGGAGTGTGAACTCTTAAAACCGGCTACTCAATAGTATGTCCCGGCGGAACACACCCAAACCACTCCGGCACATTTGGGCCCATTCACATAATATCACATAATCACATAATCATGGAAGTTTATGAAAAATTGGTATATGTATAACAAATCTCATTTCTTTTAAGAAAAACAAATATGGGTATAAGTTTGATATGTTTAATAAGAAAATTAGTATACTTATATAACTACGAACTTACTTTTAAACACTTTTTAAGATCAATATGTTTTCTTCTCAAAATACCATTTTTTGCAAGAAAATTAGTTTACATACTTAAAACAACTACTTCATATACATAAAGATAGTAAGATTTGTGATCTAACATATTTGCATAGATTTGCTAGCTAACAAGTTAACCATAACATATCTAATAAACCTTCCTAAGCACATCACAAACACAAAATACCTATCAAAGAGTAATTCAAGAGAGAATCCTAATAACTAATCACACTTTATGAGCACAATAACAAGACAATCATTTCAACATGAATATAGCAAATAAAGCATATAAACATGGAGCAAATATCTCTAAGCCCAAAATTGGAGGGCATGTTTGGCAAAAGCTATCACTTAAGGCCAATCAAGCTTGTGTATTTTACATAGCTTGGCACAAGAGTATGGAAGCTTGCCTTGTAGGAAGATCCTACTCAAAAGAAGGAAAGAAAACACTTATGAAATCAAAGTAGGTTTCTACCTTAGTTTATACTTGAAAGGGGTGTAAAGAAGAGTGAAAGGATGATGTTTGTGGAAGAAACTTGAGAGAGTATAGTGTGTGAAGGTGTGAGGACGTTTTTGGGGGTGGGGAAGTGTGTGGGAGGTCCTATTTATAGTGGAGAATGAGGATAGAAGCCAAGACTTGAGGACCAAGTTTTAATAAATGCAAATCTCCCTATTTAATGCAAATCTCCCAACTAGGCTTAAAATTAAATGCCTAATTAAATGAAATCTTCCACCTCCCTCATCTATTTCTAGCCTTGGTGTAACCCTAATCCATGAGTCATGAATCTAAATGATAGAAGACCACACAAGTGTATAAATTCTAGAAGAAATTCATCTTCTATTAGTGTAGGATATTTTAATAAAATACTAAAGAAAATCAACCAAAATCTGATTTTATTTTATTGCCATAATTGTATAAGATCTGAAATTATCTACTTGTTTTAGATAAAATTCGAATTTGCCTTTATTTTATTGTTAAAAACCTAAAATTAGGGTTTTAGGGCATAAAATTAGGGTTTTGGAGCATAAAATCCGAAAATTCATAATTAATTTAGAAAAATTCCAAAATTATGAAATTTAATCTTTATAAATCAAGAATTATATGTATACTTCCCAGAAATTACAAATGTTTTAGTTAAGTTTTCGAAAATTGCAATTTAGGACATAGAAAGTTCGAAAATTGTGTTCGAATGTCAAATTCCTCTAAAATTTGGAAAATCATGTAATTCATTCAAAAATTGATTTTCTCCATGCATAAAAGTATAGAATACTTAGTTATATTATTTTTGAAACTCATAAGTATTTAATAGATGAATTTTTCCAAGAGTGGTAATCGAAATTCAAAAATTGGCACTTTACCGTTCAAATTATAAATTGATCTAAAATTTGACTAAAATGTGAAAATGACATTTTCAAGAACATAAGACATTATATCAATTATTTAAATATTAAAGATTACCAGGTCGTCACAGTGATAGCGGGGGCCGTGTGCGTGCAAAACAAGTCCCTCAAATGAGGATGCATTATTTGCCTCTTATTCCACGATTGAAGCGCATCTATGCATCTTCGGCCTCAGCACCTCACATGAGATGGCATGCACAGCATCGGCGGCCTGATGGTGTTATGTGTCACCCAGCAGACGGGAATGCTTGGAAGAATTTTGACGCAGTATATCCCGATTTTGCAAGTGATCCTAGAAATGTGCGGCTTGCTTTGTGTGCTGATGGTTTCACGCCGTATTCCCAATCTGCGGCGTCGTACTCTTTGTTGGCCAGTAATCGTGACGCCATATAATTTGCCTCCTGAAATGTGTATGACAATGCCATACATGTTTCTGACATGCATAATCCCTGGTCCTAAAAATCCGAAAGTAAAAATTGATGTATATTTGCAGCCACTGATTGATGAGTTGAATGAACTGTGGGAAAATGGCGTCTCCACGTATGATGTACATGCAAAACAGAATTTTATTATGCGTGCTGCATTAATGTGGACTATTAATGACTTTCCGGCTTATGGAATGATGTCAGGATGGATGACAGCAGGTAAGCTAGCTTGTCCGTATTGTATGGGGTACAGCAAAGCATTTACGTTGAAGCATGGACGAAAGAATTCATGGTACGATTGTCATTGAAGATTTCTAGACATGAATCACCAATACAGAAGAAACAAGATTAACTTTAAAAAAAATTTAGTCGAGAGGGATCCTCCTCCTCCGATGCCTACTGGAGATTTGGTGTGGAATGATGTGCAGTGGTTGCCGAAAATAATTGACCAACCATTTATGGGAAAACCAGCTGGCTACGGCGTTGAACATAACTGGACAAAGAAAAGTATTTTTTGGGATTTACCTTACTGGAAGCATCTGTTGATACGACATAATTTAGATGTAATGCATATTGAGAAAAATGTGTTTGACAATATTTTTAACACTGTTATGGATATACAAGGTAAGACTAAAGATAATGCAAATGCAAGGCTGGATATGCAAGATATGTGTAGGCGACCTGAGCTACAATTGATCTTAAAGCCTAATGGCCAATGGGGAAAACCGAAGGCAAAGTACACCTTTAGTCTTGAACAAAAACGGCTGATTTGTGAGTGGATCAAAGAACTTCGAATGCCGGATGGTTATTCCTCCAACTTGAGTCGATGTGTTGACTTCATCAAGCGAAATTGCATGGCATGAAAAGTCACGACTGTCACATTTTTATGGAACAGTTGTTGCCAATTGCCTTTAAAGACCTACCCGATGAGGTCTGGAAACCACTTGCTGAACTAAGTAAGTTTTTCAGAGACTTATGTTCCACCACATTAAGGCATGTTGATATGGACAAGATGGAAGAAAACATTTCAGTGATTATATGTAAGTTGGAACGCGTTTTTCCACCTGCATTTTTCGATGTGATGGAGCATTTGCCAATTAATTTGATCGACGAAGCAAGAAATGGAGGCCCGGTTCAATTTCGTTGGATGTACCCATTCGAGAGGTAATTAAATAACATCAAGAAATTTCATTGCGTTTTGTATAATTATAAGCTAATGAAAATTTTCGAAAATTGATGTTATTTTTTTACTTTCAAACAGATATCTAGGCAAAATTAAAAAAACAGTCAAGCAAAAAGCCCAAGTCGAGGGTTCTATATGTGAGGCTTATTTGTGGCGTGAAACAGCTCATTTTTGTTCGTTCTACTTTAAATCACACGTTCGTACATTAAGAAATAGAGTCGGAAGGAACGACGACGGTGGGGTAGATGAATCTATTCTACCTACATTGTCAGTTTTTAATCAAGTCGGTCGGTTACAAGGGAAATGTGTAGAACGATATTTCGAACATGAAGCAGAATACAGAGCTGCGAGACACCACATTCTTTTAAATTGTGAAGAAGTTAAACCTTACATTAAGTAAGTATGAAAAATATGTGTTCTAAAAAGGAAGTATGTTTTAACTTTCTGTAACTAACTATATAATCAATTGCAGTTATTTTTTATCCTACTTCCGAATTGGTGAGGCTGAAGCTAGCGACCGTCTTGAATCGGAATTTGATGAGTGGTTTAAGGCATACGTAAGTACACAAATTCACATATTGTATTTAATTATGAAGTTTACCCTACGATTAAACATTGCAAATGATTATTTATCGTACAGGTTCATAATCCGGGACACGGGATTATGAATCTTTTCTTAAATCAATTGGCATGGGGTCCTAATAGGAAAATGAGAACATATCATACATACTTTGTCAATGGTTTCAAGTTTCACACTTCATCGTGGTGTCAAGGAAAAAAGACGATGAATTGCGGGGTTTGGGTGAAAGGCAGTTATGAGGATGCTGCCGTTGAGGATGACTACTACGGAATTTTGAATGAAATTGTGGAGTTAGAATACACTGGTGAGCCAATAAAAAGGGTTGTCTTATTCAAATGTGAGTGGTTCGATTCCACACCTCGAAAAGGAACTCGTATTGTACATCCAGAATGCGAAATTGTTGAAGTAAAACAATCAGGTAGGTACAAAAAATACGATCCTTTCATAATCGCACAACAAGCCCGATAGGTATACTTTGTTAAGTATCCCGGAAAAATTAAAGAGAAAATGCAATGGCTTGCTGTCATTAAAAGTAAAGCGACCCGCCGCGTTGATGTTGAACACGCGTTGGAAGTCGCGTACCAAAATGACGATGGCGCAAATGTGCAAAACATCACTACTGATGACGTTGTAGGCTCAATGTGTGATCAAAATATGACATTAATTCCGGTTGATGAAGGGGAGCTTAATCAGGTTATACATACTGACGAAGAAAATGACGATACTGAAGAGGTTGATAGTGATGAGGCTAAAGCCAGTGATGATTAAATTATGTTGCACGGTAAAATAAAAAGTTATATATACTTCATTAATATATGTGCTTGACTAGTTTCATTGTGTCTGAAGTGAGTTAACATACGTTATTGTCTTTAATTGGATATACTTCATCAATTATTTATATCGGAATAAAGTTGTATTTTACCATCTTTGATACAAAAAATGTATACTTTTTTATTTTTGTATAACTTCTTTTGGATATAGATGCGGCGTGGCAAAAATAAGATTTCATATGGTAGATCAACTGATATGCAATCCGGGTTCTTCGTCATCCCATCGAGGCACCTCCCCAGCGTCCCTATCGGGCTCTTCCCCTTCTTACCATTCCACCCGCATCGGCCACAGTCCACCACCCGACATTCCGATGCAGTTTATGCCTACTCCTTCAATACCTAGTGGGCACAATCCTCCTGTTACATCGCATATTCCTAGCCCGCCGCTACCACAGCAGCAGCCACAGCCTGAGGCTGACGAGCTTACGCAGGCCGATATCGAAGGAATTCAGGACACGTATGCGATGCCTGCACCTCCACCTGCACCGAATAATAAAATTACGGTGACACCAGTTGGATCGAATCGGTTAGTAAGTTTTTAAATTTTTATATGTAGTACCAAAAATCGTAATGATAATAAGTCGTACATGTGTAATAATAAATTTTGATATCCCATGTAGTTTTTATCCTGGCAAAAAAGATGGTGTGCACATTGGGAGTGTCATAAAGAGCCAGATGGACAGATCATACTTTACTTATGGCAAGGTTCCTGAAAATGTTCGATTGCGATGGTTCGGTGAATGGCAGGTAAAGTAACTAATATTGTATAAGCATTAATTTTGATGGCTGCGTATATTCCATTTATATTTGAGTATTTCATTAATTTTTAACATATGTGAGTGATAAAGTATTATTTGTTTTTGTTAGAAATATGTTTGTTTTAGGCCGGAGGAGACGGGGCATATGAAGATAGCTTTTGACAATCGTGCGGCCAAAAAAATGGTTGACATGTATCGCAATATTAGAAAAATGATTGCGATTGGGGAAGGTCGACCACTGTGGCTCCCCGAACCAATATTCCAAGAGCTCACTGCGTATTGGGGCACGCCTGCATGGCAAAAGAAGAGTGAGTAGAACAGGATAAATAGGAACGTTGGTGGAGGTTCGTTGTATGGCGGTGGGGCCAAGTCGATATATGAGCGTCGGATGGACTTAGTAGGTACCTTTTCATATTAGTTATTTAACGTATAATAAAAGAGTTTATTTTTTCTTTTAATTTGATCTGCTTCTTGTAGGAGGGGAAGTTAAAGAGGCTTGCTCTTAAAAGTGAGGTCCTTCAAGATTGTTACTTGAGGAAAAAAGATAAGGGACCGGATAAGCAAGCAGGCACATGGGTTCACCCGGCGCCACAACAAGTTCATGTAAGTTAGTTTATTGAACTTAATTTTTTGGTTCAAATTGCTAACATTGACCTATTTACAATTGCAGGATAATTTTCAGAATTTGGTTCAGAATCGTCCGGATATGCAGGACGCCGACTTATCTGATCCATCAACTCAAGAAAGCATGAACGAGTTGTTTGATCAGGCTGCTGGGGAGCCTACCAAGAAGGGCCGAAAGTACGGGCAATATTATCAAACAACATCGTCACCTCGGCAATATAGTTTTCTTCGCCCGATAGTTCGTCGAGCCACTCCGACCCCGCGGTGTTGCGGTTAGAGAATCGAGTCGATCACCTTACCCAACAAAACTCACAAATCATGGAAATGATGCATCAGGTGATATCGATGATTTCACAGAACAAAGCAAGCGGCTCACAGCAACCGACTTATGCCCCTCCGCCGGCTCAGCATGTCGCCGATGATGAAGACGAGTCTGATGAGGATGATTGTGATTAGTATATACTTGGCTACAAACTAACTTCGTAATTTATGTATCGCACAAAATATTCAACTGATTATGTTTTTCTATGTATTTGGATAAATTTTATGTGGTTTATGAATCTATATGTAGGTTTTTATATATTTGATATGATATTTATTTGTAAAAATTAAATCATGTTATTATTATAATATTTCAAATATATTTTTTGTAAAAATGAAGAAAAATATAATTAATTTGAATAATTGCAACAAAACCCCAATTTTAGGGACAAGATAATATTTTATTTCGAATTTAAGATTTATTAATAATTTGGGGCGGAAAATAATATATATTTTTTTAAAAATAATAATTATTTTCGGCGAAATTTCGGCCGAAATTCCGTCGAAAATTAATATTTTTTTTAAAATAAAAAATAATTTTCGGCGGAATTTTGGCCGAAATTTCGCCGAAAAGAATTATTATTTTTTTAAAAAAATATTAATTTTCGGCGGAATTGTGGCCGAAATTCCGCCAAAAATAATTATTATTTTTTTAAAAAAATATTAATTTTCGGCGGAATTTTGGCTGAAATTCCGCCGAAAATAATTATTATTTTTAAAAAAAATTATAGTTTTCGGCGGAATTTTGGCCGAAATTCCGTCGAAAATAATTCTTATTTAAAAAAAAATTTAATATTTTCGGCGAAATTTCCGCCGAAATTCAGCCGAAAATAATAATTATTTTTTTTTTTTAATCTCTAAATATTTCCGCTGAAAATTATATAGCGACGAAGGATTTTTCGGCACATTCGATCCGCCGAAAATTAAAAATTTGGCCGAAAATCTGCCGAAAATATAGTATTTTCTTGTAGTGTTGGGAGTTGTAGTGGAGAAGTTTGTGCAGCTTTCAAACTCTGAACGAGTTTTAGACTCAGCAAACCTGGAGAGACAAGGTGAATCACGTGTTAATGATGGGCTTCATGAAGATGTGGATTTGGATGAGGCTGAGCTAGAGGAGTGGGCTGACGACTCTTACAAACAGCCCATTTTGGCTAGAGACGAAGTGGAACCAACCTTGGCTGGGCATAATGAGGAAGAGGACAATGACTCCAGTGGTTTGGGCTCTACAACACCACAGCCCCATATGCAACTAATTGATGGACCAGATCATATTGGATTGGGCCAGAGAACACCTAAAGGAGATCGTGTATCTGGGCCAAGATCTATTGGACCAGGTAAGCTGCCTTCAAATGGACAGGAACAGAGTTTGAAACTGGTCTTAGATAACTCTGGCGAGTTGGGCTCTCAACCACAGCCCAACGTGGATGCTCATAATGATAACACCATTGGGCTTAACACAGCATACTTGGGACGGGCCTTAAGAGAATTGGATCGCGGTTCAATTGAGGACGAGACAGATACACACACCGAATCTGGAGCCCAGTCGTCAGATGACCCTCCCTATACCGACTCACAAGGTGCTGAGACTAGTGAAGAAAGCCCAAGTTTGGCCCACTTGAAAGCATCTAGTACCCAATCACAAACAACAGGTTCTGCAAACACCAAGAAGAAGCCGCTGAAATCTAAGAAGAACACTGCTGAAACTACTGAAATTGCTCCTCGAATCACACGGAGTAAAGCGAAATCAGGTACCTCCTCTCAAAATGTTTGATGATAAATATATTAATCTGGAATGCTCGAGGTTTTAGTGCTCCTGCGAAAGCTCAGTATGTCCGTAAGCTAAGGAAGAGACACAATCTGCAAATTTTGGTGATTTTAGAACCGAAAATTACATTGGACAGGGAGTACATGCCCCGAAAATTAGGATTTGCAGGTGTCTTGGCAAATCCTTCTAACCATATTTGGTGCTTCTTCAGTGAGAATATTCAGGTGCAGCCACTGATTAATAAAGACCAAATATTGCATACCAAGGTTAGTTCTCCTCTGCTCCCCAATCCTATTTTCTGTTCTTTCGTCTATGGAAGGCATACGAGAGGGGCTAGGAGGGATTTATGGGATATTATGAAGTCCATTGCCATGCTGGACCCATGGTTGATCGGAGGAGATTTTAACGTGGTACGATTGATCGGAGAAAGGAAAGGGGGTGCCCCTCCTCGGTTGGGTGCCATGGAGGATTTTGATGAGTGTATCGATGGATGTGGATTGGTTGACCCCAGCTTTGTTGGGGAACAATTCACTTGGACTAATCGCAAGTTATGGGAACGTTTGGACCGAATCCTTGTATCACCGAGTTGGCTGGACTTGTTCCCGGAATTCAAGCCAACCCATCTCATTCGCCATGTATCGGACCATGCGGCTATTTTGGTCAAGCCCCAGCTTGCGGTCTCGAAAGTACCATCAGCCTTTCATTTTCAAAAATGTGGACTAGACACCCTGGTTTTATTGATGTTGTCGCTCAGAGTTGAGCCGCCCCAACCACGTCAAGAGGAATGCAAAAGCTTCAAGACAAGCTAGTCCGTTTAAAGGCATGCCTCAAGGTGTGGAATTGGAATGTTTTTGGCAACATCTTTGATAAAGTGGCCTTAGCAGAGAAGGCAGTAGCTGAGGCAGAGAAGGTATTTGATGCAATGCCTAATGATATTAATTTGGTAAACATGAATAAAGCCACTGCTGAATTGAACCGTGTACTAGCAATAGAAGAGGATTTTTGGCAACAAAAATCTGCTACGAAATGGCTCGTTGAGGGGGAACGCAACACTAAATTCTTTCACAGCCTAGTGAAGAAGAAAAGGCAGAAAAACTATATTCATAGCATTAAGGATGGGGATACAACACTGGATAAACAGGAAGAGATCAGGAGCTCAGCTGCACAATTTTTTCAGAAATTGTTAACGGCCGAAAGCTCTGAGGAGGTTGGGGACTATTTTGATCACATCCCTTCTTTAATTCCGCAAGACGTTGCTCACGAATTGGGTACCAAGCCAACTCAATGCGAAATTCATGATGCGGTGTTTGATATTAACCCGGATTCAGCGGCTGGACCTGATGGATTCTCCTCACTTTTCTATCAAAGCTGTTGGGAGATCATTAAACAAGATGTATTTGACGCTGTGGAGGAATTCTTCTCTAGGGTAGCCATGCCGAGAGCCTACACTTGTACTACTATTATTCTGCTACCTAAAAATGCTGAGGCGATGGCATGGACGGATTTTCGGCCGATAAGTTTATGTAATGTCACTAATAAAATCATGACTAAGTTACTTTATGAACGTCTCGCCAAGGTGCTACCCCTCGTCATTTCACAGGAACAGTCGGGTTTCATTGAGGGTAGGGTGATCGCAGATAATATTTTGTTGGCACAGGAGTTGGTTCACTCGCTAAATGAAAAAGTACATGGAGACCAGCTCATTGTCAAACTTGACATGGCCAAGGCATACGACTGCGTCCACTGGCCCTTTCTATTTCGGATGCTTAATAAGTTGGGGTTTAGTGACCATTAGTGTCGATTAATCCAAAATTGTGTATCTAATTGTTGGTTTACAGTCCTAGTTAATGGAGTGAATTCGGGATTCTTTCAATCAACACGGGGGTTGCGTCAAGGCGACCCTATATCTCCTGCGCTATTTATTTTAGCAGCAGAGCGGCTATCAAGAGGTTTGAATGACTTATTTATTCGTTATCGGTCAATGCAATATATTCACAATTCGGAGGTCCAGGTCTCTCATCTCTCATATGCGGACAACATCATCATCTTCACTAAAGCTAGAATTTCAGGAGTTAAGAAATTGATGAACTTCTTATATAAATATGAGTGGGTCTCTGGCCAAAAAATTAATACGGCGAAGAGTTCTTTTGTGGCTTCTAAACGATGTGCTCAGGACCGCGTTCGACGGTTGAAGTGTCTTACTGGATTCTCCCAAGTTACTTTGCCGATGCGTTACCTTGGAGCACCGCTTTATGTTGGCAACAAACGGTCATTGTTATATGCACCGATTCTTGAGAAGATGAAGGCAATGTTGATATCTTGGGAGAATCGACACCTTACTCTTGGCGGGTGATTATTGTTGATTAAAAGTGTTCTTATGTCCATGCCGCTGTACTTGATGCAAGTATTGGAGCCGCCAAAGCAAATTCTCACGAAGATATCTCGGCTTCTCAACCGTTTCTTCTGGGGCTCGTATGGTGGGCAACACAAGCTGCATTGGGCATCCTGGAAAGAGATGTGCAAGCCTATTCCAGAGGGCGGGCTGGGTGTTCGTGATCTTGAGGATATGGTAAAGTGCTTTTTGGGTAAGTTATGGGCCAGATTTTTGAAAGGTAAATATGTTAGTGGAGTCCATCCGATGGAGGTTGGAATCAAAATACACGACTCCCCGAGTTGGAAACGTTTATGCCGGGTAAGACACCTTGTTAAACCTCACATCGCATGGCAACTTGGGAACGGGGGGGCTTATTTTTGGCAAGATCAGTGGTTGTTTGAGGGTCCCTTAAAAGAGGGTATTGAGCAGCGGCATTATGGGTCGATGAAAGTAGCACACTTCTGGGATGGCCGTGATTGGGATATTGATAAATTGGATGCCATCTTACCAATGAATATAGTTGCAAAGGTGGTTTCTGTCCCGATTGATAATTGTGAAGGTGATAGGATGGTGTGGAAGTTAAACACCACGGGATGCTTTACCATGAAATCGATGTGGGAGATGATTCAGGATAAGTCTCCACCAATGGATTTGTTTGCGCATCTTTGGTCACCTTATGTTACCCCTAACATCTCAGTGTTCATCTGGAGATTGCTAAAAGGCTGGATTCCAGTGGACACGGTTATGCAGCGAAAGGGCTTTCGCCTTGCCTCAAAGTGGCAATGTTGTTATCATGAGGAGACTGTTGCACATCTCTTTCTTCACAGTGATAAGGCTAAGCTGGTGTGGGAATTTTTTTTCCAGCTTGTTTCATGTGGCTTCGATTGATTCGGAAGATATTGGCATGGTTCTGAACTTTTAGAAAAATTCGAAGCAACAAGGGGGCCGCGTTACCATGCGTCTCATTGTGCCAATCCTTATTATTTGGTACATTTGGGATGCTAGAAATAATGCTAAATATAGAGGGAGGAAAATGGTGGCAAGTCATATTGTATTTAAAATTTGGTGTCATATGTATATGCTCAAGGGGGCTGTACATTTATCACCAAGTTTGTGGCACGGTGACGAGCCTGCTGCTCAATTTTTTCAGGTACAGCTGCAGCAGCAGCAGCAGCAGCGGACAGAGGTGAGGATGGTGAAGTGGCTGTGACCTAAGTTCCCATGGCTAAAAATCAACACGGATGGGGCTGCTCGGGGTAGGACCCAAGTGGCAGGAGCTGGAGGCATTGCAAGGACGCACACGGGGGAGCCGATGTTTGCTTTCTTCAATTACCTTGGCCCTCATACAAATATGTATGCTGAATTATTTTCTGTTTATGAGGGATTGAGACTTGCTAGAGCACACAGATATCAACGGGTTTGGGTGGAATTGGATGCCCAATCTGTTTTGACTTTGATCCATAACAAGAGAGGCGGGTGCTTTTGGTTTTTTAGCCATATTTTATGCAAAATTCTGGTATTGATGCAGCATATGGAGGTCAAACTTACACACATATTCCGTGAGGCTAACCAAGCGGCAGACCTATTGGCCAATATGGCAGGTGATCTTAAGGAATCCAGATTGTTGGAACCGAATCAAATACAAGGAAAATTGCGTGGGATGGTGCGGATCGATATTCTTGGCATTCCACACTTTAGGCATAAAATTAAAACTTGATTAGATTGCTTTTTGAGAGATTTTATTTATTTATTTGTTGTTTTTGTTGCTTAGTGTTTGCTATACTCTTCATGTACCTTTTGGGATTTCCGTTGTAATATTCTTGATTTGATTTTAATAAAGGGGTAGGGTCCCCACAGAAAACCCTACGGCAGACACATGCCGGTTCTTTTAAAAAAAAACCCTAAACCCTAAACCCTAAACCCTAAACCCTAAACCCTAAAACCCTAAACCCTAAACCCCAAAAACCCTAAACCGTAAACCATTCGCAACTTTTCCTCCTAGGAGACCACCCCCCCCGAAAATTTTCTCTCGAATTCTCTCTTTTTTTCGGCCCTCATTGGCCGTTTATGGGTGAGGTTCCGGCCGCCCCTCACCCCATAAAACAGCCGGACTTCGCTGGCCTCTTCAAGACCGGTGGTGTCTCCATGTCCAGTCGATCGTATGCCGGTGTTACTGCCGCTCCGGTGATGGATCCATTTGCCCTAGATGCTCGAGAACGCAAAAAGAATTTTGATCTTACAACGTTCACGCCGATGGGGAGTGTTGTGGAACACAACGGTAAAAAGATTGCTGTCTTTTCAACCAAGGAGAAGGAAGAGTTGTGTGAAGTTTTTAAGTTTGCATTGATTGGTAAGTTTTCTCATGGTCGACCGTCCATGAACAATTTACGACTCTTATTTATGAAGATGAATTTGAAACGAAGATTTCGATTGGTACCTATTAATGCTAATCACATATTAATTCACCTCTACGATCACGATGACTACTCACGATTATTTATGAGAGAAATATGGTACTTCAATGGATTTCCTATGAGGGTTTTCAAATGGACTCCAGAGTTCAACCCGAACTACGAGTCTCCCATTTGCCCCGTGTGGTTCAAAATTCCAGAATTGCCATACCATATGCTACCTGTTCCTGCGTTATATGTGGTTGTGGCTTGTATTGGCAACCCACTGAGGGTGGATGAACCTACAGCAGACATTACCAGATTAGGGGATGCAAGAGTTTGTGTAGAGATTGACATTACAAAGCCGATTAAAAAATCTATCAAGGTTAAGGATGGAGAACGATTTTTTGAGCAGCCCGTAATCTGTGAAGGAATTCCTCTTTATTGCCCGAAGTGCTGTAGACGAGATCATCGAGCTCAGGACTGTAAAATTTATGTGGATATAGAGGAAGACATGGTTGAGCAGGTACAGTATCAAGGAGACTTGCAGGAAAAATTGGAGGCTATACGAAAAGGTAAGCAGGTGGCTGGAAAGAATACAGAAGATAAAAGGCAACAAGCTGTTACTAAGGGGCTGCATGCTAACACTGTGATTGGGAAAAATTTACGTGTACAGAAAGATGTGCAATTGGAACATGTGAGGGCAGGTGATGTGACGTTGCAGGTTCGAGATCAGGAACAAACTGAAGTCTTCAATCAAAATCACCAGATTCCGGAAAAAAATTTGCAGAATCCGGCTATAGAGTTGCAGACTCCGACGATCGCCCAGATTTCGGCCGGTGAAGAGGCCGGAGTAGGAGTTTTACACCGGCCAGGACTCCCAAGACCCCCACCCAAGAAGGACACGGAGGCTACGGTTCAAAATGGACGGCAAGGAATGGTTGGTTTTAAAAGAATCCCTCACAACAAGGCTACTGATTCTGTGGAGCTGAATAACCATTTTGTTGCCTTAAAGGGGTTGGATAGAGTTACAGAGGACGAGGAGATTGAAATAATGAGTCCACAAGAAACAGGTTTCTATAAGGAACCTGGATTACAGGAGAAGAACGTGGCTAACGCGGGGAATAAAACTGCCTCTTTTCAAAAATCTGATAAAGAAGCAGAACCAACGAACAAGGATGTGGTAGGGTTGGTTGTGAAGCCGACAAATTCAGGTGGTATCAATCTGGACACTATGGTGCAAATATTTTCCCACTCTGAGAAAACACCGGCTTCAGAAAATGGTGAGAGACAAGAGCCAACTGGTGCAGATGGGCCTAAGGAGGCTACCCACTCGCACGATTTGGATGCAGCTGGGCTAGCCGAACAAGCTGAGGAATCTTACCGTCAGCACATACTTGCTCGTGATGAGATAGACCCGATTATGGATGGGTTTGATAATGGACAACAAGCTGAAGTTGGGGAGTCCAGTGATATGGGCTCAAGAACGCCAAGGCCCAGACGCATGGAGGAGCCTATTGGACTCAACTCAGATACACTCAAGGGTGGACATTCGTCTAGGTGCAGACGTACCGGCCCAGGAGCAACCCCTACAAATGGACGGGAACACAGCTTGACGGCAATCTTAAATCGATCCACGGACTTGGGCTCTACCAAGCCCAATGGTTGTGAGTTGGGGCATGACCCAGCTGACCCGGATCAAAGGGATTTGGATCAAGGTCCACTCGATGAGAGTGCATCCCACTCAGAATCTACAGCCCAAACAGATTCAGCAACCCACTCCGGGTCTGATCCATCTTATAGGCCCAACGGAATGGTTGAAAAGGAGAGTGATGATAGTCAAAGCTCGGCCCAATGTAGAGAGTTTACTTCTCATTCACAGCCTAAGCGGTCTGATACATCCGAAAAGAAAATACCCAAAATGAAGAAGAACAATATAGAAGCTGCTCCTTCTCGCGTTACTAGGAGTCAAGCACGTTCAGGGAATTCTTCTCAAAATGTTTCATGATAAATCTTCTGATATGGAATTGTCGGGGTTTTAGCGATCCCGCGAAGGTTCGATATGTTAAGAAGTTGAGGAAGAGGCATAAAATTCAGGTTTTGGTTCTCTTAGAACCTAAAATTCAGCTGGAAAGTGGGTACATGACACGACAATTCGGATTCGCTGGTGTTATCGCGAATCCGTCAAATCACATATGGTGTTTTTTTGAAGAAAAAGTCACGGTGCAATTACTTGTGAACGAAGACCAATTGATGCATATAATGGTGAATTCCCCTTCTCTTCCTAGGTCTGTACTATGTTCATTTGCTTATGGACGACACACCAGGGGGGCTATGAAGGAATTATGGGACCTTTTGAAATCTCTTGCCACCCCGGATCCTTGGCTGGTGGGGGGAGACTTCAATGTGGTTAGGACTGTTGATGAAAGGAAAGGGGGTGCCCTGCCTCGTCTACGGGCTATGGAAGACTTTGATGATTGCATTGATGGTTGTGGATTAATTGACCCAGGATTTGTGGGGGAACAATTCACATGGACCAATCGGCGCTTGTGGGAACGACTGGATCGGGTGCTTATTTCGGCGGGGTGGCTGGATTTGTTTCCACAATTCAAACCAGTTCATCTCATTCGGGACACTTCTGACCATGTTGGATTACTGATGAAACCCATGGTCCTTGCTAAGAAGCCCCCAAGAGCATTCAGATTTCAAAAAATGTGGTTGCGGCACCCAAATTTTCATGAGATCGTTGCTAAAACTTGGGGGGCACCTACTGTCTCCAATGGTATGCAGAAATTACTGGATAAGTTGGTGAGATTACCAGCTTGTCTCAAACAATGGAACTGGCAGGTATTTGGTAATATATTCGATGGAGTGGCCAAGGTGGAGCAAGCGGTGGCCAATGCGGAGAGGGTGTTCGATAGAATGCCTAGCCAAGAAAACCTTGTGGCAATGAACAAAGCTAGTGCGGACTTGAATAGGGCCTTGGCTATTGAGGAAGATTACTGGCAACAAAAATCTTCGGTTAAATGGTTGCTGGATGGGGAAAGAAATACAAGATATTTCCATAGCCTTGTCAAGAAAAAGTGGCAAAAAAATTACATCCACCAGATTGAGGAAAATGGCAGAATCTTGGAAAAGCAAGAAGATATTAGGGAGTCTGCTTCTCATTTCTTCCAAAGTCTGCTGTCAACTACCAATATTGATGATTCGAAGGATGATTTCGATCACATTCCATGTATTCTAACCCCTGACATTTCATCACAACTTTGCGCTAGTCCTTCTCATGAAGAGATTCATGACGCAATGTTTGGCATCAACCCGGATTCAGTGGCTGGGCCAGACGGATATTCATCTCTATTTTATCAAAGCTGTTGGGACATTGTGCAAAATGACGTCTATGATGCAGTGGAGGAATTTTTTTCTGGGGTGCCTATGCCAAGAGCTTTCTCCTGCACTACTTTAGTATTGCTGCCGAAGAAAGAGGAGGCTACGAAGTGGACGGAATTTTCGTCCTATTAGCCTCTGCAATGTGACAAACAAAATTATGGCCAAGTTGCTTTATGGGCGCTTGGCCAAAGTGTTACCCCAGGTTATATCTCAGGCACAATCGGGATTTATTGAGGGCCGCGCTATTGCGGATAACATCTTGTTGGCACAAGAATTGGTGCACTCGCTCAATGACAAGGTTCGTGGGGATCGGCTCATCATTAAACTCTACATGGCTAAGGCGTATGACCGCGTCCACTGGCCATTCTTGTTTCGTATGTTGGAGAAGATGGGATTTAGTGAGCAATGGTACCGTCTCATTCGAAACTGTGTAACTAAGTGCTGGTTTACTGTGTTAGTGAATGGGGCCAATGCAGGATTTTTCCCGTCCACACGTGGGTTGCGGCAAGGCGACCCAATTTCTCCGGCGCTATTTATTTTAGCGGCAGAGTGGCTTGCTCGTGGGTTGTATAACCTGATGAGCAGGAATCGGTCCATGCAATACGTTGATAATACAGAGGTGGTCGTTTCTCACTTGGCTTATGCAGATGATTTAATTATATTCACTTACTGCGGGGGTTTCTGGATTGCGAAAATTGATGCGGTTCTTGCAGGATTATGAAAGAGTCTCGGGACAAAAAATCAATGTGGGAAAAAGCTCGTTTGTGGTCTCGAAAAGGTGCCCTTGTGATAGGGTACAACGAATTAAGAGAATCACAGGGTTCTACCAAGCGGAACTGTGATGATCCCGGTAATCCTTAATATTTAAATAATTGATTTAAAATATTTTGCTTCTTGGAAATGTTATTATTACTTGTTGTTTTCAAATTTTAATCTGTTTTTGAAATTAACTTACAATTTGAACGGTAAAGTGTTAATTTTCGTACTTCGATTACCACTCGTGGAAAATGCATCTATTAAATATTATGATTTTTCAAAAATAATATAAATAAGTATTATGGACTTTTATGCATGGAGAAGATGCAATTCTGACTAAATTACACGATTTTCCAAATTTTAGACGAATTTGACATTCTAGCACAATTTTCGAAATTCTGTGTCCTAAATTGCAATTTTCAAAAGTATAACTAAAAAATTTTTAATTTCTGGGAAATATAGATATAATTTCATATTTATAAAGATTAAATTTCATAATTTTGGGTTTTTTCTAAATTAATTATGAATTTTTGGATTTTATGCCCCAAAACCGTAATTTTATGCCCTAAAACCCTAATTTTCGATTTTTACAAAAACAAATAAATAAATAATTCGAATTTTTAATGGAATAAAGATATGATTTTAGATTTTATAAGATTAGGACAATAAAAATCAGATTTTATTTGATTTTATTTTATTTTGTGTTAATATTTTATTAAAATATCTTCCTACATTTATTTGGTGAATCTAGCAAATCTTATACTTGGAGCATTCTAATGAGTTTAGGGCTTGAATCATCATATTAGGCCAACACATAATATAATTTAGGGCACAACTCATATTATTTAGGGTAACATTTGTGTAAATTACAACCACAATTAGGTGTGAACATAATTAATGTTAGGCCTAGTTGGAAGATCACATTAGATAAACCCTAATAAAATAATCTTGTTTCTTGGGCAACAACTATAAATAGGAGGGGAGGTGATCTTCATTTCCATCATACACACAATACAAATCCCGCCTAACACCCCCCCACCCACACTCACCTTACTCTCAACACCCAAAACACTCCATATTTATAAAATATCTTCCACCCATATATGTATATATATATAAACCTTTCTTTTTACCTACATATATACCTAAAAAGCCTCCGATATCCTCTCTTTTTCCCTAAAAACATTTCAAGGTAGGAATTTCCTTAATTACATAAGTTACTTTATAGTGCTAGTTTATTATTTTACTATCATGATATTATCCTTCATTATACTACTACAAGTTATTCGAAGTTATGTTTCTAGTTATATTCATATCTTATGTTCATGTATGTTTATTATTCCAAAATATGTTATTTGTATGCTTTTATATTTAAAGTTATAAGTATGGAAGTATGTTTCTTATGTGAAATTATGTGAGAATATGTTTATGTGAAAATCTTTATTTGTGCATGCCGGGCCCAAATGTGTTATCGGCGTGGATGGGGCTGAGTTCGGCCGGGCGGCAATGGGCTTGCCGGTCTTAAAACAGTTCTCATCTTCCATCCCATCTTGCATGGACGGAGAGTTCCATGTATTGGTATTGGTTGTAGGGAATTGGCATAATCTCTAGATATAGCCACCGATGTGAACGGATGGAATCGATGTGGACGGATGGAATATGGGGATTAATGATGTGAACGGTTGGAATCTTGTACTGTGGGAGACATAAGGGAGTCACTAATAAGTGACTCGAAAGGTAATATTATGTGAGATATTATGACTATGTGCACATGTTATACACACGAGCACCTTATGTGATTAAGTGAAATTTCTACTCAACCGTCGTGTTGATTCTTCTTTATGTGAATATGTTTAGACAAAAATGAGATAGCAGATCAGAGTGGCGCAGCGGAAGCGTTTGGAGGCCTTTTACACAATAAAGTCGCTTTTGTATTCTTTTTGAAAATTGTAACTCTCTTATTTTGTCTGTAAAAATTACTATTTATGCTTAATAAAATATAAAGGAATATCGGGGTCATTACAGGAACTGCCAATTCGCTACCTTGGAGCTCCTTTGTACGTCGGCAACAAAAGAGCTCTCTTATATGCATCAGTTTTAGAGAAGATTCGGGCGATGTTATTGACTTGGGAGAACCGTCACTTGACATTAGGAGGCAGGTTTTTATTGATAAAAAGCGTTTTCATGTCCTTACCATTATACATTATGCAAGTCCTTGAACCCCCTAAATTGATCCTAACGAAAATATCTCGAATCTTTAATCAATTCTTCTGGGGATCGTATGGTGGAAAACAGAAGCTTCATTGGGCAGCATGGAGTGAAATGTGCAGCCCGGTGGAAGAGGGTGGTCTCGGTCTTCGTGATATGGGTGATATGGTTCAAAGTTTTTCTGGAAAGTTATGGTGGAGGTTTCGCTCTCAAAACTCTTTATGGGCCAGATTTTTGAATGGAAAATATGTGCGAGGTTTTCACCCAATGGAGGTTAATATCAAAGTCCATGATTCTCATGTTTGGAAATGGATGTGTCGGGTTAGACATTTAGTCGAGCCTCACATCGCATGGCAACTTGGGGATGGTAAGGTTTTTTTCTGGCATGATCAATGGCTACCTGATGGTTCCATGAGGGATATTATTGAGCAGCACCATTACGGTTCGGAGAAGGTGGAACAATACTGGGATGCTGGAGGATGGGATGTGGATAAGCTAGATGCTGTGTGTAATATGAGCATGGTTGAAAAGGTGGTCTCTACTCACATAGACATCTTTGGCGCAGACAAAATGATTTGGAAGCTGGACTCTACAGGCAGATTCACTACTAAATCTATGTGGCAGTTCATTCGATCGAAATCAGGGAGATCACAGCTGCGTTCTCTCATTTGGTCACCTTGCATTACTCCTAATATCTCTGTTTTCATTTGGAGGCTGCTTCGGGGGTGGACTTCGGTCGAGAAAAGGATGCAACGAAAGGGCTTCCACTTGGCATCCAAATGTCAATGTTGCTTCCATGAAGAAACACTAGAGCACCTTTTTTTCCAGAGTGCGAAGTCCACAATGGTATGGCAATTTTTCTGCTCCTTATTTCATGTTGCCGTGGTGGACACTTGTGATATTGGGTTAGTTTTGAATTTTTGGAAAAACTCAAAGAAGACAGGAGGAAGCATGAGTGCGCGGCTTCTTGTGCCCATTCTCATCCTATGGTACATTTGGGATGCTAGAAATAATGCGAAATATAGGGGAAAGAGGATGGTTGCGAGTCAGATTGTATACAAAATATGGAGGCATATTCACCTGCTTCATGTGAGTGGACTGCTCAAGTCAAGATTGTGGAGTGGGGATGAACATATCGCCACTGTCTTCCAGATTACCACTCAGCTGCAGCAGCGGACGACAGCATGTTTGGTGAGATGGTTGAGGCCGGATCAGTCTTGGGTAAAGATAAATATTGATGGTGCTGCGAGGGGTAGAACAGGAGCTACAGGTGCTGGCGGCATTGCTCGAACATGCACAGGGGCCCCGGTGTTCGCATTCTACTCTTATCTTGGGGCAAATACAAACACATATGCTGAATTATTTGCAGTTTATGAAGGCTTGCGCTTGGCAAGTGTTAGGGGATATGTTAAAATTTGGATCGAATTAGATGCACACGCTGTGATTCACCTTATTCTCAACAAAAAAGCGGCTCCATGGCGTTTGCAACACCTTATTTGCAAGATTCACAATTTGATGAAACAAATGGAGGTAAGAGTTTCACATATTTTTCGCGAAGCTAATCAAGCGGCAGATTACCTTGCGAATATGGCCTGTGATACTTTGGGTTCTCAAGTCCTTCTCCCGGACCAGATTGGAGGAAGATTAAGAGGGATTATAAGATTGGATATGCTTGGACTACCCTACTTCAGACATAGGACAAAATATTAAATTATGTATTCTTTTATTTCTCTTGATTATAGGCTTCTTTTGTACTTTCTAGACTTTACTTTGTAATTATTTTGATTGAATTTTAATAAAAGAGGGCAGACCCTGCGAAAACCTTCCGGCGGACACATGCCGGCTTCTTTTAAAATTAAAAAAAAAACCCCTAAACCCTAAACCCTAAACCCCAAAAACCCTAAACCCTAAACCCCAAACCCCAAACCCTAAACCCTTAACCCTAATCCCGTAACCCTAAACCCTAAACCGAAACCAAAAACCCTAAACCACCTAAACCCTAAACCGCTCTCTACTTTCTCTCTCTAAGAAAATTCTCTCTAGTTTTTCGGCCCTTTGGCTGGCCATGGGTGTGGCTACGGCCGCACCACCCCCAAAACCACCGGACTTAACCGGACGATCATATGCCGGCGTAGCTGCTGCTCCGGCAGCCGATCCGTTCACCCCCGATGCCCGCGAACGCAAGAAGAATTTTAATCTCACGACGTTTACACCGGTGGGCAATGTTGTGGATCACCACGGAGAAAAGATCGCCGTCTTCACCCCGAAGGAGAAGGACTCATTATGCGAGGTTTTTCAATATGCGTTAATTGGCAAGTTTTCTCGTGGTCGTCCATCTATGCATCATTTACGCTTTATGTTTACGAAAATGAATTTGAAGGGGAGATTCAGGTTAGTGTGGATTAATGATAATCATATTTTAATTCACCTTTATGCTCATGATGATTATTCACGTTTGTTCATGAGAGAAGTGTGGTATTTTCATGGATTTCCAATGCGTGTGGTCAAGTGGACTCCGGATTTTAATCCAAATCACGAGTCCCCGATTTGTCCCGTGTGGTTCAAAGTTCCAGAGTTGCCATTTCATCTCTTACCTGTTCCGGCCTTATACGTAATTGCAGCGTGTATTGGCCACCCATTACGTGTTGATGAACCGACCGCTGATCTTACTAAGGTCACTGAGTCACGCGTGTGTGTGGAGATTGACATCACACAACCCATCAAGAAGTCGGTTAAGGTGAGGGATGGTGATAGATTTTTTGAGCAACCTATTGTGTGTGAAGGGGTTCCTCCGTATTGTCACAGATATTGCCGGAGGAATCATAACTCGCGTGACTGTAAGCTGTATGTCAATGATGATATGATGGAGTCGGATAATCATTTTCGGAGAGATTTGCGTGATTTCTTAGATGCTAAGAGGAAAGGAAAAGATCTTCAGCTTGGCCAAAGTTCACGAGAGCCGCAAGTTTCTCATGGTCAAGCTATTATGCCGAATCAAGAACAGCAAGATTTGCAGTTACAGCTGCCTGTTGTCCAGATTCCGACGACTGCTGCCCAGAATCCGATGGATGTCCTCCCGATTCCAATGAATATTGGGGCAGATTTCAGCAAGGTTGGGGGGCTGCACCTGGACGCTTCTACAACAGCTGTAACACCTCCCAATCAGCTTAATACGAGGCCTGATATCGCTGTTCCTCTTCCCAGCAGTGGCGAGCATTTAGGGCTAAACCTGGACATTGAAAGGGTCTCCATTTCGAAGCCACACATTGAGAAAGTCAGCCTTTCTCTTCCTGTTCCAGCTGCATTAATTTTGGACAGACAAGAAAGGCATGGTGGAGAATTGCTGTCACAACCCCAAAATGCGCTGGTTATTGATCCTAATGATACTTTCCTTAGCCGTGGCGTGGATCAAGGGGGTGATGAAAATCATTGTGTTTCGAAAGGCAAGTTTGACCAATCCAGTGCACAACCTCAGGCAAATCCTATCGCACCAGCTTGTTTGGAACAAAATGGGGAAGTCAGACTTTCCCACCCTGCTGCAGCTGCATTTAATTCAGGTATGCAAGGAGGGAAGATCAGACTTACCAAGGATACAACTGCTTTAATTCCCTTCAAAAACTCCTCTGATTTGTGGCCATAGATGGTAAGGATCCTTCCCAAAACGAGCAGGTCAACACACAAGATATTTTCCAAGGAAAGAGGACGTACCTGGACATGATTACGGCTTTGAAAGTTGTTGAGAGTAGTGATCCTTCCTCCCCTTATACACCAGCTGCCGATGCTCCTTACCATAGTGATGGCGAGGTCAATCCGCGGCCAATTAATGCGATCTATTCTAATCCATTATTGACAATACAAGACAGGAAAGTCTATCCCACTATCATCGATTCACAGCAAGGAATTAAGGCTGACTTTTTGGGTACACAAGATGGAAAGGTCTACCCACGCAAGTCCACTCTACCATCGAATTTTGAAGAGAGTACACAAGAGATTGTGACTAGTCACGCTCACGTAGCTCCTGAGTTGGCAGGTGATGATTTGGATCCAATTATGGACTTGGCTTTGGCCCAAGTTCCCCCTAAATCACTGGACCCATTCGTGTCAAGCCCAAATGCTGCTCTTAGGGCCTTTGAACGAGGCCAGGACGTTGTGGTGGCTAACATTCTTGATCGGGCCTTATTTAAAGTCCGAAAGACGAAGAAAAAGAAGAGAAATCGGGCCAAGGAACCTGCTAACCCATCAGTACATGTGGGCTTCTCACACCAGGCAGGGGTAGGGGCTGTTATTGCTGAGAATTTAGCAGGGGAGGGCGCTGTAATTTCAGCCACTTCCCCAAGGGCCCAGCGGGCAGAACTTTTGCAACGGGGAGATTGTAACTTCTCTGATTCACCAGCGGGTGTGCGTGTTATTTCTACAACAGCCTCACAAGCACCAAGGGAGGGTGCTGTAATTTTTGAAACCCTGGTAGGGGAGGCCATTGTAATTTCAGAAAACTCCTCACATGTCCAGCAAGCAGACCTTTTGCAGGGGGAACTTTGTAATTTGGCAAACCTGGGAGGGGATGGCAAGGTAATTTCAGCATGTGCCCCAGAAAATGGCGCAATGACAGGGGATGTCGGTGTAACTTCTGCTAAACTTCTAGACCATAGAAACATCACAGGGGGTGTAGGTGTCAGCTCCGAATCTGCCCAAAATATACAACAGGATGCTGCTGCTCCCAACAATGCACACCAAGATGATTTTTCCACTCCCCTTCCAACACAAAAATCAGTTGATTCCATGGAAGTTTGCACCACAAACACGGATCCAAAGGATACTTTTCATTATTAGAGTGCATCATCCAGTCCTAAGGATATTTTTCCTACCCGTAACGGAACCTCAGAAGATAATCATGAGTTAGTTAAGTCTACAGAAGCCCATTTCAACCGGCCAGGACCGTCCAATGAACGATTGCTTGACGCCCTTGTGACAATGCGTCCCAACAAGCATATGCGCTCCTTTTCTGGGGGGGGTACGCCACAGAGCTGGCGTCCGCTGCGTGACGATCTCTTCACGGCACGAGTTCATAACCCGTATGTGGACTCTGATGATTGGACTTCATACCATGGCTCCAACGATTTGGACAACCTCAAAGACGTTTATTATTATTGAATTATTTAAGATCTTAACTATGACCTTTCTTTTGAATTCTAGGCAAGCAGGTATTTTTGATATTCTTATTTTTGACATTTTCGTTTTTTTTATTTGTAAAGGAGTAGTACTCCTAATCTTCTTAGCAGTATAGGATCATGATGATGTCATGGGAAATGATGGAATCATGCATGTACATTTTTTGCAATATTAATAAAATTACTTCCTTTAAAAAAAACCCTAAACCCTAGACCCTTAAACCCTAAACCCTAAACCTAAAAAAAATCCCAAACCCAAAACCCAGATTTTCTCTCTCTATGGCCGATTCCCCATCGTTTGAGGTTCAGCCGCCGGCGGCCAAAAAGCCGCCGGACAAAAGACCGCTCCCCCTCCCGCCGCGCCGGACCTTTGCTGAAGTCACCAATCCCGCGGCTGCACAGCGTTCTGAGATTTCTTCACGTGAACAGAAAAAATATTTTGCAAACGTTCAAGGACCGATGGGCACTCCCATCCGCAAAAATGGGATGAAGGCCCTGAAATTATCTCCTGAGGAATGTGAAATTCTGATGAGTCCCTACCAATACGCCCTTGTTGGTAAATTCCCGTGTGGTGGCCCCTCATGGAATAGAGTTCGTATTTTGTTCCACAACCTGAAATTGCACGGTGTTTATCAGTTTGGAGTTCTTGATGAAAAGCACTGCCTTATTGTGCTCTCCAATCCAGAGGATTACAACCGGTTATGGAGGAAGAAACATCTGGATTTCCATGGCTACACCATGCGATTTCTCAAGTACACCGCCAACTTCGACCCTCGGTTTGAAGCTTCGATCGTGCCAGTGTGGGTTGAATTCCCCAAACTTAAACCTCATTTCTCCAATGACCGATTTATCTGGGGCTTCGCTGAGCTGTTAGGTACGCCGCTACGGATGGACGAGCCCACATCGGATCGCACTCGACCTAGTACCGCTCGCGTCTTGGTGGAAGTTGACATCCTACAGCCCTTGGACGAGGTACTCCTTGTAGATTACGGTGGTATTGACATAATTCAGAAGGTATCTTATGGCCCCATTCCCCCTTATTGTCAAAGCTGCCAAGAGTTTCATAGTCAACAAGAATGTAGGCAACTTCATGATCAATGCACAGGAGGTGTTCGACAGAATGCCCAAATGGAGACACATGCACCTGAAAATGTTATCCCCCCACGTGTTCGACAAAATGCCAATGAGAAGGCTGCTCAAGAATGGCGGGTTGTCTCGAATTCTAGACGGCAGCGTCTCGATAGAGGTAAAGGGAGGATCGACGAGCCACATGGCACTGCTTCGGGACCTAGCAAACTTCCAGCTGCTATTACGAATCCATTCGAAGCTTTGGAGAACCATATTGAGGAAGAAGTGCTGGAAGTTGAGAATGAACCTGATGTTGAGCCAATAAAGTCAGCCGCTGCTCCTGCTTTAGACGTTCATCCCCTCACGACTTCGGCCCGCTCTCCTGTTCCAGTTCCAGCTGAAAATCAGCCCTTGAATTCTCCAATTTCTTTGACCCACGATGATAACCGAGCTCCTGAACAGATTTTTATTAACCAAGATGTAGTCGTGCAGCCACCAAGAGGGAACCTAAATGAAAACGAGGCTGATGAGAGTAATGAACAGCGTTGCCATTATGATGGATCCTTTGCAAACATTAAACAGATGGGCTTTACGTCTATTGGTGGTTCTCATGCTAGACTTGGCCGTGGAAATGAGGTTGGGAACTTGTCTTCCACAGTTGCTACTGACTCCACTCAAGCTGCTGCTGCTGCTCCTGCTCATGCTTACGTTGTTCATCAGCCTCCACACTCAGCGATTTCACCTATTCCAGAAGGTTTCCCACCTGAATACGTTACCAATAATCCTATTATCTTGGATAATGAGCCTCCACATGCTACGCATACACCTGACTTGCGGAATAATGAACAATCCCCTCACATTCAAGCTCTTAACTGCATAAAACAGCATGTTGAGTCATGCCCTGCTGCTGTTATGCCAACGGCTGGGGCAATGGCCTCTTTGATGGACCTTTGCCAAGTCGGGTGCGCTCGCTTGGCAGGCCGAAAGGCGAGTGTTAGGCCCCAAAATGCACCTCGTGCTTTGGACGGGTTTTCACCAAGCACGGAGGTTGGGAATGTGGCTCCCCCGACTGACTCTTGCCACTCTGGGTGCGCTCGTTTGGCGGGTCAAGAAGGGGATGTTGTTGGTTTTCATGTTGAGCAGCCTACGATCCAAAAAGATTTTTCCACGGACAACATTGCTATCTCTTCGAGTGCGATGTTAGTCCAGGTAGCTAGCCCGACGTTGGATAATTTCACTTCTCCAGTACAAGGGGTGCAACAGACAACACCTTTGGCGAATTGCAATGCATTGGCTGCTTTATCCCAGATTGAGCAGCCCTCTTACAGCCCCTATGCTAGTCAGATGAGATGTGAGCTGAACACAACAGCGGTTACTCCCTCCTTTACTCAAGACGACTCACTTGGGTACCCTCATGTTACGGATAACCCCACAGCCCTTCTTAGCCAAGACGTTATGTTCGATGACGCGCGAGAACAGTCCAAGATCAGAAGAAATCATTCTTTCGATGAGAGAGACCACCACATAACTGAAGCAGCCGGTAATATTAAGAAGAATCCAAAGAAAGTTTCCGATAACGTGCCTTCTACACAGCGAAAAACTAGAAGCAAGACCAAAAACACTCGAGACGGTAACTCCTCCGCCCATGTTTAATGATGCAAAACAACTTGTTGGTCTGGAATGTACGGGGTATCCAGCACAACCGAATGCAATATTATGTTCATCGACTTAGACGGAAAAAGAAGCTGAATGCTATGGTCCTTCTTGAGCCCAAGATTGATCTGGATATAACATTTATGACTAGAAGATTTGGATTTCAGGAAGTGGTCTCCAATTGTTCGGGACATATTTGGCTATTCAGTGATTCTGACACTAAAATGGAGGTACTCGTTGATCATGAACAGTACCTACATGTCTCGATGTCTCATCCTTTATTCTCCACGCCGGTCATTTGCACATTTATTTATGCTAAATGTTCTCGATGGCAGAGGAGAGTTCTTTGGGATGATTTAAGGACGTTATGCACAGCAGGCCCTTGGCTTCTTGCAGGTGATTTCAACACGGTTTTACATGTTTCCGAAAGGAAAGGTTGCGCGGCGCCCAAGTTGAGATCCATCGAGGAGTTTTCTGATTTCGTGCACGATTGTGAGCTCATTGATGCCGGATACATTGGCAAACCATTTACGTGGACTAGCAAGAATGGCAAATGGGAACGCTTGGATAGGGTCCTTCTCTCTAATGGTTGGTCGGAGGTGATCACTACAACCAAAGTCCACCACTTGCACTTTTTTAAGTCTGATCATGCGCCGTTGTGGGTTCATATGGAGAATAGTGATTTTAAGGGCCCTTCTTCATTTCGCTTTCAGCATATGTGGTGTAAACATCATGGGTTTATGGATATGGTCAAAGCCAATTGGGACCTCCCATTGATTGAAAGGGGAATGCAAAAGCTCCAAAATAAGTTACGTCGGCTGAAATTTGGGCTCAAACAGTGGAACAAGCAGGTTTTCGGTAATATTTTTGATGCAGTGGCCACTAAGGAGGACGAAGTGCAGCAGTGGGAAAGGTCTTTTGAGAATGACCCATCAGATTTCAACCTTACCAACCTGAACAAGTCTACTGCAGAGCTAACAAGATGCCTTGCGATTGAGCATGAATATTGGAAACAGAAGGCCGCCTGTCGATGGGCAACTCAAGGAGAAAGAAACACCAAATTCTTTCATTCACTTGTTAAGAAGAGAAGGCAAAAATCTGCTATTCACTGGATTCAGGATGGGGACCGCACGCTTCTGAAGGCTCAAGATATCCAGCAGTCGGCTGTCCAGTATTTCAAAAACCTCCTTAGCTCTAATGATGTTGATCTCCTTCCCGATGATATGTTGTGCATCCCGGAGCTGATAACTAACCTCGAATCTACTCAACTCAGTCGAAGGCCTACTATAGAGGAAGTTCGAGAAGTGGTGTTTGACATTAGTCCAGACAGTGCCGCAGGCCCCGACGGATACACGTCGCTCTTTTATCAGCATTGTTGGGATACCATAAAAGAGGATGTCTATGAAGCTGCGGTGGATTTCTTTAATGGCGCTGACATGCCGCAGGGATTTAAGGCTACAACATTGGTGTTAATTCCAAAAAATGCATCTACATCTACCTGGGCTGATTACAGACCCATCAGTCTTTGTAATGTTTCTAACAAAATTGTTACTAAGCTGATCTATAAGAGACTTTGCCCGATCCTTCCCAAGGTGATTTCTGAGGCTCAGAGTGGATTTGTTCCGGAGAGGTCAATCCAAGACAATATCCTCCTCGCACAGGAACTAGTGCACCGTCTCAATGAAAGATGCAAAGGGGATAAGGTCATTTTGAAATTAGATATGGCTAAGGCATACGACCGGTTGCAATGGCCTTTTCTTTATCAAGTCCTCAAGGCTTTTGGTTTTTCGGACCAGTGGATAGATATGATACGACGGTGCGTGCAGAATTGCCACTTCTCTATTCTTGTTAATGGTGTCTCTACTGGGTATTTTGAGTCTACCAGAGGACTAAGGCAGGGGGATCCATTATCTCCGGCGCTCTTTATCCTTGCTGCGGAATGGTTATCCAAATCTTTGGATAATCTTTATCAACGAGAGATCTCCCTCCGGTATGACGATAAAGCTCAAACGGTCATCTCACACTTAGCGTATGCGGATGATATTGTCATCTTTACAAGGTCCCATGGCTCGAATATTTCTCAATTAATGGACTTACTCCATAGGTATGAGGCAGTTTCAGGGCAGCTCATAAGCTGTACCAAAAGTCAGCTTATTCTAAGTAAACATTGCAAAGGATTGCAGAAAGAGTATTTGAGGTTGGTGACCGGATTCCAATTTTCCACTTTGCCTATTACCTACCTTGGAGCGCCTTTATATGTTGGTAACAAAAAGGAGCTGTTATATGCCGATATTTTGGACAAGGTGAAGTCCAAAATATCAGGTTGGGACAAGACGGCCCTGGCTCATGGAGGCCGACTCATGTTGATCAAAAGTGTTCTGAGCTCGATGCCCATCTTCCTTTTTCAAGTTTTACAACCACCTCAATCAGTATTAAATAACCTGGAAAAGATGTTTAATAAGTTCTTCTGGGGAGATTATGGTGCACAGAAGAAGATACATTGGACAACATGGCGTAATTTGTGTTACCCGGTGGATGAAGGAGGTCTTGGGGTACGTAACTTGAAGGATATCGTGGAATCCTTCTCTTGGAAGCTCTGGTGGAAACTTAGGCGACAAGACTCTTTATGGGCTAAATATGTGAAAGAAAAATATGTCCGATGGTTCCACCCGGCACAAGCACCTCATTCTATCACAGACTCACATATTTGGCGTCGGATGGTCAGTGTTCGGGACAATGTCGAGGCCAATCTATTCTGGATTTTGGGTGATGGACGTTGCTCATTTTGGTATGACGCTTGGTTGGATGGCCAATCCCTCTCGCAGCACCTCAATAGGCGGATTTGCAAACTCGAGTCAGTAAATACATACTGGAAAAACGGAAACTGGAATGGTGAGGCACTTCGGGCTGTACTGAGCGAGTCTTGGGTCCAGCGTATTCTCCAGGTTCCTATTGCAGGGGGCGGGGCTGACAAAGTACTTTGGAAAGCCTTCCCAACAGGTTCATTTTGCATAAAATCGGCGTGGCATCTTATCCGAACGCCAAGATCAGTCGATCCTTTATATGGTATTGTATGGTCGAAACAATTGCGGCCCACGATCTCAATCTTCTTGGTCAGACTGATGAACGAATGGCTCGAGGTGGATTCCAGGCTCCAAAGAAAGGGTCTACAAATTGTTTCAAAGTGCCAATGTTGTCACCATCAAGAAGATTTTGTACATCTTTTCCTGCGCAGCAGCAAAGCTACTGTTATTTGGCGCTCCTTAGCAGAGATTTTTAACATCTCTTGTCCGGAGACAGAGTCTATCACCTTTATGTTTAAGTATTGGGAGAGCCATAGCATCGGCAAAGGCCATGTGATTGCTTTAATCCCCATGCTTGTCTTGTGGCACATATGGGAAGCACGAAACAATTCCAAGCATAGGAACAAAAAATTCCTTTTTTCACGCATCATTTGGAAGGTTCTTAATTCCCTTTCCATCATATATCAGAGCAAGCTTTTTCAAAAGGGTCACTGGAGGGGGTACTTGACACTTGCCCACAAGTGGGGCCTCATTTTCCATGGAATACCTACTCCAGTTGGTAGTATTGTCAGGTGGCTAAGGCCTGAACAAGGCTGGTATAAGCTGAATACGGATGGAGCTGCAAAAGGGAGTAGTGGTGTTGCCGGTTCGGGGGGTGTGATTAGGGACCACCATGGGGTTGTTCATGGGGCGTTCTTCTCCTTTCTTGGTGGAAAGACTAACAACTTCGCTGAGCTTACGGCTGTTCTACATGGCTTGCAAATGTGCGTTGATATGGGGCTGCAAAATGTCTGGTTGGAGCTGGACTCCCAGGTGGTTATTAACATGCTCAAGACCGGATCTTGTGGACCTTGGGAGCTGCAACATTCATTGCTGAAAATTAACGACTTGATCACGCACATAAACTTGCGTGTTACACACATTTTTCGGGAAGGCAATCAGGTGGCTGACTTTCTTGCTAATCATGCATGTGAAACTTCTTCCTCTGCTGTTTTGGACAGATTGGACATTCCTGGGCGTATTCAGGGGCTGCTGAAGATGGATAGATGGGATATCCCATCCTTTAGACATTCTTAGTTGTTTTGTCTTTATGTCTGCTTCGTCTCGTGCCAGGTCTTGCCATCTTTTAAGTTGCTGCGATTTTTCTGGTGACAGCAGGGGGGTAAGTGTAATTCTTCTTGGCTTACTTTCTGATTTACTGTCAGGTTTCATTTGTCTCTTCTCTTTTGAGGCTTTAGGGTCCGCGTGCATGTTTTTACATTTTATATGTCCTTTGTGGGCTGGTATTTGTTTGGTTTTTTATGGGGGTTTCCTTGAAGAAGGTTGGCACAATTTGTTGTGTTTTTTGTCATATAGCCGTGGGGAAGTTCAGCTGTTGGCTGCTATGCATGTAACCTGTTTTCAGGTTTATAGTGCTGGTATATTTGGGGTGTGTTTGTGCATGGGCGGCCCTTGTTATAGGGGGGATTATGTTGCCTTTGATTGCTGCCAGGGGGGTCAGTGTAATTTCGATAACCAGTTAAGGTGGCAGCCTTGGCCTCCTGTGCACGAACAGAGCTGCTACGGCCTCTTAGTTGGTAACAGCAGGAGTAAGTTACTGCTGTTTTGTTTTGCACTGCTGCTGCTGTCCTGTTTTACACTACTGCTGCTGTTTCTGGTGCACCGTTGGGGGTTCATTGGCTCGCTACACAGCATTGTGGCTGTTATAGCTGGCCAGGGAAACTTTTGTGCCGATCGAAACCTGTCGAGGGGGCAGCTTGTGATGCTGGTATTGCCTCTCTGCCAGTTCAAGATATGGCTGTTGCTGTTGTTGTGGCTGTTGCTGTCGCTCTGTCCCAAGTTCACTCAGTTGTTTTTTGACCAGCAAAGTCTGCTTTTACTGCTGTTCCTTTCTGTTCTGATACAAGGGGGACACTGTAATTTTCGCAAACTGTCTGTACGCGTTGCTGATGGCTTTTTGCAGCAACAAAACACTGTCCGAATTGGCAATTGTCTGAGCTGTGTCTCCCTGTTGCTGCTGGTGCAGACGCCGCTGCTCAATGGATCGCTGCTCCGACCTTCAGTTTTCCAGCCCAGAGTTCAACTCGGACCTGGAGTTAAGTTTTTCTGGACTAATTGGATGAAAAGTGGTCCTCTTTTTTCGGACCAAGTTCATTTTGGGCTGCTGAAAATTAGTGAAACATTAATGTTTGGTGTCATGGGCTGCACAAACAGAATTTGCTTCACCCATTTTCAAGAGCACAAGAATATTTTTGGCCCTTTTTTTTGGTGGTGTTGGACCCCTTTTCTTTGCTTCATTTACAGCCACAATTTTTGTAAAAAGACTAGACTTCCCTATTTTGATTTGATTGGCATCATTCATTATACTTTGGACGGCCATGGCTGCAAAAATGGCAACCTTAACTCCTTGCATCCGAGATACAAGATTGATCAAATGAATGCACACGTTTGTTTCTTGGTAGATAAATATCTTGGACTTGGCATCCACCTTTTTTTGGAGGTGTTCTTTGTTTTTTTGGCCTCTTGTAAAGGGAGTAGTACTCCTAATTTATGCTTTTGCTTTACTCATAATTTTTGTAAAGGGAGTAGTACTCCTAATTTATGCTTTTATGTCTCTCACATTACTTGTAAAGGGAGTAGTACTCCTTATTTACAACTTTTTAGATGCTTAGGTTTTAATGTTCGACTTCTTATGTATTTTGCGAACTTTCCTTTGTAACTAATTTCCTGATATTAATAAAGGGGTGGGGACCCCACAGAAAACCCTACGGCGGGCACGTGCCGGTTCCTTTAAAAAAAAAAAAAAAAACCCTAAACCCTAAACCCTAAACCAAAAAAACCTTCCTCTTGACCCCGTCCATGGCCGATCCCCCTCTTCCTCTTTTTCCGCCGGCTGCGTCCAATAAACCGCCGGATAAGCGGTCGCTTTTGCCCCTCCCACCGCGCCGGACCTTCGCTAAAGTCACCAACCCCGCGGCTGGATCCTTTTCGGAGACCTCTTCGCGTGAACAAAAGAAATATTTCAACAACACATTGGGTCCGATGGGAATCGCGACTCGGAAGAATGGCTTGAAAGCCCTTAAACTTTCGCCTGAAGACTGTGAGATTTTGATGCGGCCATACCAATATGCTCTTTTTGCTTTGGAACAGATACCGAGAGAAGAAAACGAGCGTACGGATGCTTTAAATGGGGGATTACAGAGATGGGGGAAGGGTGTTATCCTAGTTGCTAACTTCGATATGCCTATCCTCCTGATCTCCGTCCTCGCCCCCGGCGCCAACAGCCGCCCCCACATCGTCACCTCCGTCTTCGCCCTCGGAGTTACTAGGAGAACTCGGCCCGGCCGTTTGCTTGAGTCGTGCGCTTGACCTCGTCGTCCAGGCCCTCGCATTTCTTCTCGAGCTCGGCGATATGGGACCGGGCAGATTTGAGGAGCTACTGGCTCTCCTGTAATTGCCCTTGGAGAGCGTCGTTTGTCGAGGCTAGTTCACCAGCAAGGACCTCAGTTTCTTCGAGGCGCTTCTCTATGTCGGCAGGGCCTTGTACTTCTTCTTCCGTCGTCGGAAAACACTCGCATGGTGGAGAAAATGGTGAGATAAAGGGACGACGACTTGCCCAGGGACAAAAAATAAGCCAGGAGTTACTTATAAAAAAAGAGAAAAGAGGAGAAAGGAGGAAGAAGACAATGTATCCTTACCCCAATCAAGGCATTGGTCAAATTGGTCTCCAGCTCAGCAATGGAGCATTTTAGCAGCGCCCGATGGTCATCCGACAACTAGAGACCCCGGAGTAGAGCTAGGTTCATCTTAGTATCCGTCTCGTTGGCCCCTACCCCGGTAATGCGAAGATTGGATTGGTGGTGTTGGAGATGAACGGGATTGCTGGGCCCCACGTCAGCACATTTGAGGAGTTCCTCCTCATCCGTTTCCGAGGGCTCAGGGCTAGTTGCCCGTTTACCCTTACCCGAGGGGGCCGGCCTCTGCTTCTTCGCCCCTCGGGCAGCTTACTCAGCCGCTACCCTCTTTCGAGAGCCTTCGGTCCCCCCTTCGCGAATGGAGACCCCTGGCATGGCCCTTCGGGGGGCAGCGCTCCCAGAACTTGGCCGTGTGGGAGGCGTTTGGGTAGTTCCAGTAGGTGAGCTGCCAGGTGATGCCCCCGTGCGAGGCGGAGCCTTAGTAGAAACAGGCCTCGGTGAAGCCACAGCGGTTGCAGGGGTGCTGCAGACGGCGGGAGACGGCGGCGATGTAGACACTTTAGTTTGGGGTGCCGCCTTATCAGAGGATGCAGGACCATCCTCACCGCCCCTAGAGGCTGCCACTTCCTCGGCTGGTGATGCCTCGACTTCAGCTAGTTGAGGGGCCTCTGTTTCCTCCCCGGTCTCAACCCGGGTGGCCTCGGCAGCCTGACTTGACCCCTCCCCGGTGACGTTGTCCCTCTTCGGTCGCCGTATCTTCTGAGTGACTGGCTTATGAAAGGTCGCCACCCGGGGCCGAGGAGGCTGGGTCTGACGCCTCTGACGGTCGAGCCTAGCTAACAGTGCCTTGCGTGCGTCCATAAAGATTTTGAGAGCTTCATAACAAAGAACAGTTAATACTCTGCGGGATCCTTGAAAAGAAAAACAAACAAAGAATGAAAAGAGAGGGGGAAGCTTAGGCCCTAGGGATGTTCTCGGAAAAGGATTGGCGCCGCGTACTGGGACGCTCGTTGGGGTCGGGGTCACTGGAGGCGTTCGAGAGGCGGCAGGCACAGAGTATATCCTCCGAGGTCGAAAAGACGGCGCACATCCTTTCCATTTTAGCCAAGTCCCCCACCTTCCCCTCATTAAAACTAGGCTCTTCGTGGAAGTAGTTTCGATTAAGTAATGGAGGTTGACGCCAGTTCGAGGGCAAGCCCAACTACCCTCGATCCTCTACAAAGACAAACTTCCTCTTCCATACAGACCCGTGGGAGGATTTGAAACCGTCCAGTACTTTCAAGAAAGTTGAACGGGCGGACAAGTATAAGAACCCGGGCTCGTCCTCAGCTGACTCGCCTGGGCCGAAGCGGACCGATTCGTTCGATCGGAAAAACTCCAAAAAATTGGCAGGGCTGGCTTCTTCCTTCAGACATTTCATGAGCACCATGAATGCGCTGATGATCATGATGGAGTTAGGCACCAACTGGCTGGGACAAACACCGACGAATTCCAACAGCCTTCGGACCTCAGAAGGGAGCGGTAAACGTAGTCCCGCTTCAAAATGATAGAGATTGAGGGCCACGCATCCTTCCCGGGGTTCCACTATGTTCTCATTAGGGCCCGGCATGTGAATCGGGAACTGGACCCCAAATTCCTCCGGGATCCTCTCAACTTCCGCTATCGTAATGTTGCTGGAGATGTCACAGGGAAGGGAGGTCGTCTGAAACTTGCCCATTCCGACTCCACGTGTCTGTGGGCTCTTGGCGGGAGATCCACTGGGCCCGGCGTCTCCTCTGACGGGCCCCGCCGTCTTCTTCCTCTGGCGGGGGCGAGCACTTTCCGGTGCATTGCCTGGCGCTTCGCCTCTCAAATCGCTGCCCGACGACGCTCTGGTCGGCGTAGCCCCTGGGGTCTCAGCAGCGCACTCTTCCCCGGCGCCTGAAACCAGCTGGGAAGGGAGGCGAACCTCCCGCTCTGCCGCCAAGTCCTCAGGCATCAGGTCTGTGTCGTCCAAGATCTTTCTCCGAGGACCCATGGCGGCTAGGGTTTTTTCGGATAAAAAGGGAAAATGCAAAGGGGAGAAGGTTCACCTGGAAAAGATATAGGAAAAGCGGATGCCTGAGAATGCTATGTGAGAACCCTGAATTCAGTTGCTTGTACGAAGGTTGCAAGTGAAGAGGAAAGTTGATTTGTGGTAAAACCCGCCACTATTTATAAGTTACACGGGAAAAGCCACCAGCCATAATGGCATCTCGGGCACTGCAGCCCAAAAAAGGCCTACAGTGATTATGACAAGGCACGCCATTTCGCAGATGATCGTTCAGCCGCCAGAAATTAATGGGCGGGGGAGTGCCACGTCTCCCCAAATAGGCGCCCTTTCGTATATCGATGGCATTTCAAATTCAAAAACGAAGGGACATCTGACAGCCTGTCACTCACTCTTGAAGGCTGACGTCCCCATCACAATCAAGGGTGGGGGGGCTAATGATGATTCAGATGCCACCTCACCATGCCATGTCACTATGCGCCTCAAATCCGCCTAAGTGGGAGCGTGTGACCTTCAATATGACGACGGCCCTCGAAAGGGACGGCAAGCCGACCTTTTTCCCATGGAAGCTCTATAAGGCGCCAACACGCTGCAACAGGTACCCTCGAATTGGGAAGCGGCCCTCGAAGGGGCCCCGATCGAGGGCCATATCTCATACTTAGCTACTGCAAGGTTGGACGTCCATCAAGAACAAATACAACTGGCGGACTCTGACAGGTGCAGTCCACTGCCACCTAACACATCTTAGTGGCACATGGGTCCATCCCTTTAGTCTTCGGCGCATTTAATGCTAAGTCATAAATACAATCTTGGGTCATAAATGCCCAAGATGCACATTTATTGCCAACAAGACTCCTCATTAATAAAGAGAGGGAGTAACTGCCAATAGGATCCATGGGAGGGGGCAAAAGGCACAAATCCACAGGCTCCTCACTCTCATATAAAGAGCTCCCAACGGCTCTCCACCCAAAAAAAGTAAGACATTCGTAACTCTAAAAGAACACAAACTACTTGTTTACTGTTCATCGTCTTCTTCACCTAGATATTCCCTACTGACTTGAGCGTCGGAGAGCCTACGCCGAGGTAAAACCGGCTAGTCTCACGTGTGTTCCTCCCTCTTTGACAGGTAGGCCACCAGTAAGAACATCCCGGGGTACAACTCACCCCGACATGTGGTCAAACCAAGAATTGACGGCATCACATACATTGTTATTTACAAAATGTACTGGGCTACATTACATAACAAAAGGGTACATCGAATAAAGGAGAGTATCGACATGCTAATTCTACTATATGTAAATAGCAAAAGCAAAAACTACTAACTACAGGTACGCAGCGGAAATCCTACATCTTCCTTCCTAGTAAAATGCTTCAACGGGTTCCTCCACCTCATTATTGTAAAGGCTAGCTTCGGAAGCATCTAAAGCATTATATAACACCAAATCAACATACATTGAGTAGAAACATTTCTCTATACATATAAGGTGCTCGGGTGTCAAGTGCACATTAGTTACACATAGCACACACATAGTTTCACACTTTCTACCTTTTGTCACCTGACAGTGACCCTTATAACTACCCGAGCCGAAATAACAACCAGCACATTTCTCCCGCCAGCCTTATCCTCCAATGGTCGTATCTCGGGCATACGCCTAGTATTGTCCTACGACCCTCTCTCTTGAGTAGATCCCTCCATCTACCCAAGGGGGGATTAGGAGATGGAAGGGTTGTGAACTCTTTCGGCTACTCAATAGTATGTCCCAGCGGAACACCTTCTGGACCATTCCAGCACATATGGGCCCATTCATAGAATTGCAATTTGTTCACACGCGCACATAATCTTTGGGAGTTTATATTATAGTTTAGTAAAGTAAGCTCCATACTTATAAATGAAAGTTTTATATTTTCTTATTAAGCATATTTACTTAAAAATGTTAAATATGTAAATAGCTAGTAGCAAAAATATGTAAATACACAAAATATAAATATAAATATATAAATATAACTAGTATTAATATATTGATGGTGGTCCTGCGACACCTCCACCCGGGGCCATAGCACAGATACTGTCCCGCCTGCGTGGTCTTATGCAACAGGGTTGCGTCCACGGGGGGTTTTACAAAACGCGTCTATGCTATGAGAGTACGCCTGGACCTTTAAGGCACTCAAGCGCCTCGTCTGCCACCGATGTGGGATACCATTTTTCAGCCACATCATAAGCCCCCCCAGACGAGGGGACTTGAGGCCCTTCGGACCCCACGGTGGGCGCCATATGATGATGGTCCTGCGAAACCTCCACCCGAGGCCATAGCACAGATACTGTCCCGCCTGCGTGGTCTTATGCAACAGGGTTGCGTCCACGGGGGGTTTTACAAAACGCTTCTATGCTATGAGAGTACGCCTGGACCTTTAAGGCACTCAAGCGCCTCGTCTGCCACCGATGTGGGATACCATTTTTCAGCCACATCATATATAAATATAAAGATTAAAATATAATATATATATATATAAATATATGCATACTACATATATAAAATATAAATAACTATATATATAGATATGATAAGAATTATCTACATATACATATAAAACTAATAAAATGAATATAAGTATATATATACATATACATAACATATATATATATAAGTAGTTTATAATAACCTATATCTATACGTACATATAACTATATATATAAATAGACTATCATTAACATATAATGAAATTAGTTAAATGAATATATAATGACACTTTAAATATTTATATATATATATATATAATCATCTAATCACTTACTAAAACCTTGAATAGGTTTATATATATATATATATATAGATATGTAAGGACTAAAGTAGGCATAAATCTATAGTATAAAGTATAATAAAAGTTATATTTATCAAATAATAGATATATGGAGCTTTCTTTACTAAGACTTTCAAGAACAACATAGGATATTCCCTTAATAGCTCAAATAAAGTATCATGGTCTCAAACTACTTCATATGAAGCATAGAACTCACATATTAGCTCAAATAAAGCATAAGAATTCCATATTATTGCAAAAACGGCACAATAATCACATAGTATTTCCAATAAAGCATGGTAAACACATAGTACTCCAAATAAGCATATTAATCACATAATATCTTCAAGATCATGCTCACAAGTCTATCCATCCTTCAACTTCCTCCAAACAAGAGTTATAATATGAAAAATTAACCATAAAGCTTTAAAGTAACATGAAGATGGCAAAATTACTAAAACTCTCAACTTGGAGGCATGTTTGGCAAAAGCTCTCACTATAGGCCATTCAAGCTTGTTCTTTTTCATTGCTTGGGCACAAGAGTATGGAAGCTTGCCTATTCTTTACAAGAAAGAAGAAGAAAACCCTCTACTTAAGGCATAAAGAAGTATTCCTACCTTAGTTCTTCCAAGTAGTGTATTGTTTTGAGAGAAATGATAGTGTTTTGAGAGAAAATGAGAGAGTGTGTGTGTGAGCAAGGGAGCACGGTTTTGGGGCTGAAAGGGGCTGAAAAATGAAGATTGTGAGTGTGTAAGGTTTTGTGTATTGATCTTCCAAGTATTAGAGGCAAAGATCTACATATTATATTCATCTAAATACCTCTTCCATACATTTATACATGGTTGTATATACATACACCTCACTTTACTAACCACCATGTATATGTATGTGGGTGTGTGTGTGTGTATATGTAGCTATGTATATCACCACCAATATATATTTATATATGTATATGAGGCTAGGTTTCAAGAGTGTATTAGTAGAGATATTTTGATAAAATATAGAACAAAATCAACTAAAATCAAACAAAAACCTATAAAATCTAAAAACTCTTATTTATTAAGTATTTTTACTGTTTATTTATCAGCAAAACCGAAATTTGGGGTTGGAGAAGTGAAAAGATGAAAATACCCTTTGTTTTGCCCATTTTTCGAAAATTGCCCGAAAATAGGAATAAAATTCTAAAAATTCGAAATTAATTTTTGTAAGTCAAATAAAATCTACAAGATTTATTTATATTATTATTTTCATTTTTTTGATAATAATTAAGCATTTTAAATATTAGATTTCAAATTAAGAACTTAAAGACAATGTTTTTCGAAAACTACTAAAATTTCTCGGAAAATAGGTAAAAGTTCAAAATAATTTATTAAATAAATTCTGGGAGTTTAGAAAAAATTAAATGCATAAAATTTTAAGAATATTTGGATTTTATAATATTTGCTAAAAAATTTATGCAGTAAATGCGCATTTGTTAGAAAATAAAAAAAATAATAGTTTTGAAAAATAATTTCTATAAAACAATACTTAACAAAATAGTTCTAAAAGAAAATTGTTCATCAAAAAATGGGCACCCAATGTATAATATAAAATATTTAAATAAAGGATTTTACTGGGTCGTTACATCTCGATTGGAATAGTCTTAGATAGAAACCCATAGTTCGTTCTAAATTTTGGCAAGGATTACAAAATGCTTTGACCACTAGGTTGAACATTAGTATTTCTTTCCAACTTCCAACTGGTTGACAATCAGAGAGAACCATACAAATCCTTGAGGACATGCTTCGATCTTGAACCATAGATTTTGGAGGAAGTTGGGATCGTCACCTCTCATTAGCTGAATTCGTCTATAATAATAGCTATCAATCTACGAATTATGGCCCCATTTGAAGCACCTTATGGTTGAAAATATAGATCACCGATTTGCTGGTGATGAGCCAGGTGCCGCCTCATCACACCACGTCAGCAGGCGCCCCCAGACAGCCCAAGTGAGAAGTTGAAGCGCTCGATATGATGGACTGTCCTCGAACGAGCTCTTAAGCTGGCCGCTCTTGAAGTTGCCAGAAGGCACAAGCACGCTACCCAAGGGACCCTTGAAACAACCCACGACCTTCGAAAAGGTCCTGCCCTGTAGAAAAGCCTTGGGGCGCTTCCCTCCCGCAGGGAATGAATCCAGGTTTATCCAAGAGCACGAGGAGTTTATTTGTGGACGGGGCCCTCAAATGCGTCCATGTCGAGGACGCAATCCCATACTTGGCCGTTGCACAGCTTGACGCCCAATAGGGAGGAATCCAAGTGGCAACCAATGGCAGGTCTTATCCACTGCCACCTAACACGCCCTAATGGCACATGGGTCCATCCCATTGGTCTCCAGCGCATTAAATGCCAAGTCATAAATGCAATCCTTGGTCATAAATGCTAAAGATACACATTAAATGCCAATAAGGCCCCCCATTAATGAGACATGAGAGCAGCCACCAATGGGAATCACTAAAGGAACAAAAAGCACATGTCGATACGGCTCATGTTAGAAAGTTGACCAGCTCCCACCAACCATGTCACATCCGGGTATCTTACTCTCACATATATACCAAATCGGCTCTCCACCCAAAGGTAAGCAAATCATAGGGGTTCTCACATTCATTCTTGATAAGCAAGAGAACCTTTCATTTTACTATTCATCATCTTCCCCAAAACGCTGACTCAAGCATCGGAGAGCCTATGCCAGGGCAAAATTGGCTAGTCTCACATGCATTCCTCCCTCTTGGACAGGTGGGCTACTAGCATTATCATCAGGAGCTCTTCGGACCCCGACATGTGGTTGAACCAAAAACCGACCGCATCATTTTGGCGCTAGGGGAAGGGCATCCTGTCCAAGAGGTGATCTTCAAAAGGAGAAGGAAAAATGGTGAATATAGAACGAACCCATATGTCCGAAACTTTGTCAGAAAAGGGCAACCGTGACCCTCCTGAAGTAACTCTACAGGCAGGGGAAAATGTCAATGTTATAGACAAAGGCAAGGGGCACACCACCCCTGTGCCGCCTGCAAGGCCCAGGGTAGGTCCTTCCCACAACCCCTTACCGGCCCATGCAGCGGAAATGCAGCAGGTGGAGCATACGGTCACCCTCCCCATCAGCCGCGTCAGGCAGTTGCTAGGGGCTTGCGATGACCAGACATTGATCTGTTTGTTTTCTGGGGGACTATCTCCATCACCAAACGAGGTAGGGGCTCCGCCATCTCTTGCCGCAGTGGATATCCCACCCCCTCATAGAGTCGTTCCCCGTGTGAGGGGAGCCACTGGCATTCTCACCGGGAAGAAGTAGCAGAGTTCGGTAATCACGCCACCTGCCGGGTCCCCCCCAGATGTAATACCGTCGACGCTCCCGCCAGGTCTAGGATTGGTGGTCACCATCCACACTTGTGAAGGGAGGAGGGACCTAAGGAGTTGGCCCACATGCACCAGCAGGTCAGCGAATTACATATTGAAATAGAGCGTCTCTCAAGGCGACATGAAGGGGAGAAGAGCATAAGGGTGGATGCTACGCGGTACATGCCTCCTTATAACCACCGGTTGGAGAGGTCCCCTTTCATCTTAGAGATTGCGGAATCGTGCTTAGCCCTTGACGAGCGCATGCCCACCAGCCTACCCCGTTATGACGGCACCACGGACCCAGTGGAACATTTGACTCACTATGAGGACGTAGTGGGGGTAGCGACCAGAAACCTGTATGTATGGGCTCGCCTTTTCTCCACCACCCTCCAGGGAATTGCCCCTTACGTGGTTTAAAAAGATGGAACCACAGTCCATCTCCTCATACGAAGAACTGGCAGATCAGTTCTTGAACCGTTTTGCTGTCAAGATATCTACCAAGTTGTCCTATAACCACTTATATGGGATCGCCCAGAATAAAGGAGAAACCCTACGGGCTTTCATGGAACGGTTCAACAATGAACTCCTTAAGGTGGAGGATATCGTAGTTAAGTTCATAAGGCATGCGATCTATCAAGCTCTGAAGAATGAGAGCTGCACAGAGGCTATCATCATGCAGGCCCCCCGAACTATTGCCGGCATCCAACAGCTCGCCTCAAAGTATATGGATGTGGAGGAGCTCAACTTGATAAAGCATTTTCCTAAGGCCAAAAATGAAGGGAGCACCAAGCCCCAGGAGGAAAAATTGAGGAGCAAGGAGAAGAAAGAGCCCACTAGGAAGTACAAGGATTATGCCGCCCTCTCCAAGACCCCGGCAAAAATCTTCACTCATTTTCGACTCCAAAGAGGCTACCCGAAGGGTGGAGAGCTAGGAAAAGCTGAAAGTATTGTGCTTACCACAGACAGTACGGGCACAATATGAAGGATTGTTATACTCTGCAGGATGAGATCGAGACCTTGATCCATGGCAGGAAGCTTCAAGAGTTCGTTAAAAAACTAGAGTATTACGACACTCAAGCCTCCCCGGTCCACCGAGAAAGGTCGAGGTCCCCAAGGAAGCAAAGCCCCCAAAACACCCAGAATCCTCGAAGAAGGTGGGGAGTAGACCGATAAGTGGTGATCACCCCACCAAAGGCATGATCCTCATGATCGCCGGGGGGCCAGCGGGGGGCGACACCCAGTCCTCACGCAAAAGTGTGGGCAGGAAGCTCCGGTATGACTGGTTTGATCCTAATGCAGAGCCCGGAAGGTCTGGTCGAGCAACCCGATTATCCGATGGTGGTGACGAAGGATGTGGCTAAATTCGCTGTCACCAAAACATTGATTTTCAATGGCAGCTCGACTAATGTCTTGTTTTACTCAACATTAGGGAAGATTGGCATGGGCAAGATAGATATGGAGCCGGTGCGGATGCTCTTGGTACGCTTCTGGGGGTCCCAAATCACCCCCGGGGCAGATCAAGTTGCCGATGTCCCTCGGCCAAGAGCCAACCAGCAGGACTCTAATGGTAAATTATTTGGTGGTAGACGCCCTGTTTGCCTACAACATGATTTTGGGCCGTCCGGTGCTCAACACATTTGGGCCGTCCAGGAAGAGGAGTCCCCCGAAGTAGGCTTTGATAGCGATTCTGAAGGACCAGTAGGGATGTCCTCGAAAAATAGAAAATTCGGGGATAACAGGATCGAGCCTACTGGAGAATCTAAGGCTATCGAGCTAGAATTGGGGAACCCCAAGAAGACTACCAAGATTGGAGCACAACTCGGCAAGGCCAAGGAGGTGATGCTCATCCAGTTCCTTCGAGAGAACAAGGCCGTATTTGCATGGCAGCCCTCGAATTTCCCCGGGATTAGTCCTGAGGTTATCGTGCACCACTTAAACGTCGATCCGACCTTCAAGCCTGTCAAACAAAAGAAGAGGGTTTTGGAGGCCAAAAGGAACAGAATAATAGAGGGAGAAGTAAACAAATTGTTGCAAGTCAGGTATATCATGCCAATACACTTCCTCAAATGGCTATGCAACATTGTAGTGGTCCCCAAGGGGTAGGATGAATGGAAAATGTGCAATGACTTCACAGATCTCAACAAGGCGTGCCCAAAGGACCCTTACCCGCTCCCTCGAACTGATCAGCCTGTGGATTCCACGACAGGCTGTGAAGTAAACAAATTGTTGCAAGTCGGGTATATCATGCCAATACACTTCCCCAAATGGCTATGCAACATTGTAGTGGTCCCCAAGGGGTAGGATGAATGGAGAATGTGCAATGACTTCACAGATCTCAACAAGGCGTGCCCAAAGGACCCTACCCGCTCCCTCGAACTGATCAGCTTGTGGATTCCACGATGATGAGTATGATGGATGCTTATCAGGGATACTAACAAATCTCAATGGCCCCAAAAGACCAGCCCAAAACCCCATTCGTGGTAGAGATGGGGGTGTACTGCTTTTTGGTCATGCCTTTTGGACTTAAGAACACAGGGGCGACTTACCAAAGGTTAGTAAGCCTCATCTTTAAAGGACTGATCGGGCACATCATTGAAGTATATGTGGACGACATGATTGACAAGAGCACAAAGGAAAAAGACCACCTCGAACATCTGAAGGGAGTCTTTCAAGTACTTAGAGAGTTTGGCCTTAAACTCAACCCCTCGAAATGCACATTCAGAGTTCGAGGGGGAAAGTTCCTGGGGTATATGGTCAGCGAGAAGGGAATTGAGGCCAACCCCAAAAAAATTGAGGCACTACAAATGATTGGGACTCCCAAGTCGGTGAAAGACGTTTAGAGGCTTTGCGGCCAGATTGTCTCCCTTAACAGGTTTATATCTCGGTCGGCGGACAGGAACCTGCCTTTCTTCAAGAAGTTAAGAAAGGTTCCTGAATTTAAATGGACTCCCGAGTGCCAGCAGGCTTTGCAGGAACTCAAGGAGTATTTGGCCACTCCACAACTTTTAGCCAAACCCAATCCAGGAAAGAAACTATACCTGTATCTCGTAGTATCCCTGGAGACAGTCAGTTCCACGATCGTGGTAGTAAGGGAGTGAAAGCATCTTCCTATTTACTACCACAGCAAAATGTTACAAGGGGCAGAGAGGAACTATCTGGAGATAGAAAAATTTGCCCTAGCTCTGATTCATTCCGCGAGAAAGTTAAGAAAGTATTTTCAGTCGCATTCGATGGTGGTACTCACAGACTAGCCCCTCCGACAAGTCATTTCAAAGTCGGATACATCGAGCAGGCTTATTAAATGGGCTATAGAGCTGGGGGAGTTTGATATCTCGTACCAACCACGAACTGCAATCCAGGCCTACGTGTTGGCCGATTTCCTCCTCGAGAGGTTGGACTGCCGAAAGAAGAAGACCCACCCACCACAACCCCATAGATCCTACATGTCGACGGTTCATCCACCATGCAAGGTGTGAGCTAGGATTACTTTACAAAGCCCAGAAGGCGATGTGGTGGAGTTCACCATCAGATTCAATTTCCCTGTCACCAACAACGAAGCCGAGTATAAAGCCCTCATCACTGGCCTCGAATTGGCAATCAGAGAAGGGGTCTCCCATATTAGGGCCTTCACCGACTCTTAGTTGGTATCCAACCAAATCAACAGAACATTCGAAGCTAGAGACATTGTGATGGTCAAATATCTCGAGCACGTTACCAAGCTAAAGAAAAGTTTCAAATCTTTCACTTTGGAACAAATACTGAGGGAGGAAAACGAGCGCGCGAATGCCTTATCAAAATTCACAAGTGCCCTCAAAGGTACTAGGGGCCAAGTTGTCAGTTTCAAGATCCTTGATTCTCCTTCAATTCGAGAGCACACGACCGGCATCTTACCCATTCAGCCCCTCGAGTCTAGTTGGCAGGATGAAATCCATGCCTTTTTGGAGGAGAGAGAGGGAATAACTGAACAAAAGCAAGCATTGAGGCTAAGGAGGTAGTGCGCGAGGTACGCCTTAGACAACGAATTCATCCTGCCTTTTTGGAGGAGAGAGAGGGAATAACTGAACAAAAGCAAGCATTGAGGCTAAGGAGGTAGTGCGCGAGGTACGCCTTAGACAACGAGGGAAGGTTGTTCCAAAAATCTTTCCTCGGAAGCCCACTTAGATGTCTCCTCCCCTCAAAAGCCTGGGAGGTGATGCAATCGGTCCACGAAAGGAGCTGCGGGAACCATGCAGGAGGAAGGTCCCTAGCCAATAAGATCATGAGGAGTGGTTTCTACTGGCTTACGATCCTAGAGGACGCATGTGAGTATGCTCAGAAATGTTCGAAATGCCAGTTTTATGCTAACCTCACAAGCCAGCTGTACAAACGGTGAAAGTTGAAATTTCGTGGCCCTTTGATCAATGGGGAATCGACATGGTTGGACCTTTCTGCACCGATAAGGGTCAAAGAAAGTTCGTCATAGCAGCAGTGGAATATTTTATGAAGTAGGTCGAAGCTGAGGCAATCCCCAAGATTACAGACGCCTCGATTCTGTCCTTATATGGAAGAATATCATCTGCCGATTCGGGGTCCCTCGAGTATTGATATCGGACAATGGCACTCAATTCTGGAGTCGGGCTATGACTGAGGGGTGTTAGAGTCACGGCATTGAACAACGATTCACATCGGTAGGAAACCCCCAAGCAAATAGTCAAGTTGGGGTCACCAACCGCATCATTCTACAAAATTTGAAGACTCCACTAGGTGCTCTTAAGGGAGAATGGGCAGACGAGTTGCCTGGGGTACTGTGGACCTATCCACAACCCCTCGGACAGCAACGACGGACTTCACATATGCCGTAGTGTACAGATCCGAAGTGGTGATCCTAGCCGAAATATTGCACAACATGGCCAGGGTGTACATTTCATCAAGTCCAGAAATGAAGAAAACCATGCCACAGAATTGAACTTGCTCAGGAGAAAAGAAATGAAGCCTGGTCGAGGATGCAAAACTATCAAGCCTCCATGGTCCGATCTTATAATAAAGGAGTACACACGAAGAACTTCCAGCATGAAGACTTGGTCCTCAAGAAGGTCGAAGTATCCAAGCATGTGGGAAAGTTGGACCTTAATTGGGAGGGGCCTTACAAAGTTGTAAAGGTCTTGAAAAACAACACGTGTCGGCTCAAGGGCATGGACGGAAGAGAACTACCTCGACCATGGAACACTTCAAATCTCAAAAAGTTTTATGCTTAAAATAAGATAAGTTTGTTGTTCCCTCCTCATTTAATTACTGTATCGGTTGATTAAGATTTATGTCGGGGGGAGAAAGGGTTATACAAATGTAAATTCCAATGTTAATCTTTAAAGGGAGGGGGGGGGCGGTTTAGGCCCTAGAAGAAGAAGAAAGGATTTTAGTCCTTAAGGTCGCTTTTTACATAAGTATGGCGCCTCGTACTGGGGTGCTCACTTGGACCGGGGTCGCCGGAGGCGATCGAGAGGCGGTAGGCCCTGAGGATTTGTTCTGAGATCAGGAAGAGAGTGCGCATTCTCCTCATCTTGGTGAAATCCGCTACTTTCCCCTTGTGGTAGAAAGTGCGGTTAAGTACGGGGGGTTGGCGGCAGTTCGAGGGCATTCCCAACTTCCCTTGATCTTCCAAGAGCACGAACTTCCTTTTCCACCCTGATCCATGGGTGGACTTAAAGCCATCCAGTACCTTCGAGGAGGCTGAACAGGCGGACAAATACAGGAAGCTAGGCTCATCCTCAACTGATTAGCCTCGGCCAGACCGGACTGACTCGTTCGACCGGAAGAACTCTAAAAAATTAGTTGGACTGGCTTCCTCCTTGAGGCATTTCATGATCACCACAAAGGCGACGATGATCATGATGGAGTTAGGCACCAGTTCGCTAGGGCACACGCCAGCAAACTCCAATAGCCTTTGAATTTCAGGGGAGAGGGGCAGGCGCAACCCCTTTTTGAAATGGTAGAGGTTGAAAGCTACGCACCCCTCACGGGACAACACTATATTTTCATCGGGGCCAGGCATGTAGATGGGAAACTGAACCCCAAATTCCTCCCGGATCCTATCCATCTCCACCGCAGTAATATTACTGGAAATATCCTGGGGAAGCGAGGAAGTCTGAAATTTGCCCATCCCTCCACCTCGTGGTTTTGGGCTCTTGGCGGGGGACCCACTATACCCGGCGTCCCCTCCAGCGGGTCCCTGTGATTTCTTCTTCTGCCTTGGGCAGACCCTCTCTGGCGCGTTGCCCGGCGCCTACCTCTAAGGCCCCCACTCTGCGGCGCCCCAGCTTGGGTCACTCAGGTGGTCTTTGTGACGCGACTTACCCCGGTGCCTGAAACTGGCTGGGAGGGAAGGTGGACCTCCCCCTCCCCTGCCAAGTCCTCAATCGTCAGATCTAAGTCATCCTGTATCTTCCTTCTCGGATCCATAGCGGCTAGGGTTTCTATCTTGGAAATGTTAAGAAAAAGAGTAAGGAAAAAGAGTTCACCTAAAAGGGATGAACAGCTGAGAACGAGCACAATGACATCCTTTAAAAGTCTTGCCTCCAATGCTTGTATGAGTGCTTTGAGCGAGTGAAGGGAAAAATAAACTTGGGGCGAAACCCTCAACTATTTATAAGGGATACGGGAAATGCCACCAACCATTATGACACCTCGGCCGCTATGGCAATAAAGCCTGTAGTAATTATGACTAGAGAAACGCCCCCTACTATCATGACCTTTTGGCCGCCAGAAATTAGTGCGCAGGGGTGTGCCACGCCTCCCAAACAGGCGTGTGGGCCATCAGAGTTGGAAAAGCGCGACTTTTCATGCCTCGTTAGCATTTCAAATTCAAAAAATATAAGGACACCTGGCACCCCGCAATACAAGTCATTCTTGAAAGCTGACGTCATCATTACAATAAAGAGTAGGGGGACTAATGATGAGCCAGATGCTGCCTCATCATGCCACATCAGCAGGCATCCCTAGACAGCTCAAGTGAGAAGTCGAAGCCCTCGATATGACGGACTATCCTCGAATGAGCTCTTAAGCTGGCCGCTCTTGAAGTTGCCAGAAGGCACAAGTACGCTGCCTGAGGGACCCTCGAAACAACCCATGACCCTCGAAAATGTCCTGCCCTGTAGAGAAGCCTCGGGGCGCTTCCATCCTGCGGGGAACGACTTCAGGCTTATCTAAGGGCAGGACGAGTTTATTGGCATAAGGGGCCCTCGAATGTGTCCATGTCGAGGACGTAATCCCATACTTGGCCGTGCACAGCTTGACACCCAACAGGGAGGAATCCAGCTGGCTACCCAAAGGTAAGGAAATCATAGGGTTCTCATATTCATTCTTGATAAGCAGAAGAAAATTCATTTTACTATTCATCTTCCCCAAAACACTGACTCGAGCGTTGGAGAGCCTACGACAGGGCAAAACTATCTAGTCTCACGTGCATTCCTCCCTCTTTGACAGGTGGGCCACCAACATTATCATCAGGAGCTCTTTGGACCCCGACACGTGTTCGAACCAAAAACCAGCTACGGGAAACTGTAAAAGTTATAAAAACTAGTTCGAACTCGTCACTAGAGCTACACAGATAAGAGATGGAAAGATTTGGATTTGAGGTGGGAAATTACGTGTTCTTAAAAGTGTCACAAAGAAAAGGAATTTTCAGATTTGGAAAAAGATGAAAACTTAACCCCCAGTAGTCGGACCTTCTAAAATATTAGAAAATTGTAGAAAAGGTAGCATACAAACTAGCATTACCTCCAGCTTTATCAGAAGTCCATAATGTTTTTCATGTTTCCAGGCTTAAGAAGTATCACCCAGACCCTTCACATATACTAAATTACGAATCCCTCAAAATAGATAAGAACTTGACCTATGTTGAAGAACCAGTCCAAATTCTAGAAATCAAGGAACGAATATTGAAAAACAAAACCATTCCCCTACTAAGAGTTTTGTGGAAATATCATGGTCTTGAAGAAACTACTTGGGAAAGACTAGAAGAAATGATGGAAAAATATCGCCAGCTCTTCGACTAAGCCAAAGGATGAATTTCGAGGACAAAATTTCTTTAAGAGAGTAAGGATGTAATAACCAAGTACTTCCTAGTATTTAGAAGCATTAATTATATTATTATTTCATGTTTGTATGATCATTATGTAATCTTTATTTTATATGTGAATTATGTGACATTTTAGGAATATGATAACTCTAAAATATAGATATACACATACCTATTAATTTATATTTTCAAAACGCCGTTCTAAAATAATGTAGAATATTTCAAAATCAATATTTATATACATATAGATATATTCCAAACATATAAATGTATAATTAAGATTTTAATAAAATATATTTACCTATTTTTGAAAATTATATAAACACATATAAATATATTACATTTTCAAAAATTGAAGAAGTATATTTATGTATATTTTCGTGTATATACATATATAGATATGTAATAGGATAATTCTAGTTCAAAATGTCATTTTTAAGGGTCGTTGTCTTCAATTAATGCTAATATACACATAAGATTACTAGAATATAGAAGATAAGATAGAAGCATAAACATCTTGCTTAGGCTCTTTCTATTTGTATGGATGATTTTTAAAGAAGAAACATTTGTCAGCATCGCATAAACCTAGACCAAACATACCCTTACTTTGAATACAACTCATAAAATTTAGGATATCATTTTTATAAATTATATCCATAATCAAGTTTGAACACATTTTATGAACATGCTAAGTTGGAAAGATAACATTTAATGTTAAAGCCTTAGTTGGAAGATTTTATTAAATATTGAGATAAAACCTAATAAAATAATTCTATTTCTAACCTCTACCACTATAAATAGGGGGGTTTAGGCTTTCATTTTTCAACACAAAACACACACAAACCCAATCACACACCACACGGCACACACATACTTATCTCATGAACACACACGATTATACACATATATAGATATATTACTGACTTTTAAACCCCTATTCACATATACATATACAAACACATATATATAAATATATATTTACACTAAGGAGACTAGTTTCTAAGGTAGGGGATTACTTAATTTCATTAGTTCAATCCTTACTTTAGTAAATATACTTCCATGTGTTCTAGTTTCCGTTGTGCTATATTTTCATATGTTACAGTCATATTATGCTTTATTTAAGATTAGGGTCTTATTATGCTGATATGTTTGGTTACTATTATGCTTTAAGCATGCAAACCTAGAGTTCTTATGTATTTGTTATGTGTTAACATGAAGGAGTATGATACATATATGTTAGGTTATATTCAAAGTTAGGTTCTATATTACTTATGTTATTTAAGTTATGTTATTCAAAATAATATTTTTATATGCCAACCTGTATTATGTGAAAACTTTGTTACGCATGCTCAGGCCCTAATGTGTTTCGGTGGGGATGGGGTAGAGTTTAGCAAGGCGGCAACAAGCTTGCCGGTCTTAAAATAAGTTCCACCATATCTGGTCCTAATCCCTCATTGCATGGATGGAGTGTTCCATGTATTGAAGTGTGTCGTAGAAAATTGGCATATGCTTGAGATATAACCACCGGTGTGATTAGATGGACATCAAGATTGGTTGGAAATGGTGTGAATTGTATGAATATCGTGACTATTGTGTGGGAGTTATAAGGATGTTATGATCACAATATGTGTGATCCAAAGGTACAAGTATTATGTGAAAAATGTGCCATAAGTTGTGGAATATTGTGAAAATTGATATTATGTTCACATAAACATACACTCCACCTTATGTGATTAAGTAATTCTCTACTCAATTGTTATGTTGACCTATTATGTGCATTATTTTAGGGGAAGACATTGTCGTGGATAGCACGAACGAAGCCATAGGGAATTATGATACTAATTAGAGGTCCCTAGGAATATCATATACTATCTTATGTGTTGCTTAAGTTTCGCCTAAAAACGTTGTAATAGAAAGACTTTTGTATTTTGTAAAGAGATATTGTATATGTTAGTAATGACCTTATCGAATTAGATATAAAACATTTCATACCCTTTTATATTTTGTTTAATATTTTATACCCAGTCACACTTATACTCCAAGACATAGTCAAATTATGCTAAGAAGTCTTGCCATCTACTTTCTTTGGTGATAACTTCTTTATCTTTAAAAATATATAGTAGCAACATTATCTATCTCAATTATGAATCGTGGGTCCAAAAAGTAGTTCTACCATTCCCTCAGGCAATGCATGATGGCAATCATCTTCTTTCTTAAACTATGTAGCGACGCTCAGTATCATTAAGCTTGTGACGCTCAAATGCTATAGAAAGCCCCTATTGCATCAGGTCCACTCCAATTGCAAAATTTTAAGCATCTGTGTGTGGCTCAAATATCTTACTAAAGTCAAGCAAGGATAAAACAAGTTCCTTGCTTACTGCTTTCTTCAAGTCTTCAAAGGCATCTTGGCATTCTTAAACCACTCCTGCATGTCTTGTCTTTTCAATAGATCTGTCAAGGTGCCGCTCATGTTGAGTAGCCACTGATGAACGATCCATAGTAGTTCACAAGGATAAGTAAAGATCTAATCTCTGTTACATTAGTCGTGGGTTCCCAGTCTATAATAGCCTTCACATTTGCCTCATCCATATTGAGCTTCCCATGATAAATGATGTGTAAAGAAGGTCAACGTGCTCCTTTATTAAGTTACTATATATGTCAATGTCGTCCAAGGTGATCACCATGAACTATCCAAGTATAGGTGAAAGATCTTGTTCATTAGGCCGAACAACAATACTAACCACTCGTAGGAGCCGTAACAAGTCATTTCACTTATAGCCATTTTGCAAGTCCATCTTTGTGTATACCTTGGCCTTGCCAACTCTATCAAATAAATCAGTTATCAAAGGAATAGGAAACTTGTTCTTCACAGTTACCTTTTTCAGCTCTTGATAATCCAAACACATTTTTAGTGTCCTAGTGTGCTTCTTTTGGAATTACACCAGTGAGCCATAAGGTGCTTTCAAAGGCCAAATCCTCCCCATGTCCAACAACTTTGTTAGTTGCCTCTGAAGTTTCTCAAGTTTGGGTGGGGCCATTTGATAAGCTGCCATGGCGGGTGTGGTTTGCCTCTCTTCTTGGTGGTAGCTTCTTTGATAGTTTTGTTGGCATCACATCCTGATTCTCCTCTCGGATCTCCTTGATGATAGGTGGTAGTTTTTATTTACCATTATTGGTGTTATCCTCCTTAAAAGTTGCCAAAAATGTTGGCTCTCCCTTTTTCGCCCACGTTTGGCAAGTTGTACGGCCAACAAAAGCTTTTGGACTGTCTTCACCTCATTTGTTCTAGCAACATATACCATGCAAGATGCTCCTAGTTGAAGAATGATAATGGTATTATAGAAAATCATAGGAAAAGCACTTACTTTCCACAGGAAGTTCATTGCTAGGACTACCTTTAAATAATCCATTGGCACTAGGAAAAACTCCACGTAGCCCTTCCAAGTGCCTAGGTGTCACTCCACCCCCAAGCTGTAATTAGAAGTTTAGCTTTTATGTTTACCTTCTTTAGCTATCCTTCTCCCTTTGTGATATGGAAGCCTAGCTTTTTAGCAACTTCTTTAGTGACAAAGTTGTGTGTGCCTCTATGTCTACAAGCACCTTCGTATTCATCCAATTTATGTGTGCGTCAATGTACATTAGCCCATTGCTAGATGTCGTTGGCATGGTCTTGGTAGGCCAATTAGAATCTAGGTGTCCCCTCTTCTATGCTAGGTGTCCCCTCGTGTCTCTCTGCGAGGCCCGATAACAATCCTAGCTTTAGGAAATCACTCATAGCATGTGGCCTTTTGCATAAGAAGTATCCTCCTCTTGGTATGAGTGGCTTCTTCTTCTTATCATACTCGTTCCATGATGCTCTCACATTCCCTACCTTAGAAGAACCTTCTTGATGTCTCATCTCCCCCCCCCCCTTCCCCATGCCTTACTTTTGTCCTTCTTCCCTTTGGAAGAATCTATGCTTCTATGATACTTGGTGAGTGATTTCACAATGGCAATAGCTTTGTCTATAGGTTTTTCAACTTACCATTGCAACCCTTCTTTAGCCCAATTTTGAAGTCTGCCTATAGAGTAGAAGATAACTTCTTTGCGCATGTTGGGAATTTGAAGCACAAGAGTAGTGAACTCTTTAACATACTCCTGAATTGTGCTTTTAAGTTCGAATTCCCTTAATCTCTTACAAGCCTCAAAAATGACATTATCTGGGTAAAAGTGGCATTTAAGTTCTCTCCTAAAACCCTACTGATGTGGGTCAAATCTAGGAGTGATCTCCAGTCAAGTGTAAGGTAACAGGAATTTGACCAGGAAGATGGGGACCTGCAACAAGAGAAAGGCAATATGAGCTAGCCGAGGTGGGTCTAAGAACCTTCGACGCTTCAATCAGTGATCAGATTGAGTAGGGATTTGACCAGCGTAAGTAGAAAGAATGCAATTAATACTCTGACCATAAATAAAGGGGTATTTATAGTGTGTCCATGTAGATCTTCCCCTATAGGGCCCTTAGGTTTAGTAGGTCATCATGTGATGATGTGGAGTGACCACAAGCCTAAAGATTGGGTCTAGTGGTATTAATTGGCTCTTAATTAATGAGGTATGGGGTTAGGTGGTTACCTCACACGTTGAATTGGTAGAGCATTTAATGCCAGTAGGGGTTGATAGGACGCGACATGGATCTAATCGGAATGTAACCCATTCGAGCAACTTAACCTCAACCAAGCAACTTGACTGGTACACCTGACCCTAGCTCAAATGAATCGGATCGAACAATTACTATTTATATAAAAAAAAATTTAAATTATTGGCCCCCCACAGTCAGGGAAGTTCCAGACCATCCGTGTCTTGGAGTCGATACACGTTCCTTTTGGAGATCTTTGAGTTGAGTTTTCTCACGTTGTGCAAGACTTCAACCTTTTTGAGGACAAGATCGTCTACTTGGAAGCTACGAGGGACCACTCCATTATTAAATGCTTTGGCAATGATTGCTTTGTAATTTTGTACTTTTAGCCATGCTTGATCGAACAACTCTTGTATAACTTCGAGTTCATGTTTTTAGGCTAAGTTGTTGCGTTTGGGTTTAAAATGAGCCACCCCGGATAGTAGCATGCATGATTTTAGCAGGAATGATGGCTTAGGATCCATACGGCAAAGCACGTGGGGTTTCCCATGTTGTAGATCAAGGGGTTGTTTATTATAGCCAAAAAACACTTGGGAGCTCGTCGGCCCATTTGTCCTTGTGGCCTCTGAGCACTACCTTAAGGTTTTGGATGAGCATCCTATTTGTCACCTCAGCTCATCTATTTGATTGGGGATTACCAATTGAGGTGAACCTCTGCTCGATTCCATGACCTCGACACCATTCGATAGTTCTCATACTTTGAAATTGGGTTCCGTTATCTTAGATGAGTACTCTGGGAACCCCGAATTGGCATATGATTTTTTTCCATATGAACAAGCAGATCGAGGCGTCGGTTATCTTTGCGACTGCTCAGCCTCAACCTACTTGGTAAAATATTTGACCACAACGATCACATATTTCCTTTGACTAGTTGCATGTGGAAAAGGTCCCACAATATCAATCCCCCATTGATGGAAGGGCCACGACACATCAAAACTTATCATACCCATAGGGGGTCTGTGGTTAAGATTGGAATGGTACTGACGGTTTAGGCATTTTTTGGCAAACTCTTTAGCATCCTCGACTAGGGTAGGACAAAAGAATCCAGTTCAAGTGATCTTCTGTGCCAAAGATCTTCCACCCGAATGGTTACTGCGACTTCCCCCATAGATGGATTCCATGACTCCGACCACCTCGGTCTAATCTAGGCAACGAAGGGGAGGTTCGATTGGTGATTTCTTGAACAATTGATCGAAAGTATCAAGTGTGAACTTGGCCTCTCAATACTTGAGCCTTTGGGCAGCAAGAGCATCCTTAGGAAGGGTTCTCTTAGATAGGTACTCCTTAATTTTGTCTTGTTATGGTTCGATGGGCAGGACTTCCTCACGGGGACGCTGTTCAATTTCAGGTTTTTGTACTATAAAGAAGGTAATCAATCAGCTCTTTGTACCCTTTTGGGAGCTTGCAAATTTTGAGAGGGTGTCTACTTGGTTGTTCACTTCCTTTGGTATTTGATTGAGGGTAAGGGTAACGAATTGATCTCTCAATGCCCTTACTATCTCCAAATATTTAACTATAGAGGCCTCCTATACATTGTACACCCCCTCGACTTAGCTCACCTTCAAAAGTGTCAGATCCCCTATTCGATCATGATTTTCATGCCTACAACCAGGTTTTACTATTTTACCTCATTATTGGTGATATTGAAATTTAATTTTACAGGAAACTCAAGCTCCAAGCTTTCTAGACTTCTCAAATATATCCCGACTCCCCCTTCCCCTTGGTTGGCTGAGTAGTCGCCCATGTGCATGACCCATGGTTTGTCGGCCATGTTGGTTATGCCAAGACTTGAGCTTGAATGGCCGTTCACAGTTGGAATGAAACATCTAACTCTCCCAATTCGATGGCCCACTTAATCAACCTTCTGGAGACATCTGGCTTCGACAAAACTTACTTCAAGGGTTGCTTGGTTAGGACCATAATGGAATGATAGTAGACATAATGACGAAATTTTCATGCAGTGGTTAGGAGTGTGAGCGCAAATTTGTCAATCTCCAGGTAATTTTTCTCAACCCCCAGGAGGACCTTACTAAATAGTAAACTGGTTGGGGGACCCTCCCCTCTATGTTGACAAATACCTAGCTAATGGCCTCCTAGGACATTACCAGATAAAGAAAGAAGGGCTCTCCCTCGATCGGTTATTCAAGGAGTGGTGATGAGGACAAGTAGCGTTTGAGGTTGGTTAGAGCCTACTCGCAATCCTCCATCCACTTCAAAATTTTCTTCTTTTTCTTTCCATTTGTATCAAGCTCGAACGAATTCGCTTTCTCCCTTTCGATCGACTTGTGGCTGATCGAAGAGTTTTAAAGAGTAGGAGATTTCGATCAGCAAATCGAGAGCTGAAATTGTTGAGGGCAATAACTCACCACAAAGTCGTTGAAGGTCATGAATGGTCTGGGGAGTGGTATGACTGACCATGTATCCCAAAAAATTTCCCCCTTGGGCACCAAAGGTGCATTTTCAAAGGGTTCAACTTCAAATCGCATTGTCAAAGCATGCCAAAGGTACTCCTAAGGTGGTTAAGATGGTCGATTTCATTATTGCTCTTGACGATCATGTCATCGATGTAGACCTCCATGCTAGATCTGATCAGCTCCTCAAACACTTTGTTAACGAGCCTTTGGTAAGTGGCTCCAGCATTATTTAAGGCCGAATGTCATGACCAAGAAGCAATAAATTCCCTTCTCGACCATGAGTAAAGTTTTAGATCGATCGACCATGAGTCCGTCATACTTAGCATTTCACAATTGGCAGTTGAATAAACTAAGACGCCGATCTTAAGCATAGGATATAGGTCCTTTGGGCAGGCCTGGTTGAGATCTGTGAGGTCATTGCACATGCACTATTTCCCTAGTATCTTTAGGACTAAGATGACATTGCACAACCACTCGGGGTATTGAATATCGATGATGTTCCCCACCTTAAGGAGCTTATTGACTATCTATTTCTTGTCTCCCCAAAGGTTATTTTCTTTTGTTTGACTGATTTGGTGGCTGGATCAACATTTAGCAGATGGACAATTACTTCGGGGTCGATCCTTGGGGGGCCCAACTACACAAAATTGATTGAGGGATGGCCTTCCCAAAATCAAGTTGTTTGCAAATGGTGCGCAACTACCGAGTAGTCAATGAGGAGTGTTAATCATTGGGGGGCTTCTCCCAGGAAGGTCAACATTCGAATGATACCGATCGGGAAAATTTTTGACCCACCAAATCCGATCAACAGAGTATGCATGGGTTGCATATCCATGTCTCCTAAGTTCATTTTTTGAAGAGTGGAGTAAAAGAGAACATTAGCTAAACTTTTACTATTGACCAAAGTTCATGTCACAGTGAAATTTGACACGTCTACTGTGATCACCATCAGGACATCAGGTAACTCATCCCCTCCCCATAGGTGAGTTACATCATTAATATCCTTATCACTAAATATAATGGCGTTGGACTCGATGTTATTGACTTGGAGGGTTTTTCATTCGTTTTTCTGATTTGACCACTCTTGCTCTAGCTTTCTTGAGGTACACTTCCTGCTCGATCTTGAATCTCCCCTGTTCGGGCCTCTGGTAATGGTGTGGATGACCCTCCTCATTAGGAGGTTATTCTCAATCGGGTCCTCATCGCTTCTTCTTGTGGGAGAGCCTTTATGGCTCAACTGGAGGGATCATCGTGACTGGGACCTTTCCCATTGGACAGGGATCTCAAGATGATTGGCTACAAATTCCTTTAGAAGGCCCTTTCAGATGAGCCGTTCAATCTCATTTTGAAAGGCGTGACAGTTATTAGTGACATGCATGTGTTGCTATGGAAAGTGCAATACTTCCCTGACTTTTTGTCTCGCTCCCCCTCTAGGATTTTGTTTGGTGTCTTGAATAATTTTTGGTTGATGACCAAGAAGATATGGCTTCGAGGGGCATTTAGAGGTGTGTGGTTGGTACCATTTGATTAAAGAATCTTTCCTCTTCTTATGATCTTTCTCCTTCTTGTAGCTTCCTTTTTTTTCCTTTCCTTGGAGTCCTTTTCCTTGTTGTGGCTTCTTTTTTCTTTCCTTTCCTTGGAGTCCTTCTCTTTCTTGTGGTTCCGTTTTTCTTTCCTTTCCTTGGAGTCCTTCTTGCCCCCATGTTTGATGTGGTGCATCTTCTTCTGAGATCATGAAGTTGGAGGTCAAAGTTTGAAGTTCCCTCATGGATCAAGGGGGCTTGAGAATGAGAGCCTTGGCACACTCGTCATGCCAGAGGGCAATGTAGAGGGCAAAATTGACGGAGTCGATCATGGGATCATCGACCATGAGGACCTCATTGTTAAAACTGGTCATGAAGTCATAAAACGACTCTCCTTCTTGTTGGCGAACCCCATGGAGGTGTGTGTGGGGAAGCTTGGTATCTTTCTTGGTGGTGAAATGGTGTAGGAACGATCAGCCAACTCATCAAAGGATCGGATAAAATCTAGCTGAAGTCAAGCAAAGACATTGTGGCAAAAAACTTGGCAGTCATCCCGTTCAAGAGCCTATGGATGTCTATGGTATTTTCAAACCAGAGTAGGTGATCTTCCAAGTTGGTGCTCCCATTAATAGGGGTGATTGATTGGGACTTGGTCTTCAAGGCTAATTTTTTCTTTGGGGATATAGCGGGCAAAGGCCATTTGCCTTCGACCATAGTAATGATCGGCTGGGGGCCTCCGCCTGACATATGGTTCGACCCTATCTTTGGGGTGTTCCAGTTTGCCGATCTTCTTAGTGAGTTGGTAGAGCTTGTTCTTCATTTGTTCGAGTTCCCCTAGAGCCAGATTAGCTACAAAATTCCCCAAGAAACCTAAATTCAGGTACTGGAGATGGGGAACTTTGCCATGGTGGCCCGATTCGGCCTTTTCTTCAACACGCGACAATCGGTAGCTTGCGGCTTGACTAGAGTTTTGGTGCGATGGTATATGCTGGACCACTGGGGTCATGACCGAGTTAGAGCCTAGTGGTTCTCGGACTACACTGTCCTTGTAGATTTATCATCCTACGAAATCCCTCAATCTCTCGAGGGGAATTGTAATCTTTTCCTCTATGTTCAGTCAAGGCTCACCAGTGTGCCCTGGAGGGGCACTAGCATTGCTTCGCTCATTGTTGGTGACAGGTGCTATCGAGGTAGTAATGTGTGGTCAAGATAAACCCGCCAAATTAACCTATGGTGGTGCAGGATTTGCAATGAGAGGGGGGGTGGAAGATCATCAATTGAGTGTTGGTCCTCCCCAGCCGCTTGGGTACTTCGTGCACCAGAAGGGTTTCTCTTAGTTGTCACCATATTACTTCATTGGGTGCAAAAAGGTTTCCCAATAGACAGCACAAAAATTGATGCAGGTTAAATTTGGGAGTGATTAGACGACTCGACTGCTCCGGTCGAATGTAAGGTAATAGGAATTTGATCGGGAAGATGGGAAGTTACAACAAGGGAAAGGAAACATGAGCTAGCTGAGATGGGCCTTGGCTAAGACCCTCCGATGGTTAAGTCAGTGAATGAATTGAGTAGGGATTTGACAAGCGTAAGTAGATAGAATGTAATTAGTACTCTTACCATAAATTCAGGGGTATTTATAGTGTGTCCATGTAGATCTTCCCCTATGGGGACCTTAGGCTTAATAGGCCATGATGTGATGATGTGGAGTGACCCATAAGCCTAAAAGTTGGGTCTAGTGGTATTAGTTAGCTCTCAATTAATGAGGTATGGGATTAGGTAGTTACCCCGTACCTTGAGTTGGTAGAATATTTAATGCCAGTAGGGGTTGATAGGATGCGGCATGGATCCAATCGAAATGTAACCTGTTTGAGCAACTCAACCTCAACCGCACAACTTGATCGTGACACCCGACCCCAACTCAAATGAATCAAATTGAACAATTATGATTGAAAACCTATTTACGGGCCAGTCAAACTGACTCCTTTCCTTTTTGATTAAATTTTAGGATAACACGTGGCACGAGTAGGGCAAGCAGGAATGTTCCACGTCACATACCAAGTATCAATTTTGCAAGGTCCTTTATCTATGTGAGCATGCTTCTTATGCCACCATAAAGTGGTTGTACTAGTCAGGTTTTGGTGTGTACCTTCAATGCTTCGTCTATGATGTTGAGCACCTTAAAGTATATCTCCATTGTGCACAAAAACTTTTCCATCTCTTCGCATCCCACTTTCTATCAAACCCTTTTTTGATTTGAAATAATCCACACTAGAATTAGTACCTCTGCTAGCGGTGGTTTGTACAAGACCAACTCTTTATGCAAAATTTTGATGCTAGCTTGGAGGACATCCATCACTTTAGTTTCCAAGCATGCAAAGTAGTCCTCCATCAAGCTCTTTGAACCGAGTTGCCTAAGAACATGGTCCTTTTCAATGAGCTAGACTTAGATGATATGTTTGGGGTTTGTGGAGGATTGCTCTTTACGCTTCGGCCATACTCGTATCCTACTTGTTTCCTACCGTTATGTTATTTTCACTTTTGGAAAATTTCCGAACTATTGTAATTAGGTCCTAAATAGGTTTTCCTTATTTGGTCCTAATTAGTTTTTCCTTTCAAGACTAGGATTAGGTTTTCCTTTCGAGACTAGGGTTCTCTTGTATAAATAACTGTTGTAATAGTCTTGTAAATTAACTCAATATACAGATTTTTGAGTTCTTTTTACATGGTATCAGAGCCATTTAAAATAAGTTCCTAGGGTTAAGCTTGGGTTGAGCTTTCCTATCAAGAATAGTACCTTTTCCAGTACATTTGTTTCTCACCACCACTATGGAAGGCTGTGGAATGTGATTTTCAGTCGAAATTTTTTTTTCCAAAGATCTGCTGAGCGGCGCATGGATCTCACGCATCGGAACAAATTTTTGCCCAATTTACACGCGCCGGCGCGTGGGGGCACGTGCACCGGCGTACGGTGTTCGGACTTGACTTTTCGACATCGACTCGAAGTTTCTGGTCAATTTCTGGTGTTGGTACAGTCATCCAACGACTGTATAGTGTGTGTTCTTTGGATTCGTGGTAAAATCAAAGTACCTTTGCCCATTTTTTTCTTAGTTCTGTCTGTTGTTTATTGTGTAGAATCAAACTATAACTAATAATAATAAGAAGGAACATATAATGGATAATAGCATTCACAATTCAACAAGTGAAATGCAACAGGTCCAAGCAACTTATAGATTGAATGGTAAGAATTACTTGAAATGGTTTCAATTCAACAAAGACACTTTATGGTGTACTTTTTGGAAAAAAACCATACATACAAGAGAGAGGTGTTGGAAGCTTCATGGAAAGCCTCAAAATATGAAGGGAGGACAATCAAAAGGGCATGAGCAGGCACACGTTGTAACTATGAATATGAAAAATACTAGTTCCCATGTTCACAACTTCAATAGTGAGGAAATAGAAAAGCTAAGGGGCCTATTGGAGACATTACATAAACAAAAAGCACAATCTTCAATAGGTACTAGTGTCATGGTATTCTCAAGTATTCCTTCTCACCTCATCCCTATTTCCTTTTCGCATTCATCTAATACTTCAAATACTATCTGTCCCAACTCTTGGGTCATTGACTCAGGAGCCACTGATCATATGACCATCTCCTCACATCAATTCATCTCATATACTCCTTGTGCAAGCAATAGAAAAATCACTACAGCCGTGGATCAGCTACAACTGTAGCTGGACAAGAAGATGTGTATTTGAGTGAATCCCTTACTTTGAAAAATGTTCTTCATGTCCCAAAATTGTGTACCAATCTTATTTTCATCCATAAGTTAACTACTGATTCAAATTGCAATGTGCTTTTCTACCCACGTCACTATGTATTTCAAGAAAGAAACATGAATAGGATGATTGGGTGTGCTGAGAAAAGGAATGGTCGCTATCATCTTAATGAACCAAGCAGTGGAAAAAATATAATTCAGAGTTTGTCACCCATTGCTTGTCTTTCTCATGTTTTAGACTCTAGGAAAAATAAGATTTGGCTTCAACATCGTAGAATACGACATCCATCGTTTAATGTTTTAAAAGTGGTGTTTTCTTCTTTATTTAAAGGAGTGCCTGTTGAACAATTTCATTGTGGTGTTTGTGAATTGGCCAAACACAAACGTGCCTTTTTTCCCATTACTAATAATAGATCTTTGACTCCTTTTGATCTTATTCATAGCGATATTTGGGGGCTATCTACTGTTGTTAATATTTCATGGGCTAGATTGTTTGGATCCTTTATTGATGATTGCACTAGGGTTTCTTGGATCTTCCTCTTGAAAAATAAATCTGATGTGAGTTGTATTTTTCCTATTTTTTATGGCATGATCAAAACTCAGTTTGGGGTTGGGATTAAAAGGTTTCAATCTGATAATGCAAAAGACTTTTTTAATCAGAACTTATCCTCTTTTTTTCAAAAACAAGGCATTATACATGAATCCTCTTGTGTCTACACTCCACAACAAAATGGGGTGGCAAAATGGAAAAATGGTCATCTTCTTGCTATCACAAGAGCTTTTTTGTTTCAAAATAATGTTTCAAAACATTTTTGGAGAGAAGCAGTGTTAACTGCAACTTACATCATAAATAGACTTTCAACAAAAGTTTTTGATTTTAAAAGTCCTATGCAAGTTTTCTCTCAATTTTTTCCCCACTTATCCAATATCTAATAATTTAACCCCTAGAAATTTTGGATGTGTAGCTTTTGTTCATGTGCATTCTTCAAATAGGAATAAACTCGATCCAAGAGCTCAAAAGTGTGTTTTCATTGGTTACTCATCTACTCGAAGGCTGTTTGTAACTGCTAATGTCACTTTTGTTGAATAGGAACCATACTTTAGCAAACCTTATTCACTAGAGGAAAGTAATATGAGTGGCAATGAGGATAGAGACTTCTTTCTCTTTGAATTGCCAAATACTAGTCCGAGGCCTGTCAGTCCAAATAGTCAACCCATAAGTATCCCCCTTGAGTCTACATCTGAGTTAGAACCATTGTCAACAGTGGGAGAGGAAACTTAAAATTCTATCCGTCCATTGCAGGTTTATTCAAGAAGAGAGAAACCATTACCTACAACTGAGAGCACCCCCATCATATGGATCTACTTCTATTGTGTTAGTAAGTCCTTTCTCCTTTGATGATTTGAATATTCCTATTGCTCTTAGGAAAGGAACAAGAACATGTACTAAACATCCCCTCAATTTGTATGTCTCTTATTCTTCTTTATCTCATAACCATAAAGCCTTTCTTAATAATCTCCATGCTATACCCATTCCAAAGACATTATCTGAGGCATTAGGGAATGAAAATTGGAAAAAAGCTATGCAGATTGAGATGGATGCACTTGAGAGAAGAACAACACTTGGGATCTGGTTAGCCTACCCGATGGGAAGAAGCCAGTTGGATATCGGTGGGTGTTCACTGTGAAATATAATTCTGAAACAGCATTTCAAAAATTAATCTGCAAGCTTGGAATGGATGATATCCATTTACCAACTTGAGGGGGAGTGTTGGAAAATTTCTGACCTATTGTAATTAGGTCCTAATTAGATTTTCCTTATTTGGTCCTAATTAGTTTTTCCTTTCAAGACTAGGATTAGGTTTTCCTTTCGAGACCACATTTCTCTTGTATAAATAACTGTAGTAACAGCCTTGTAAATTAACTCAGTATACAGATTTTTGAGTTCCTTTTACATTCACATCACAAGCCCAATCTAAAATTGATACCACTGGATGCGGCTGTAGCTCTTCATCCGCCCTTGTCGGCATTAGATAAGTCATCATCTGTCATGCTTTTGGGTGAGAAGATGGTACTAGAAATGATTAAGAAGGTAAATGAACAAAGAATGAAGTTGACAAGAAATATTGGAAAGGAGATCTTTATTCACTCACTTTCCAACTTATTTTGGAACTTGATTCCTAACTTAGACATCTTGTAAGTAAGGCCACTCACCTATTTACAGGTTCCCACCTCTATTTATAGGTTTCTACCTCCTCAATAGAGATTGAAGCTTGATTTGATCCAACGGTTTGGAGAGTTTATTTAGAACTATCCACTATGTTCCTACACTTTCTACAATCTTCCAAGACATTCTATAACATTCTATACTTATCTATGACATTCTAGACAAGCCTATACTATTTTATAGTGGCCTAGAATATTCCAGACTCTTTCCAAATCTTGTTGGGTCTTCTAGGTTCGCATAGGGTCTTTTAGAATCTTCTAAATTCTTCTAGAATCTTCTGGAATGTTGTGGAAATTCTAGAATCTCCAAATTTCTTCTTTACTTACACTTTAAAACCCAAGGATGCCTTCTAATTGATCCTCTAAAATTTGAGTTCACATTAAACGTCATCTTACAAGTCATGATCAAAGGTTAGAGTTATGGTCTATGGCAATCAACTCTTGATCCATAGGGGGAAGGAAAAACGATGACTGATTTAGAAATTTCTATTTCTAAAGAGGATGGCATGGTTAAAAAGGTTGAGATAGATCAGCCGAAAGAGGGAAAGGGCGAGAACCTGGGTTGGGCCATAATAAGTAGGAATGATAGAAGGCCTAGAGACTAGAGCTGAGGTATTAGAGATTGTTCGGTATGTTGCTTATTAGGCAATGAAAGACCCAAAGCATACAAGAACCATTTGGGAGTAAGTCAAGGCCTTCTCCGCGCACATGATGCAAATTCGGAATATGTCAGAGAAGGACAAGCTCTTAACCTTTATGGATACGAATTACAACACCAAAGAATCAAAGATTTCAAACATAGCTATGGGAGCAACTAACGGTCTATATTCCTGAGTCCTGACGAGATAAATCCACAGTGTGTAGTGCATCACAACCAGAATGAAGTAATTCGAAGCTCTTTGTTCAGTATTTCCACAAAAATATCGGAGAAAGATAGTCTTGCTCATAGTTGAATTTCTAAGGAAGCACCTTCAAGGGCCATCACAAGAGAGTAAGTCAAACACACTTTTGAAAAAGAGCGGACCATGGGAGCCTAGACCATCCCTCTTTCATGATGGGCCTCAAAACATTAAGGAATACTTGAAATGACAGATTCTTAATGCTCTAGTCTATGTAAGTGTGAATAAGTGGGCAACTAAGCCGATTGAATTACACAAAACAACCATTGATGAAGAGCACGAGGACAAGCAACTTTGTGAAATTCTTGGGTTCTCAGTCATTGGTGCAATTCTCTCTCCCACCAAGTGGCAGGAAAGATAGAAGTTCCACCAAAGATGACAAAAACTGCACTAATTGTAATTGAGGGCTAACAAAGTGGGGTGTCACAATCTTAAGCTTGGAAAAAGATCATGTTGATGTATGTTGACATGACGATTAATGGCAAATCTATCTAAGCCACGGTCAACATAGGCACAAAACACAAGCCAAGTTTCTAGGCAGCGAGACTCGGGTTTGTTTTCGATTAAGGGGTTGGTCGAGTGATGGCGATTATGTTAATTGCTCGACCCATTAGTTGAGTGCCCAAGTTTCTCTGCATGAAGGTTGGTTAATGTGCAAGTAGGACTAACTTTTCAACTGTTACAAGATGCCACACTTTAACTCCCTAATGATGATGGGTAGCAAACCTTGTGTCATCCCAAAATTAACTGGAATGGTGGGGCAGAAGAACCTTTTGGCCCTACAATTTTAGAATGGTTGTGAGAAGAACGAGCCATATTTTTTGTGCATTCATGAATTTGAAGAAATGGAAGAAACATTTGGGTCCATTGCCGACGTAGTGATGCTAACAGAGTTCAAAGAATTACTAAGTGAAGAGCCACCTGGAAGGCTACCACCAAACAGAGCACTAGATGTAAGAATTTAGCTTCGCATTAGAATATAGTGTCGGCTTGCATAAACATGCAGTAGATTCCCTAAGCTAGATGGCGGACTTTGTAACATCCATCTTGTGTGGATGAACTAATACAATCAAGGTGGCACTAGATAATCGTACAAAGTACCACACCTCGACAAGTACTTGATGTGTTCACTCCAGTTTAAAATAAATGTTCATTAGCAATCACTTCGGCGGAAGCTTCTTCACGTACAATATGAAAATTAGAATTATTTCTAAAAAAACATGTTGCAACAAAGTACAATGTCTTAGTAAGGCCACGTATACATATATATAGCATAGCTCAACAATAAAAGTTATCCATGAAATTCGTTTTTGGTGGATGATTTACATCAAGATTATTAGAGTAATAGTTATTGGGGCACTTGGGTTTTGGCAAGATCTTATTGACATTGACGGTTAAATCAAAGAAAGAAGTAAAATATATATTTTTTGGAGGTTTATATTCTTTAAGATATGTTTAAACATGTTGTGATGAGTTGTGAAGGTTTGAAGATCTAAAGCAAAGATTTAGAAATTTCCGTTCCGAGTTAGCAAATTGGGCGATAGGGTAGTTTGTAGCCCATTTTGAAGTTGATTTTTGAATATTAGGTACATATGTTATAATTCTAGACATAGTGTCAATTATGAGGAGTTTGTAAGGTTCAATAATTACTGAATTTGGCCAATTATTGAAGGAGATACGAAGGCTCGAAGACTGTTCTTTAGAGATAGAAATCTAGAAATTTTTAGGGGTATCAAATGGGTACCGGGCAGCCATGTTTAATGGATTCTATATCAGTACAAACCTAGTATAGCTCCAAAATGAGTGTATCATGAAATTTCATTCTACAAGTTTGCTTTATGTATAAACCCTTTCTTGATCTACCTTTAATAACTTTTTGAAGATTTGCACAAAAACTTTGTTAATCTACTTTTAGTACCATTTGGAAGTACATTCTTCAAACTTTCTAGGGATACAAAGTTTTTCCACTTTGAGTTAGAGATAAGAGAGTTACCAGAGATCAAAGTTGTTTGAATACACAAGAGTGATGGTGATGGAAGCTGAGTTAGATATAGGAAAATGTTGAGGATTTTGCACAAGCTGAGTTTACTCCGGATACACTTCCGGGTAGCTCACTTTCATTGCTTGTTGAAAAGTTGTGGCCATAAACAGTGATTGGACTAATCAACGCATCGCCATAATAAATTTCCCACCTCAATCGGATCAAACCATCATGAGTACACAGCTTGTATATGCACAAAAGAATTATCTATTTTATGAGAAGAGCAATGCAAATAGGTGCATGTTGTAAAACATCTTCAAGTCGACATTACTATGGGAGAAGTGGTGACGTGGTAGGGATCCATGTTAGATATCTTAAAATTAGATTGAAATATACGTGCATCATCCAATGACAAATTGTGATGGGAAACCAAGTAGGTAGAAAATACATTGCAAGAGGATCCACAAGGAATATGAGTTCCATGGAAGCTACAGAGGACAACAAGAGCAGAACTTGGATGCAAAATAACTTCAAAGACTAACAACATAGAGACATGCAAAATAACCTCAAAGACTATCAATATAGACACAAGCAAAATTTGTATTGTTGAGTGCATGACCTTTAAGAAGGCATAACTTTACGGTCAGATGTCCGTTTGGGCATTATGACCACTCGTTTTGAGGTGTCTCGATAAGATCTTTGCATTGGATGTGTCGGTTACGGGGACTTCCCGAGGTTCGATATGCGAAAATGCGCGGTTCGGATGCAAAACTTTGAAAGGGCATAACTTTGCGTAGAAAGGTCCGATTTGGATGAATTTTTTTTTGATTTGGGGTAGCTCGAAAAGATCTACGCACTGGCAAACTGCCGAAGGCGGTTTGGCCACCGGAATTGCCCAAAAAACGCATTTTTCTACTGTTAATTTTATTTTGAAGTAAAATGACAATGGTTGTCACATTTTCAAACCGCTGCATTCATCACATAAATTAACTATAATCTCGATTTTTTTGCTTTAAAACAATGCTATATATCTCAATTTCATTGTGTAATAGGACACATTCTGAAAACACATACTAAGACATTATTGATAGTTTTTATTGCTAAATAGTTGTTGCCTAACATAAGTTGATCGACAGCCTTCTTGGCTTGGAGTGTCTTCTTTGTGATGTATAGGTTGCTTG
>CM047873.1:26982572-27026242 GCA_026212405.1 Petrea volubilis | reverse complement strand
GGGCAGTTTTTTGGCACGTCTCAGATTTTGTCAAAACTTTGCACTCACATTTAGACCCGTGTTTCGAGGTGAAATTCAAAAAATTAGATCGAACGGACATCTACAGAAGGTTCTTCAGCGTACTGAAAAAATCGCTCGCCGGCGGAAGTGGTATCATCACGAAATCGGGCAGTTCTTTGGCTCGTCTGGGATGTTGACAAAACTTTGCACTCATGTTCAGACACATATTATGAGGTAAAATTCAAAAAATTAGACCAAACGGAGGTCTACAGAAGGTTATTCAGGCCATCGACAAAATCGCTCGCCGACGGAAGGGATACCCTCGCGTAATCGGACGATTTTTTGGCTCGTCTGAGATGTTGTTGAAACTTTACACTAACGTTCAGACACATGTTGGGAGGTTAAGTTCAAAATATTAGATCAAACGGACACCTACAGAAGGTTCTTCAGGTCACCGACAAAATCGCTCGCCGGAGAATGGGGTACACCATCACGAAATCGGGCAGCTTTTTAGCTTGTCTGAAATTTTGTCAAAACTTTGAACTAATGTTTACACACCTGTTGCGAGGTGAAATTCAAAAAATTAGATCAAACTGACATCTACAGATGGTTTTTCAGGGCACCGGCAAAATCGCTCGACGGCCGAAAGGGTACCATCTCGAAATCGGACAGTTTTTTGGCTCGTCTGAGATGTTGTCGAAACGTTGCACCCATGTTCAGACACATATTATGAGGTGAAATTCAAAAAAGAAGATCGAACGAACATTGATGAGTCAAGTGCCACTTCACCATGCGACATCATTAGTCTCCAAAACCCACAAATCCGCCAAGTACGTGATTACTGCCCTCGAGGTAACAAAAGCCCTCGAAGGGGCTCACAAGCCAGCCTCTTTCCCTCGAAAGACCCACAACACGACAGCAGGCTTTCCAGGGTGCCCTCGAGCGAGGAGGTTGCCCTCGACGGTACTCCCATCGAGGGCCAAATCCCACACTTAGCCGTTGCAAGGATGAGTATCCAGAAGGGACCTGTACAGCTGGTGACTCCTGGCATGTGCAGCCCACTGCCACCTAACGCCTCACAGTGGCACATGGGGCCATCCCATCAGACGTGGGCGCATTAAATGCCAAGTCATAAATACAATCCTTGGTCATAAATGCCCAAGATTCCCATTTATTGCCGGGTAAGACCCCTCATTAATGAAGAGAGAGAGTAGCCGCCACAAGGATTGGAAAAGTGGGACAAAAGGCACATGTCAGAGCAGCTACAGTGCCTAAAGTGACCAAACCCCGCCAATCATGTCACATCCAAGCTCCTCACTCTCATATCAAAGTTCCATACGGCTCTCCACCCAAGGGTAAGACATACATTACTTTGCAAGCCAAGTTCATACTAGTACTGGTCATCTTCTTCTTGAACCATCCACGGACTTGAGCGTCGGAGAGCCTACGCCGGGGCAAAACCGGCTAGTCTCACGTGCGTTCCTCCTTCTTTAGCAGGTGGGCCACCAGTAAGACTGCTTCGGAGTACACCACACCCCAACACGTGGGCGAACCAGATTCGGACCGCATCATTTTGGCGCTAGAGGAAGGGCCTAATCCTGCTCAAGAGGTGATTTTCCTTAAGCAAGAAGAATGGTGAACACCCGGTGAACTCACATGTCCGTCACATCGGAGAGGGGCCACCGTGACCCTCCTAAAGTGACCCAACGGGTAGAGGAAGCCGTCAATGTGACAAACAAGAGAAAGTAGCCTGCTGCCCCCACGCTACCCGCTGGCCCAAGGGTAGGACCATCTCATGACCCCGCACTAGCCCATGCAGTGGGGACGCAGCAAGCTGAGCACACGGTCACCCTCCCCATCAGTAGAGTTAGGCAGCTGTTGGGGGCCTGCGATGACCAAACGTTAATCCGGTTGCTATCCGGGGGACTATCTCCCTCACCCAATGAGGTAGGACCCCCTGCCGTTTCTCGCCGCAGCGAACACCATGCCCCCACCCCTAGCCATTCCCCGCGTGAGGGGAGCCAGCGACATAACCCCAGGGAGGAGGTCGCTGAATCAGGCAACATAGCCACTCGCAAGGTTCCTCCTAGACGTAATGTCGTGGATGCCCCCGCTAAGTCTAGGACTGGTGGTCACCATCCGCGCCCGTGAAAGGGGGAGGAGCAAAAAGAGTTGGCCCGCGTGCGGCAACAGGTCAGCGACCTACAGGATGAGATTGAGCGCCTATCCAGGCGATGCAAAGGAGAGAGAAGTGTGAGGATGGAAGTAACACGACACTTGCCTCCCTATAACCCTCGATTGGAGAGGTCTCCATTTATTTTGGAGATTGCCGAGTCTCGGTTGGCCCTGGATGAACGCATGCCCACCAGCTTACCCCGTTATGATGGTACTACGGACCCAATGGAGCACCTGACTCATTATGAAGACGTGGTAGGGGTGGCGACCAGTGACTTTCATATATGGGCCCGTCTCTTTTCTACCACCCTCGAAGGGATCGCCCTTACATGGTTCAAGAAGATGGAGCCACAGTCCATCTCTTCATATGAAGAGTTAGCAGATTGGTTTCTGAACCACTTCGCTGCCAAGATCTCCACTAAGCTGTCCCATACTCATTTGTATGGAGTAGTCCAGAAAGAGGATACAAGCCTACGTGCTTTCATGGAACGATTCAACAACGAGCTCCTTAAAGTGGAAGATGTTGGAGTCGAGTTTGTCCGGCACGCGTTATATCAAGCCCTAAAGAACGAGAAGTGTGAGGAGGCCATCATTATGCAGGCCCCCCGTACCATTGCCAGGATCCAGCAGCTGGCCTCCAAGTACATGGAGGTGGAGGAGCTCAACTTGATAAAGCACCCGCCCAAGGCCAAGGGTGAGGGGAGTACCAAGCCCCGGGAAGACAAATCAAGGGGCAAGGAAAGGAAGGAGCCAACCAGGAAGTACAAGGAGTACTCTCCCCTCACCAAGAGTCCAACCGAGATATTTTCCCTCCTCAGGTGCCACGGGTTCTCGACGCCTAAGAGGATACCCGAGGGGAGGAAAGCCCGGCGGAGCGGGAAATATTGCGCCTATCATCGGCAATTTGGGCATAGTACAGAGGACTGCTGCAACCTGCAAGATGAAATCGAGGCGCTGATCCGCGGCGGAAAGCTTTAGGAGTTCGTTAAGAAGCTGGAGTATTACGACAGTCAGGCTTCCCCGATCTATCGCGATCGGTCAAGGTCACCCAGGAAGACGAGTCCCCAAAGGCATCCGGAGACCTCGAAGAAGGCAGGGATGAGACCAATGAGTAGCAATCACCCCACCAAAGGCACGATCCTCATGATTGCCAGGGGACCTGCAGGGGGTGATACTAGATCCTCTCGAAAGAAAGTTGGCAGGAAGCTCCGGTATGACCGGTTTGCCCTCGAGGATCCAGATTACCCGCAGCAGGTCAATACTATCGAGGGGTGCTCGATAGAATTCAATGAAAGTGACCGGATCCCTGTCCAGAGCCCAGAAGGTTTGGCCGAGCAGCCCGATTATCCTATGGTGGTAACGGCCGACGTAGCCAACTTTGCCGTTACAAAAACTTTGATCGATAACGGAAGCTCGGCCAATGTCCTATTCTACTCGACTTTAGAGAAGATGGACATGGGAAAGATCGATATGGAGCCGGTGAGGACGTCCCTGGTAGGGTTTGGAGGGCCCCAGATTAACCCCCTAGGGCAGATCAAATTGCCAACATCCCTCGGCCAGGAGCCCCACCGACGAACCCTGATGGTAAATTATCTGGTGGTGGACGCCCCCTTTGCATATAACTTGATTTTGGGCCGACCGGCGCTCAATGCATTCCGAGCGATGGTGTCCACCTACCACCTTATGATGAAGTTTCCTACCGAGGCTGGGATAGGACAGGTGAGATGCGATGTCGTTGACACATGGACCTGTTATTCCGTCTCGTTGGGAATGAAGCCTGGGTCCGCAAAAAGGAAATCACCAGAGGTGGGCTCGGACAGCGACTCCAGATGGACCGAAATACCCTCGACTAAGACAAGAAAGCTCGAGGACAGCAGAATCAAGCCCACTGGAGAGTCTAAGGCCATCGAGTTAGAACCCGGGAATCCCGAGAAAACGACCAAGATAGGGGCTCAGCTTGATCAGGCCAAGGAAGTGTTGCTCGTTCAATTCCTGCGAGAGAACAGGGACGTGTTTACGTGGCAACCCTCGGATTTCCCTGGAATAAACCCCGAGGTCATTGTACACCGCTTGAATGTCGACCCCACATTCAATCCCGTTAAGCAGAAGAAAAGGATCTTTGGGGTCGAGACAAACAAGATAATCGAGGGAGAGGTGAACAAATTGCTGAAGGCCGGCTATATCATGCCGATATACTTCCCGGAATGGTTATGCAATGTGGTAGTGGTGCCCAAAGGGCAAGGTAAATGGAGAATGTGCAATGACTTCACAGATCTCAACAAGGCATACCCAAAGGACCCCTACCCGCTCCCTCGAATCGACCAGCTTGTCGATTCAACGGCAGGCTGCAAAATGATTAGTATGATGGATGCCTATCAAGGGTACTATTAGATCTCAATAGCTCCGGAGGACCAATCCAAGACCTCATTCGTGGTGGAGATGGGAGTTTACTGTTTCCTAGTTATGCCATTTGGCCTCAAGAATGCTGGAACAACTTATCAAAGGCTGGTAAATCTCATCTTCAAAGAATTGATAGGGCGGATTGTCGAAGTATATGTGGATGACATGATCGTCAAGAGCTCGGAGGAAAAAGACCACCTCGAACACCTTAAAGAGGTCTTTCAGGTTCTTAGGGAATTTGGTCTGAAGCTCAACCCCTCGAAATGCACATTTGGAGTTCGAGGGGGGAAGTTCCTGGGGTATATGGTCAGTGAGAGAGGAATCGAGGCCAACCCAGAAAAAATCGAGGCCTTGCAAAAGACCGGGTCTCCCAAGTCAGTCAAGGACGTTCAAAGGCTCTGTGGCCGTATTGTTTCTCTGAACAGATTCATATCCCGGTCAGCTGACAGGAACCTCATTTTCTTCAAAAAACTGAGGAAAGTCCCCAATTTTCAGTGGACCCCCGAATGTGAGCAGGCCCTACGAGAGCTCAAAGAATATCTGGCCACCCCGCCTTTGTTAGCAAAACCAAACTCGGGGGAAAAGCTGTACGTGTATCTCGCAGTATCTCCCGAAGTTGTCAGCTCTGTGATCGTGGTGATAAGAGACCGGAAGCACCTGCCGGTGTATTATCTCAGCAAGGTATTGCAGGGGCCAGAAAAGAACTACCTGGAGATAGAGAAGTTTGCACTGGCCCTCATCCATTCCGCAAGGAAGCTGAGGCAGTACTTCCAGTCACATTCGATGGTAGTGCTCACCGACCAACCTCTTCGGCAAGTCATTTCAAAGCCTAACACTTCGGGCCAGCTTATTAAGTGGGCTATAGAGCTCGGGGAGTTCGACATATCGTACCAACCGAGAACCGCAATCCAAGCCCAAGTTCTGGCTGATTTCCTCCTCGAAAGGGTAGGACTGCCGGAAGAAAATCCCTCTGCCACCGACCCATGGCTCCTGCATGTGGATGGCTCTTCCACCACACAAGGTGGGGGAGCCGGGATCACTTTGCAAAGCCCAGAAGGCGATGTTGTGGAATTTGCCATCAGACTTGACTTCCTAGTCACCAATAATGAAGCAGAGTATGAGGCCCTTATAGCTGGCCTCGAATTGGCAATTCGAGAAGGAATCTCCCACATCCGGGCATTCACTGATTCGCAGTTGGTTTCCAATCAGATTTGGGGAATATACAAGGCCAGGGATACGATGATGACCAAGTACCTCGAACATGTCACCAAGCTAAAGGAAAGTTTCAAATCTTTTACTTTGGAACAAATTCCGAGGGAAGAGAACGAGCGCGCAGATGCCTTGTCTAAATTCGCAAGCTCCCTTAAAGGTACGCGGGATCATGTAGTCTGATTCCAGACTCTCGATACCTCGGCGGTCCGCGAGGGGAGCGCCTCAATCCTACCCATCCAGCCTCTCGAACCCAGTTGGCAGGATGAGATCTGCGCCTTTTTGTTGGGAGAAGAGATCTCTGACCAAAACCAGTTAAGAAGGCTAAGAAGGCAGTGCGTGAGATATGCCTTAGATAGCGAGGGAAGGTTGTTTCGAAAATCATTCCTCGGGCCCCCGCTTAGATGTCTCCTCCCCTCGGAAGCCCGCGAGGTGATGCAGTCGGTTCACGAGGGTAGTTGTGGAAATCATGCAGGAGGAAGGTCGTTATCCAAAAAAATTATGAGGAGCGGTTTCTACTGGCCGACTATCTTAAAAGACTCACTCGCGTATGCTCGGAAATGCCTGAAGTGTCAATTTTATGCCAACCTTCCTCATAGACCAGTTGCTGAAATGGTGAACGTAGAGATTTCATGGCCCTTCGACCAATGGGGAGTCGATGTAGTAGGACCTTTCCCCACGGGAAAAGGCCAGAGAAAGTTTGCCATAGTGGCCGTGGAGTACTTTACTAAGTGGGTCGAGGCGGAGGCCGTCCCCAAAATCACCGATGCCTCGATCCGGTCCTTCATATGGAAGAATATCATTTGCCGTTTCGGGGTCCCTCGAGTCTTGATATCAGACAACGGCACGTAATTTCAGAGTCGAGCCACGACGGAATGGTGCCGGAGTCATGGCATCGAGCAACAATTCACATCTGTGGGAAATCCCCAGGCCAATGGACAAGTGGAGGTAACCAACCGCATCATTCTGTAGAACCTCAAAGCTGTGCTGGGCGCTTTTAAGGGAGAATGGGCGGACGAGTTATCGGGGGTATTGTGGGCTTATCGCACCACCCCTCGAGCGGCGACGGCAGACTCCCCGTATGCCTTAGTATACGGGTCCGAGGCAGTGATTCCAGCGGAGATACTGCACAATACAGCTAGGGTGGCGTATTTTGACAAGTCCAGGAATGAGGAGAACCGAACCACGGAGGTAAATTTGCTAGAGGAAAGAAGAAGTGCAGCCTGGTCGAGGATGCAAAAGTATCAATCCTCCATGGCCCGAGCTTACAATAAAGGAGTACTCCCCAGAAATTTCCAACTTGGTGACTTAGTCCTCAAAAAGGTAGAGGTATCCAAGCATGTGGGAAAATTAGATCCTAACTGGGAAGGACCTTACAAAGTTGTAAAGGTTTCAAAAAACAATGCGTACCGGCTCGAGGACATGGAGGGAAGGGAGCTGCCTCGACCATGGAATGCCTCAAACCTCAGAAAGTTCTATGTATAAGATAAGTCTACTCGTCCCTTCCTCGATTGTTGATAAAGAATTGTGTCGAGGACACCTTTTTGATTCGAGGGAAGCGAATGTAAAGGAACGACGTTAAATAAAATCCCCTTCTTCCTCTCGATTGTCTTTAAATTGTTCTCGAACACTAATGAATGAACTTTGATGAAATCTAACTTGGCGCAATGATAAAATTCACATGACCCTCGATCATATTTAAATTACACTTTTGAACAATCTCATTAAACAATTTTACACAAACGTAACAGTGCCTATGCAAGTCGAGAGCGCCTCCTGATCTCATCAAAGCGTCATTAAAAACAAGAAACAATAAGCAAAATGCATGAACATTAAAAGGATGAAACTGATCACTCTGCTTAACAGGAAAGCCTCGAATGGGAAGTTTCATTAAGAAGGCCCGAAGGCGAGAAATGTACAGGAGGGACTTAAGCGGGTTAGCCTGAAAGGGGGGAAATACAAAAGGGGGATTACATAAATGAGGGACATTGACCCTAGTCGCTGAGTTCGACGGGCCTGTCCTGGTCTCCGTCCTCGCCCTCGGCACCGGCAGACGCCCCCGCTCCGTCACCTCCATTTCCGTCCTCGGGATCGCTGGAAATGCTAGGCCCGGCCATTTGTTCCTTCCAAGTCTCGGGAGCCGGCGCAAAAGGTTGCGGAAGGTCTTCTTCCCCTGACGACTCGCCTTTCGCGCTCTCGGGCGGTGGAATATCGAGGCGGCGGAAGGCGAACTTGAATTCGCTTCCTTGAAAGTTGAACTCTTTGGACTTCCCCGTCGAGGGTGAGGCCTCTTCCACCGGCGCCTCGTTGCGGTCAAACGAAAGTCCAACCGAGTCTCGGTCAAAATCTTCCCTCAAGTCGCCCCGAGTTTGAAGTTAATTGAGGACCAGATCAACAGCCTCAGCGGAATCCTGAAAGCTGAGACACGTCCGAATGTAATCGAACGCCTCGCTCATGAGGAACCTCGAGAAGGCCCGCTTGATCCTCTTATGACACCGCGCGGGAAAAGTCCATTCAGCCCTACGGAGCCCCGCTTTCATGCCCTCGTCATAATTGCGGAAAGCCTTGGCCTCTGCCTCGGCTACCCTCACATTAACCACCTCGAGGCACTCTTCGGCGAAGTCTCGGGCAAGTTTAGCCTCTTCACATTTCTCCCGCGCGTCCTCCCAAGCCTGGGCCGTGCGTTTGACCTCGCCATCCAAGTCTACGCACCGCCCCTCGAGCTCTGCAATACGAGTCTTGGCAGACTCGAGGAGCTGCTGGCTTTCTTGTAACTGTCCTCGGAGGTTATCGTTTGTCGAGGCCAGTTCCCCAGCAAGGACCTCGGTTTCTTTGAGGCGCTTCTCCACCTCGGCAGGCCCCTGTTTGCTCTTCTTTTTCTCCTCGCGGAGGAGCCTCTTGTACCTGTTCTTCCCTCACCGGAAAACACTCGCACGACAGAGGAAGTGGTAAGACAAGGGAACAACGGCTTGCCCAGAAAACAAAAGATGTGTGAGATGTCCCATAAAAATAAAGAGGGGAAGGAAAAAAGAGGAAGACAGTGAGTACTCACCCCAATAAGGGCGTTGGCCAGGTTGGTCTCCAGCTCAGCTATGGAGCATTTTAGCAGCTCCCGATGATCACCCGGCAGCTGAAGACCCCAGAGCAATGCAAGGTACATCTTAGTGTCTGTCCCCTTGGCCCCCACTCCGGTAACGCGGAGATTGGAATGGTGGTGCTCGAGACGGACGGGATTGCTGGGCCCCGCATCTGCACACTTGAGGATTTCCTCCTCCTCATCTGTATCCGAGGGCTCGGGACTCGCCGCTCGTTTGTCTTTTCCCGAGGGGACTGGCTTCTATTTCTTGGCCCCTCGAGCGGCCTCCTTATCAGCTGCCCTCTTTCGAGAGCCCTCGGTGCCCCCTTCACAAATGGAGACACCTGGCAGGACCCTTCGAGGAGCGGCGCTCTTGGGACTTGGCCTCGTTGTAGGCACTGATTGTGCTGGTCCAGTGGGGGGGCTGCTAAGACTTACCCCCGTTCGAGGCGAAGCCCCCTTTAGGGCCGAAGCCTCATTGGGCGCCGGCCTTGGTGAAGGCCTTGGCGGCGTCGTGGCAGGCGTGGGCTCGGGCACACTGGGTGTAGCGGGAGTTGGCGCCGGTGTGGGAGGCTCGGCCGGAGGCACTGTTTGTTCCGAGGGCGCTACGCCGCCCTCATCGCCCCTTGGGGCCGCTCCCTCCTCGGCCGGTGGTGCCCCCGACCTCTGTCGTCAGAGGGATCTCCGCCTCAGTTTCAACCCTAGAGGCCTCTGCATCTTGGTTGGAATCCTCCCCGGTCTCGATGTCCTTCCTCGGCCGCCTTGCTTTTTGAGTGACGGGCTTGTGGAACGCCATCACCTTAGGTCATGGGGGCTGGGTCTGGCGTCTTTGGCAGTCGAGCCTTGCCAGCAATGCCTTGCGTGCGTCCATGAGAATTTTCAAAGCTACAAAACGAAGGAGTTTAGTATCCTACAAGATCCTCGAAAGGCAACACAAAATGCATAACAACGAAGAGAAGAAAACTTAGGCCCTAAGGTTGTTCTCGGTAAAGGTTTGGTGCCGCGTACCGGGATGCTCGCCGGGGCCGGGGTCGTCGGAGGTGTTCGAGAGGCGGCACGCGCGGAGTATGTCCTCGGAAGTTAGAAAAACTGCGCACATCCTCCCCATTTTTGCCAAGTCCCCCACCTTTCCCTCGTCAAAGCTTGGCTCCTCGTGATAGTGGTTTCGATTGAGTACGGGAGGTTGACGCCAGTTCGAGGGCATGCCCAACTGCCCTCGAGCCTCCACAAAGATGAACTTCCTCTTCCATCCCGACCCATGGGAGGATATGAAGCCGTCCAGCACCTTCGAGAAGCCGGAACGAACCGACAAATACAAGAACCCAGGCTCGTCCTCAGCCGACTCGGCTGGGCCCGACCGAACTGAGTCGTTTGATCAAAAAAATTCCAAAAAATTGGTAGGGCTCGCCTCTTCCTTCAAGCGTTTCATGATCACCACGAAGGCAATGATGATCATGATGGAGTTCGGCACCAGTTGACTAGGGCTTACCCCAGTGAACTCCAACAGTCTCCGAATTTCGAGGGGAAGGGGAAGACGCAGTCCCGCCTCAAAATGATGGAGATTGAGAGCCACACATCCTTCCCGTGGCTCCACCATGTTCTCGTTGGGGCCCGGCATGTGAACAGGGAATTGAACCCCAAACTCCTCCCTAATCCTCTCGACCTCCGCCGCCGTAATGTTACTGGAAATGTCCCGGGGAAGGGAGGTCATCTGAAATTTGCCCATTCCGGTGCCCCACGCCTTTGGGCTCTTCACTGGGGACCCGCTCGGTCCTGCGTCCCCCCAAACTGGCCCCTTCGTTTTCCTCTTTTGGCAGGGACGAACACTTTCCGGCGCATTGCCCGGCGCCTCACCTCTCATGCCTCTCTCTGACGGTGCCCCATAGCCCCAGTATCTTCACCGGCACGACTTGCCCTAGTGCCTGAAACCGATTGGGAGGGGAGGTGAACCTCCCTCTCCGCCGCCAAGTCCTCAGGTGTTGGGCCAGAGTCGTCCAGTATCTTTCTCCTTGGTCCCATGACGGCTAGGGTTTTTTCAGTAAGAAAGGGGAAATCTGGGAAGAAGAAGAAGATTCACCTGGAATGATGGCAAGAGCTTGAGAATGCTGTGGAAATCCTTAAGCCAATCGTTCGAATAAGTGTTGCAGGTGAAGGGAAAAGTCGAATTGTGGAAGGTTGCCATCCCGAAATCGGGCAGTTTTTTGGCTCGTCTGAGATGTTGAAAAAACTTTGCACTCATTATCAGACATATATTATGAGGTGAAATTCAAAAAATTAGATCAAACGAACATCTACAAAAGGTTCTTCAGGCCACCGGCAAAATTGCTCAGTCGTCGAAGAGGTACCATCCAGAAATTGGGCAGTTTTTTGGCTCGTTTGAGATGTTTCCGAAACTTTGCTCTCATGTTGAGACACAAATTATGAGATGAAATTCAATAAATTAACTCAAACGGACATCTACAGAAGGTTCTTCTGGTCGATGACAAAATCGCTCCCCAGCGGAAGGGGTACCATCCCGAAATCGGACAGTTTTTCGGCTCGTCTGAGATGTTTTAGAAACTTTGCACTTATGTTCAGACACATATTACGAGATGAAATTTAAGAAATTAGATCCAACGAACATCTACATAAAGTTCTTCAGGCCGATGACAAAATTGATCCCCAGCGGAAGGGTGCCATCTCGAAATCGCGCAGTTTTTTGGCTTGTCTGAGATGTTGAAAAAACTTTACACTCATAATCAGACACATATTATGAGGTGAAATTCAAAAAATTAGACCAAACGAACATCTACAAAAGGTTCTTCAAGCCACCGGCAAAATTGCTCACCAGTCGAAGAGGTACCATCCAGAAATTGGGCAGTTTTTTGGCTCGTCTGAGATGTTTCCGAAACTTTGCTCTCATGTTGAGACACAAATTATGAGATGAAATTCAATAAATTAAATCAAACGGACATCTACAGAAGGTTCTTCTGGTCGATGACAAAATCGCCCCCCAGCGGAAGGGGTACCATCCCGAAATCGGACAGTTTTTCGGCTCGTCTGAGATGTTTTTGAAACTTTTCACTCAAGATCAGACGCATATTACGAGATGAAATTCAAGAAATTAGATCGAACGAACATCTACATAAGGTTCTTCAGGCCGATGACAAAATCGTTCCCCAGCGGAAGGGTGCCATCCCGAAATCGGGCAGTTTTTTGGCTCGTCTGAGATGTTGAAAAAACTTTGCACTCATGATCAGACACATATTATGAGGTGAAATTCAAAAAATTAGACCAAACGAACATCTACAAAAGGTTCTTCAGGCCACCGGCAAAATTGCTAACCAGTCGAAGAGGCACCATCCAGAAATTGGGCAGTTTTTTGGCTCGTCTGAGATGTTCTCGAAACTTTGCTCTCATGTTGAGACACAAATTATGAGATGAAATTCAATATATTAAATCAAACGGACATCTACAGAAGGTTCTTCTGGTCGATGACAAAATCGCTCCCCAGCGGAAGGGGTACCATCCCGAAATCGGATAGTTTTTTGCCTCGTCTGAGATGTTTTTGAAACTTTGCACTCATGATCAGATACTTATTACGAGATGAAATTCAAGAAATTATATCGAACGAACATCTACATAAGGTTCTTCAGGCCGATGACAAAATCGCTCCCCAGCGGAAGGGTGCCATCCCGAAATCGGACAGTTTTTCGGCTCGTCTGAGATGTTTTTGAAACTTTGCACCCAAGATCAGACGCATATTACGAGATGAAATTCAAGAAATTAGATCGAACGAACATCTACATAAGGTTCTTTAGGCCGATGACAAAATTGCTCCCCAGCGGAAGGGTGCCATCCCGAAATCGGGCAGTTTTTTGGCTCGTCTGAGATGTTGAAAAAACTTTGCACTCTTGATCAGACACATATTATGAGGTGAAATTCAAAAAATTAGAACAAACGAACATGTACTAAAGGTTCTTCAGGCCACCGGCAAAATTGCTCACCAGTCGAAGAGGTACCATCCAGAAATTGGGCTGTTTTTTGGCTCGTCTGAGATGTTTTAGAAACATTGCTCTCATGTTGAGACACAAATTATGAGATGAAATTCAATATATTAAATCAAACGGACATCTACAGAAGGTTCTTCTGGTCGATGACAAAATTGCTCCCCAGCGGAAGGGGTACCATCCCGAAATCGGACAGTTTTTTGGCTCGTCTGAGATGTTTTTGAAACTTTGCACTCATGATCAGATACTTATTACGAGATGAAATTCAAGAAATTAGATCGAACGAACATCTACATAAGGTTCTTCAGGCCGTTGACAAAATCGCTCCCCAGCGGAAGGTTGCCATCCCGAAATCGGGCAGTTTTTTGGCTCGTCTGAGATGTTGAAAAAACTTTGCACTCATTATCAGACATATATTATGAGGTGAAATTCAAAAAATTAGATCAAACGAACATCTACAAAAGGTTCTTCAGGCCACCGGCAAAATTGCTCAGTCGTCGAAGAGGTACCATCCAGAAATTGGGCAGTTTTTTGGCTCGTTTGAGATGTTTCCGAAACTTTGCTCTCATGTTGAGACACAAATTATGAGATGAAATTCAATAAATTAACTCAAACGGACATCTACAGAAGGTTCTTCTGGTCGATGACAAAATCGCTCCACAGCGGAAGGGGTACCATCCCGAAATCGGACAGTTTTTCGGCTCGTCTGAGATGTTTTAGAAACTTTGCACTTATGTTCAGACACATATTACGAGATGAAATTTAAGAAATTAGATCCAACGAACATCTACATAAAGTTCTTCAGGCCGATGACAAAATTGATCCCCAGCGGAAGGGTGCCATCTCGAAATCGCGCAGTTTTTTGGCTTGTCTGAGATGTTGAAAAAACTTTACACTCATAATCAGACACATATTATGAGGTGAAATTCAAAAAATTAGACCAAACGAACATCTACAAAAGGTTCTTCAAGCCACCGGCAAAATTGCTCACCAGTCGAAGAGGTACCATCCAGAAATTGGGCAGTTTTTTGGCTCGTCTGAGATGTTTCCGAAACTTTGCTCTCATGTTGAGACACAAATTATGAGATGAAATTCAATAAATTAAATCAAACGGACATCTACAGAAGGTTCTTCTGGTCGATGACAAAATCGCCCCCCAGCGGAAGGGGTACCATCCCGAAATCGGACAGTTTTTCGGCTCGTCTGAGATGTTTTTGAAACTTTTCACTCAAGATCAGACGCATATTACGAGATGAAATTCAAGAAATTAGATCGAACGAACATCTACATAAGGTTCTTCAGGCCGATGACAAAATCGTTCCCCAGCGGAAGGGTGCCATCCCGAAATCGGGCAGTTTTTTGGCTCGTCTGAGATGTTGAAAAAACTTTGCACTCATGATCAGACACATATTATGAGGTGAAATTCAAAAAATTAGACCAAACGAACATCTACAAAAGGTTCTTCAGGCCACCGGCAAAATTGCTAACCAGTCGAAGAGGCACCATCCAGAAATTGGGCAGTTTTTTGGCTCGTCTGAGATGTTCTCGAAACTTTGCTCTCATGTTGAGACACAAATTATGAGATGAAATTCAATATATTAAATCAAACGGACATCTACAGAAGGTTCTTCTGGTCGATGACAAAATCGCTCCCCAGCGGAAGGGGTACCATCCCGAAATCGGATAGTTTTTTGCCTCGTCTGAGATGTTTTTGAAACTTTGCACTCATGATCAGATACTTATTACGAGATGAAATTCAAGAAATTATATCGAACGAACATCTACATAAGGTTCTTCAGGCCGATGACAAAATCGCTCCCCAGCGGAAGGGTGCCATCCCGAAATCGGACAGTTTTTCGGCTCGTCTGAGATGTTTTTGAAACTTTGCACCCAAGATCAGACGCATATTACGAGATGAAATTCAAGAAATTAGATCGAACGAACATCTACATAAGGTTCTTTAGGCCGATGACAAAATTGCTCCCCAGCGGAAGGGTGCCATCCCGAAATCGGGCAGTTTTTTGGCTCGTCTGAGATGTTGAAAAAACTTTGCACTCTTGATCAGACACATATTATGAGGTGAAATTCAAAAAATTAGAACAAACGAACATGTACTAAAGGTTCTTCAGGCCACCGGCAAAATTGCTCACCAGTCGAAGAGGTACCATCCAGAAATTGGGCTGTTTTTTGGCTCGTCTGAGATGTTTTAGAAACATTGCTCTCATGTTGAGACACAAATTATGAGATGAAATTCAATATATTAAATCAAACGGACATCTACAGAAGGTTCTTCTGGTCGATGACAAAATTGCTCCCCAGCGGAAGGGGTACCATCCCGAAATCGGACAGTTTTTTGGCTCGTCTGAGATGTTTTTGAAACTTTGCACTCATGATCAGATACTTATTACGAGATGAAATTCAAGAAATTAGATCGAACGAACATCTACATAAGGTTCTTCAGGCCGTTGACAAAATCGCTCCCCAGCGGAAGGTTGCCATCCCGAAATCGGGCAGTTTTTTGGCTCGTCTGAGATGTTGAAAAAACTTTGCACTCATTATCAGACATATATTATGAGGTGAAATTCAAAAAATTAGATCAAACGAACATCTACAAAAGGTTCTTCAGGCCACCGGCAAAATTGCTCAGTCGTCGAAGAGGTACCATCCAGAAATTGGGCAGTTTTTTGGCTCGTTTGAGATGTTTCCGAAACTTTGCTCTCATGTTGAGACACAAATTATGAGATGAAATTCAATAAATTAACTCAAACGGACATCTACAGAAGGTTCTTCTGGTCGATGACAAAATCGCTCCCCAGCGGAAGGGGTACCATCCCGAAATCGGACAGTTTTTCGGCTCGTCTGAGATGTTTTAGAAACTTTGCACTTATGTTCAGACACATATTACGAGATGAAATTTAAGAAATTAGATCCAACGAACATCTACATAAAGTTCTTCAGGCCGATGACAAAATTGATCCCCAGCGGAAGGGTGCCATCTCGAAATCGCGCAGTTTTTTGGCTTGTCTGAGATGTTGAAAAAACTTTACACTCATAATCAGACACATATTATGAGGTGAAATTCAAAAAATTAGACCAAACGAACATCTACAAAAGGTTCTTCAAGCCACCGGCAAAATTGCTCACCAGTCGAAGAGGTACCATCCAGAAATTGGGCAGTTTTTTGGCTCGTCTGAGATGTTTCCGAAACTTTGCTCTCATGTTGAGACACAAATTATGAGATGAAATTCAATAAATTAAATCAAACGGACATCTACAGAAGGTTCTTCTGGTCGATGACAAAATCGCCCCCCAGCGGAAGGGGTACCATCCCGAAATCGGACAGTTTTTCGGCTCGTCTGAGATGTTTTAGAAACTTTTCACTCAAGATCAGACGCATATTACGAGATGAAATTCAAGAAATTAGATCGAACGAACATCTACATAAGGTTCTTCAGGCCGATGACAAAATCGTTCCCCAGCGGAAGGGTGCCATCCCGAAATCGGGCAGTTTTTTGGCTCGTCTGAGATGTTGAAAAAACTTTGCACTCATGATCAGACACATATTATGAGGTGAAATTCAAAAAATTAGACCAAACGAACATCTACAAAAGGTTCTTCAGGCCACCGGCAAAATTGCTAACCAGTCGAAGAGGCACCATCCAGAAATTGGGCAGTTTTTTGGCTCGTCTGAGATGTTCTCGAAACTTTGCTCTCATGTTGAGACACAAATTATGAGATGAAATTCAATATATTAAATCAAACGGACATCTACAGAAGGTTCTTCTGGTCGATGACAAAATCGCTCCCCAGCGGAAGGGGTACCATCCCGAAATCGGATAGTTTTTTGCCTCGTCTGAGATGTTTTTGAAACTTTGCACTCATGATCAGATACTTATTACGAGATGAAATTCAAGAAATTATATCGAACGAACATCTACATAAGGTTCTTCAGGCCGATGACAAAATCGCTCCCCAGCGGAAGGGTGCCATCCCGAAATCGGACAGTTTTTCGGCTCGTCTGAGATGTTTTTGAAACTTTGCACCCAAGATCAGACGCATATTACGAGATGAAATTCAAGAAATTAGATCGAACGAACATCTACATAAGGTTCTTTAGGCCGATGACAAAATTGCTCCCCAGCGGAAGGGTGCCATCCCGAAATCGGGCAGTTTTTTGGCTCGTCTGAGATGTTGAAAAAACTTTGCACTCTTGATCAGACACATATTATGAGGTGAAATTCAAAAAATTAGAACAAACGAACATGTACTAAAGGTTCTTCAGGCCACCGGCAAAATTGCTCACCAGTCGAAGAGGTACCATCCAGAAATTGGGCTGTTTTTTGGCTCGTCTGAGATGTTTTAGAAACATTGCTCTCATGTTGAGACACAAATTATGAGATGAAATTCAATATATTAAATCAAACGGACATCTACAGAAGGTTCTTCTGGTCGATGACAAAATTGCTCCCCAGCGGAAGGGGTACCATCCCGAAATCGGACAATTTTTTGGCTCGTCTGAGATGTTTTTGAAACTTTGCACTCATGATCAGATACTTATTACGAGATGAAATTCAAGAAATTAGATCGAACGAACATCTACATAAGGTTCTTCAGGCCGTTGACAAAATCGCTCCCCAGCGGAAGGTTGCCATCCCGAAATCGGGCAGTTTTTTTGGCTCGTCTGAGATGTTGAAAAAACTTTGCACTCATTATCAGACATATATTATGAGGTGAAATTCAAAAAATTAGATCAAACGAACATCTACAAAAGGTTCTTCAGGCCACCGGCAAAATTGCTCAGTCGTCGAAGAGGTACCATCTAGAAATTGGGCAGTTTTTTGGCTCGTTTGAGATGTTTCCGAAACTTTGCTCTCATGTTGAGACACAAATTATGAGATGAAATTCAATAAATTAACTCAAACGGACATCTACAGAATGTTCTTCTGGTCGATGACAAAATCGCTCCCCAGCGAAAGGGGTACCATCCCGAAATCGGACAGTTTTTCGGCTCGTCTGAGATGTTTTAGAAACTTTGCACTTATGTTCAGACACATATTACGAGATGAAATTTAAGAAATTAGATCCAACGAACATCTACATAAGGTTCTTCAGGCCGATGACAAAATTGATCCCCAGCGGAAGGGTGCCATCACGAAATTGGGTAGTTTTTTAGGTGTTCTGAGATGTTCTCAAAACTTTGCACACATGTTCAGACACAAGTTGAGAGGCGAAATTCAAAAAACTAGATCAAACGAACATCTACAGAATGTTCTTCAGGCCACTGATACAAATCGCTCGCCGGCGGAACGGGGAACCATCACGAAATCTGGCAGTTTTTTGGCTCGTCTTAGATGTGGACAAGACTTGGCACTCACGTTCAAACACATGTTGAGCAGTGAAATTCAAAAAATTAGGGCAAACGGACATCAACTCAAGGTTCTACAAACTACCGAAAAAAATTTCCCCCGGCGGAAAGAGTACCATCACGAAATCGGGAAGTTTTTTTGCTCGTCTGAGATGTTGTTGAAACTTTGCACTCACATTCAGACCCATGTTGAGAGGTAAAATTCAAAATATTAGATCAAACGGACATCAACAGAAGGTTCTACAAACCACCGAGAAAATCCCTCGCCGACGGAAGGAGCACAATCTCGAAATCAGGCAATTTTTTGGCCCATCTGAGATGTTGTAGAAACATTGCACTCATGTTCAGACACATACTGTGAGGTGAAATTCAAAAAAATAGAGGGAATGGACATCAATAGAAGGACCAACAAGCAACCGAGAAAATCGCTCACCGCGGAAGGCGTACCATCACGAAATCGGGCGGTTTTTTGGTCCGTTTGAGATATTGTCAAAATGTTGCCCTCACGTTTAGTCAAATATTTTGTGGTGAAATTCAAAAATTTAGATCAAACGAACATCTACAGAATGTTCTTCAGGCCACTGATAAAAATCGCTCGCCGGCGGAAGGGGAACCATCACGAAATCTGGCAGTTTTTTGGCTCGTCTTAGATGTGGACGAGACTTGGCACTCGCGTTCAAACACATGTTGAGCTGCGAAATTCAAAAAATTAGGGCAAACGGACATCAACTCAAGGTTCTACAAACTACCGAAAACAATTTCCCCCGACTTCAGGAGTACTATCACGAAATCGGGAAGTTTTTTTGCTCGCCTGAGATGTTGTTGAAACTTTGCACTCACATTCAGACACATGTTGAGAGGTAAAATTCAAAATATTAGAGCAAACGGACATCAACAGAAGCTTCTACAAGCCACTGAGAAAATCCCTCGCCGACGGAAGGGGCACAATCTCGAAATCAGGCAATTTTTTGGCCCATCTGAGATGTTGTAGAAACATTGCACTCACGTTCAGACACATACTGAGAGGTGAAATTCAAAAAAATAGAGGGAATGGACATCAACAGAAGGACCAACAAAGCAACCGAGAAATTCGCTCGCCGCGGAAGGGGTACCATCACGAAATCGGGCAGTTTTTTGGTCCGTTTGAGATATTGTCAAAATGTTGCCATCACGTTTAGTCAAATATTGTGTGGTGAAATTCAAAAAATTAAAGAGAACGGACATCAATATAAGGTTCTCCAGGTCACTAAGAAAATCGTTCGCCGATATATGGGGTACCATCACGAAATCTGGCAGTTTTTTAGTTCGTCTGATATGTCAAAACTTTGCCCTACAGTTCAAACACATGTTGAGATGTTAAATTCAAAAAATAAATGAGAACGTGTATCAACAGAAGATTCTACAGGCCATTGAGAAAATCTCTCGCCGGCGAAAGGGTTACCGTCACAAAATCGGGCAGTTTTCTCGTCTGTCTGGGATATTGTCTTAACTTTACACTCACGTTCAGACACATGTTGACAGGTGAAATTCAAAAAATTATGGAGAACGGAGATCTACAGAAGGTTACACAGGCCATCGATAAAATCGCTCGCCGACGAAAGGGGGGACCATCACAAAATCGAGCAGTTTTTTTGCCCATCCTAGATATTGTTGAAACTTTGCACTCACATTCAGACAAAAGTTGGGAGGTGTAATTCAAAAAGTTAGAGAGAACATAGATCTACAGAAGGTTATACAGTCCTCCGAGAAAATCACTCGACGATGAAAGGGGTACCCTCACGAAATCGGGCAGTTTTTTGGCTCATCTGAGATATTGTGGAAATATTGCACTCATGTTTAGAGACATATTTCGAGGTGAAGTTTAACATATTGGAGAGAACAGATATCAACAGAAGGTTCTACAGGCCACCTAGAAAATCGCTCGTTGGCGAAAGGGGTACCATCATGAAATCGGGCGATTTTTTGGCCCGTTCGAGATAATAGTAGAACCTTTGCACTCGTGTTCAGACACATATTGGGAGGTGAAATTCAAAAAATTAGAGAGAACGGACTTCAACCGAAAGTTCTACAGGCACCGAGCAAATCGCTCGCCGACGGAAGGGGAACTATCACGAAATTGGGCAATTTTTTGGCCCGTCTGAGATATTGTCGAAACTTTGCACCCATGTTCAGACACATATTGGGAGGTGAAATTCAACAAATTAGAGAGAACGGAGATCTACAGAATGTTATGCAGGCTGCTGAGAAAATCGGTCGCCAGCGCAAGGGGTTCCATCACGAAATCAGGCAGTTTTTGACCAGTCTGAGATATTGTCAAAACTATACACTCACATTCAGACACATATTTCGAGGTGAAATTCAAAAAATTAGAGCAAATGGACATCTACAGAAGGTTCTATTGGCCACTGAGAAAATCGCTCGCTGGCGGAAAGGGTACCATCATGAAATCGGGCAGTTTTTTGGCCCCTCTTAGATGGTGTCGAAATTCTGCCCTGTCATTCAGACACATGCTGATGGGTGAAATTCAAAAATTTATATATAACGGATATCAGCCGAAGATTCCACAAGCCACCGAGAAAATCTCTCGCCGGCGGAAGGGGAACCATCACGGTATCGGACAGTTTTTTGGCCCATCTAAGATAATGTCTTAACTTTGCACTCACATTCAGACACATTTTGAGACGTGAAATTCAAAAAATTAGAGAGATGTTTTTGGCAGGCCACCGAAAAAATCTCTCGCCGTCGGAAGGGGTACCATCATGAAATCGGGCACTTTTTTGGCCCGTCTGAGATGTTTTTGAAACTTTGCACTCATGTTCAGACACATGTTGAGAGGTGAAATTAAAAAAATTAGAAAAAACGAATATCAATAGAAGGTTCTACAGGCCACCGATAAAATCGCTCGTCGGCGAAAGGGGGTACCATCATGAAATCGGGCAGTTTTTTGGCACGTCTGAGATATTGTCGAAACCATGCACTCACGTTTAGACACATAATGTGAGGTGAAATTCAAAAACTTAGAGAGAACGGAGATCAACATAATGGGTACTATCACGAAATCGAATAGTTTTTTGGCCCGTCCGAGATATTGTCAAAACTTTGCACTCACGTTCAGACACATATTGCAAGGCAACATTTAAAAAAGTAGAGCAAACGAACAACTACAGAACGTTATACCAGCCACTGACAAAATTGGTCACCGACGGAAGGGGTACCATCACGAAATCGGGCAGTTTTTTGGCCCGTCTGAGATATTGTCGAAACTTTGCACTCACATATTGACACATATTGCGAGGTGAATTTTGTAAAATTCGAGAGAATGGATATCAACAGAAGGTTCTATAGGCCTCCGACAAAATCGCTCGCCGGCGAAAAGTGTACCATCGTGAAATTGAGCAGTTTTCTGGCCGTCCAAGTGATTGTCAAAACTTTGCACTCACGTTTAGGCGCATACTGGGTGGTGAAATTCAAAAAATTAGAGAGAACAGACATCAACCGAAGGTTCTACAGGCCACCGAGAAAATCGCTTGCCGGCAGAAGGTGTACCATCACAAAATCGGGTAGTTTTTGGCCCGTTTGAGATATTGTCGAAACTTTGCACTCATGTTCAGACACATATTGATAGGTGAAATTCAAAAAATTAGAGAGAACGGAGATCTACAAAAGGTTATACAGCCCATCGAGAAAATCGCTCATCAGCGAAAAGGGTACCATCACGGAATCAAGCAGTTTTTTGGCCCATCCGAGATATTGTCAAAACCATGCACTCATGTTCAGACACATAATGTGAGGTGAAATTCAAAAACTTAGAGAGAACGGAGATCTACAGAAGGTTATACAGGCCACTAAGAAAATCGCTCGCCGGCAAAAGGGGTACCATCACGACAAAAGGGGTCCGAGATATTTTCGAAACTTTACGATCACATTTAGACACATATTGCGAGGAAAAATTCAAAAAATTAGAGCAAACGGACATCTATAGAAGGTTCTGTCGGCCACCGAGAAAATCGCTCACCGACGGAAGGGGTACCATCACGAAATCGGGCAATTTTTTGGCCCGTCTGAGATATTGTCGACACTTTGCACTCATGTTTCGATACATATTACGAGGTGAAATTTATAAAATTGGAGAGAACGGATATCAACAGAAGGTGCTATAGGGCTCCGAGAAAAATGTTCGCTGGCAGACGGGGTACCATCATAAAATCGGGCAGTTTTTTGGCCAGTCCGAGATAATTATCGAAGCTTTGCACTCACGCTCATATATATAATGTTAGGTGAAATTCAAAAACATAAAGAGAACGGACACCAATAGAAGGTTCGATAGGCCATCGAGAAATCACTCGCCAGCGGAGGGGATACCATCATGAAATGGGCAGTTTTTTGGCCCTTTGAGAAGTTGTCGAAACTTTTCCCTCTCGCTCAGACACATGTTGAGGGGTGAAATTCAAAAAATTATAGATAACGGACATCAGCAGAAGGCTCTACAAGCCACCTAGAAAATCTCTCACTGTCGGAAGGGGTACCATCGCGATATCGGGCAGTTTTTTGGCCCGCCTGAGATATTGCCTTAACTTTGCACTCACATTCAGACATATATTGCGAGGTGAAATTCAAAATATTAGAGAGAACGGATGTCAACAGAAGGCTCTACAGGCCACCGAGAAAATCGCTCACTGGCGGAGGGGTACCATTACGAAATCGGGCAGTTTTTTGGCCTGTCTGAGACGTTGTCGAAACATTGCACACACATTCAAACACATATTGAGAGGTGAAATTCAAAAAATTAGAGAGAACAGAGAACTACAGAACGTTATACAGGCCACCAATTAAATCACTCACCGGGGGAGGGGGTTCAATCACGAAATCAGGTAGTTTTAGGGCTCGTCTGAGATATTGTCGAAACTTTGCACTCATGTTCAGATACATATTGTGAGGTGAAATTCAAAAAATTAGAGAACGGACACCAACAGAAGGTTCTACAGGCCACCGACAAAATCGCTCGCCAGCAGATGGGGTACCATCACGAAATTGAGCAGTTTTTTAGCCCGTCTGAGATATTGTCGAAACTTTTCACTCACGTTCAGACACATTTTTCGAGTGAAATTCAAAAAATTAGAGTGAATGGACATCAAAAGAAGATTCTACCGGCCACCGGAAATATCGCTCACTGACGGAAGGGGTGCCATCACGAAATCGGGCAGTTTTTTGGCCCGTTTGAGATATTGTCGAAAGTTTGCACTCACGTTTAGGCAAATATTTTGAGGTGAAATTCAAAAAATTAAAGGGAAGGGACATCAACTGAAGGTTCTACAGGTCACCGAGAAAATCCCTCACCGACGGAAGGGGTACCATCATGAAATCGGGCAGTTTTTTGGCCTATCTGAGATATTGTCGAAACATTACACACATATTCAAACACATATTGAGAGGTGAAATTCACAAACTTGGAGAGAACAGAGAACTACAGAAGGTTATACAGGCCACCGTGTAAATCGATCGCCGGTGGATGGGGTTCCATCACGAAATCAGGTAGTTAGTGGCTCGTCTGAGATATTGTCAAAACTTTCAGTCACGTTCAAACACATATTGTGAGGTGAAATTCAAAAAATTAGAGAGAACGGACACCAACAGAAGGTTCTACAGGCCTTTGAGAAAATCATTCACTAGCGGACGGGGTACCATCATGAAATCGGGCAGTTTTTTGTCCCGTCTGAGATATTTTTGAAGCTTTGCACTCACGTTAAAACACATATTGTGAGGTGAAATTTAAAAAATTAGAAAGAACGGATATCAACAGAAGGTTCTATAGGCCTCCAAGTAAATCGCTCGCCGGCGAAAGGGGTGTCATCACGAAATCGGGCAGTTTTCTGGCCCGTCCAAGATAATTGTCAAAACTTTGCAATCACGTTCAAACACGTACTGGGAGGTGAAATTTAAAAAATTAGAGCGAACCGACATCAATCGAAGGTTCTACAGGCTACCGAGAAAATCGCTCGCCGGTAGAAGGTGTACCATAACGAAATTGGGCAGTTTTTTGGCCCGTCCGAGATATTGTCAAAACTTTCCACTCACATTCAGATACATATTGAGTGGTTAAATTCAAAAAATTAGAGAGAACGGAGATATACAGAAGGTTATACTGGCCACCGAGAAAAAGTTGCTCGCCGGTAAATGGGGTTCCATAAACATATCGGGCAATTTTATGGCCCTTCTGTGATATTGTTGAAACTTTGCACCCCCGTTCAGACATATATTGTGAGTGAAATTCAAAAAATTAGAGAGAACGGACATGAACAGAAGGTTCTATATGCCAACGAGAAAATCGCTCGCCGGTAGAAGTGGGTACCATCACGAAATCAGGCAATTTTTTTAGCCCGTCTAACATATTGTCGAAACTTTGCACTCACATTTAGACACATAATGTGAGGTGAAATTCAAAAACTGAAAAAAAACGGACATGAACAGAGGGTTCTAGAGGCCATCGAAAAAATCGCTCGCCGACGAAAGTGGTACCATCACGAAATCGGGCAGTTGTTTGGCCCGTTTGAGATATTGTCGAAATTTTACACTCACGTTTAGTCAAATATTGTGAGATGAAATTAAAAAAATTAAAGAGAACGAACATTAATAGAAGGTTCTATAGGTCACCGAGAAAATCGTTCATCGACAAAAGGGGGTACCATCATGAAATCGGGCAGTTTTTTGGCCCGTCTGAGATGTTGAAACTTTTCCCTCACGTTCAGACACATGTTGAGACGTGAAATTCAAAAATTGAAAGAGAACGTACATCAACAGAAGGTTCTACAGTCCACTGAGAAAATCCCTCGTCGGCGAAAGGGTTACCATCACGAAATGCTCGTCTGAGATATTGTCTTAACTTTACACTCACGTTCAGACACATGTTGAGAGGTCAAATTCAAAAAATTAGAGAGAACGGAGATCTACAGAAGGTTACACAGACCATCGAGAAAATCGCTCGCCGGCGAAAAGGGGACCATCACGAAATCGGGCAGTTTTTTGGCCCGTCTGAGATATAGCTGAAACTTTGCACTCATGTTCTGACACATATTGCGAGGTGAATTTCAAAAAATTAGAGTAAACGGACATCTACAGAAGGTTCTGCCGGCCACCGGGAAAATAGCTCACCAACGGAAGGGGTACTATCACGAAATCGGGTAGTTTTTTGACCCGTCTGAGATATTATCAAAACTTTGCACTCACATTCAGACACATATTGTAAGGTGAAATTCAAAAAATTATAGCAAACGGACATCTACAAAAGGTTCTACCGGCCACCAGGAAAATTGCTCGATGAGGGAAGGGGTACCATTACGAAATCGGACAGTTTTTTGTCCCGTCTAATAATTGCTGAAACTTTGTACTCATGTTCAGACACGTAATGTGAGGTGAAATTCAAAAACTTAAAATTAACGGACATCAACAGAGGGTTCTACAGGCCACCGAAAAAATCGCTCGCCCACAGAAATATCGCTCGCCGACAAAAGGGACGCCATCACGAAATCGGGTAGTTTTTTGGCCCGTTTGAGATATTGTTGAAAGTTTGCACTCACATTTAGGCAAATATTTTGAGGTGAAATTCAAAAAATTAAAGAGAAGGGACATCAACTGAAGGTTCTACAGGTTACCGACAAAAATCGCTCGCCGACGGAAGGGGTACCATCACGAAATCGGGCAGTTTTTTGGCCCATCTGAGATACTGTCGAAACATCACACACATATTCAAACACATATTGAGAGATGAAATTCACAAAATTAGCAAGAACAGAGAACTACAGAAGGTTATATAGGCCACCGTGTAAATCGATCGCCGGCGGATGGGGCTCCATCACGAAATCAGGTAGTTTAATGGCTCGTCTGAGATATTGTCAAAACTTTGCACTCACGTTCAAACACATATTGTGAGGTGAAATTCAAAAAATTAGAGAGAACGAACACCAACAGAAGGTTCTACAGGCCATCGAGAAAATCATTCACCAGCGGACGGGGTACCATTATGAAATCGGGCTGTTTTTTGTCCCGTCTGAGATATTGTTGAAGCTTTGAACTCACATTCAGACACATATTACGAGGTGAAATTTAAAAAATTAGAGAGAACGGATACCAACAGAAGGTTCTATAGGCCTCCAAGTAAATCGCTCGCCAGCGAAAGAGGTGCCATCACAAAATTGGGCAGTTTTCTGGCCCGTTCGAGATAATTGTCAAAAATTTGCACTCACGTTCAAACACGTACTGGGAGGTGAAATTTAAAAAATTAGAGCGAACTGACATCAATCGAAGGTTCTACAGGCCACCGAGAAAATCGCTCGCCGGCAGACGGTGTGCCATCACAAGATTGGGCAGTTTTTTGGCCCGTCCGAGATATTGTCGAAACTTTCCACTCACATTCAGAAGCATATTGAGTGGTTAAATCCAAAAAATTGGAGAGAACGGAGATCTAGAGAAGGTTATACTGGCCACCGAGAAAAAATTGCTCGCCGGCGAAAGGGGTACCATCACGAAATCAGGTAGTTTTTTGGCCCATCTGAGATATTTTCGAAACTTTGCACTCACATTCAGACACATATTGAGAGGTGAAATTCAATAAATTAGAGAGAGCGGAGATCTACAAAAGGTTATACAGGCCCCGAGTAAATGTTTGTAGATGTTTGTTCACTTTAATTTTTTTGTGTATTGTCTCATTATTTGTGTCTAAACATGTCGGAAAAGTTTCAATAATTTTTCAGACGGGCCAAAAAACTGCCTGATTTTGTGATGGTACCCCTTATACTGGCGGTTGACATATTCGGGGCTTGTAGAATCTTCTGTACATGTTCATTCACTCTAATTTTTTCTATGTTTCCTCATGATATGTGTCTAAACGTGTAGGCAAAGCTTCATCAAATCCTCAGACAGACCAAAAAACTATCCGATTTCATGATGGTACTCCTTCTGCCAGCGACTGAAATATTTGGGGGCCTATAGAAGTCTGTTCGCTCCAGGTTTTTGTGTTTTACCTCATTATATGTGTCTAAACATGTGGGCAATGTTTTATCACTCTCCCAAACAGACCAAAAAACAACCGATTTCATGATGGTACCCCTTGCGCCGGCGATCGATAGTTTCGGGGGCCAGTATAACATTTTGTAGATATTTGTTCGCTCTAATTTTTTGTGTTCTGGCTTACAACATGAGTCTGCAATGTTTCAAGGATTTCTTAAACAGACCAAAAAATTGTCCGATTTCGTGATGGTACCTTAACACCGGCGAGCGATATATTCTGGGGCTTGTAGAAAAATCGATAGATGTCCGTTTGTTCTAATTTTTTGTGTAACACCTTACAATATTAGTCTGAATGTTCGATTTAAGTGTCAGCAATTTCTTAGACGAATCAAAAAATTTCCCGATTTCGTGATGGTACCCCTTGTACCGGCGGCCAAAATGTTCGGGGACCTGTAGAATTTTCTATACATGTCTATTTGTTCTAATTATTTGTCTGCTGCCCCATTATATTTGTGCTATCATGTGGGCAAAGTTTCAACAATTTTTCAAACGGACCAAAAAACTGCCCAATTTCGTGATGGTACCCCTTTTGTAGAATCTTCTGTAGATATCCGTTTGCTCTACTTTTTTGTGAGATACCTGATACCTCATCATATGTGTCTGAACATCTGGGCAAAGTTTTATCAATTTCTCAAAAGGACCAAAAAACTACGCAATTTTGGGATAGTACCCATTACGTAGGCGAATGATGTATTTACGGGCCTATACAATTTTCTATAGATACTTGTTCAATCTAATTTTTTGTGCGTTGCCTCATTACATGTGTCTAAAAGTGCAGTTAAAGTTTCATTAATTTCTCAGATGGACTAAAAAACTTCCCCATTTCGTGATCCCTTACGCCGATAGCCGATATATTCGAGGGCCCGTAGAATCTTCAGTAGATGTCTCTTTGCTCTAATTTTTTTGTGTGTTGGCCCATTATATGTTCTTGAACGTGAAATAATTAGTCAATTTCTCAAATGGGCCAGAAAACTACCCGATTTTGTGATGGTAACCTTTACGCCGGCGGTCAATATATTTGGTGGCCTGTAGAATCTTTAATGGATATCCGTTCGCTCCATTTTTTTGTGTGTTGCATCATTATATGTGTCTCAAAACGTGGGCAATGTTTCATCAATTCCTCATACGGACCAAAAAACTTATGTGCGGCATAGTACCGACATAGTACCCCTTATGCCGGCGGCCGATATATTCAGGGGCCTGTAGATTCTTATGTAGAGGTCCGTTAGCTCTAATTTTTTGTGCATTGCCACATTATATGTTCCTGAATGTGTGGGCAAAGTTTCATCAATTTTTCAGACTAACCAAACAACTGCCCGATTTTGTGATGGTACCCTTTTTGCCGGCGCCTGATATATTCGAGGGCCTATACAATCTTTTGGTGATGTTAGTTCGCTCTCATTTTTTTTTCTGTTGCCTCATTATATGTGTCTGAATGTTTGGGCAATGTTTTATCAATTTCTCAAATGGGCCAAAAAACTACCCAATTTCGTGATGGTACCCCTTACGCCGACATATTTAGGGCATGTAGAATTTTTGGTAGATGACCGTTCGCTCTAATTTTTTGTGTGTTACCTCATTACATGTGTCTGAAAGTGTGGGTAAAGTTTCATCAATTTATCAGATGGGCAAAAAAACTTCTCGATTTCATGATGTCTTACGTCGGCAGTCGATATATTTTGGGGCCTGTACAATCTTCTGAAGATGTTCGTTCACTCTTATTTCTTTTGTGTGTTGGTCCATCATATGTGTTTGAATATGTGGGCAAAGTTTCATCGATTCCTCAGCCGGACCAAAAAACTGCCCGATTTCGTGATGGTACCCCTTTCGTCGGCGATCGATATATTCGAGGGACTGTAGAGTCTTATGTAGATCTCTGTTCACCCTAATTTTTTGTGTGCTAAATCATTATATGTGTCTGAATGTGTGGGCAAAGTTTCATAAATTTCTAAGACGGGACAAAAATTTTCGAATCTGTGATGGTACCCCTTACGTTGAGGGCTGATATATTCGGGGACCTGTAGAATCTTCTAAAGATATCCGTTCGCTCTAATTTTTTGTGTGTTGTCTCATTATATGTGTTTGAACGTTTGGTCAAACTTTTATCAATCTTTCAGACGGATCAAAAAACTGCCCAATATCCCTTGCATTGGGAGCCGATGTAATCAGGGGCCTGTAGAATCTTCAGTAGATGTCTGTTCGCTCTATTTTTTTTTTTTGTGTTGCCTCACTATATGTGCTTGAATGTGTAATAATTCATCAATTTTCTTAGACGGACCAAAAAACTACCCGGTTTCGTGATGGTACCCCATACGTCGGTGGTCGATATATTTGGTGGCCTGTAGAATCCTCTGTAGATATCCGTTCGCTCTAATTTTTTGTATGTTTCCTCATTATATGTGTCTGAACATGTGGGCAATGTTTCATCAATTCCTCATACGGACCAAAAAATAGCCCGATGTCGTGATCGTACCCCTTATGCTAGTGGCTGATATATTCGGGGGCCTGTAGAATCTTTTGTAGATGTCCGTTCATGCTATTTTTGTGTGTTTATTCATTATATGTGTCTGAACGTGTGCTCAAAGTTTCATCAATTTCTTAGACAGACGAAAAAAATGCCCGATTTCGTGATGGTACCCCTTTCGCCGGCGCTCGATATATTTGGGGGCATGTAGGATCTTTTGTAGATGTCCGTTCACTCTAATCTTCTGAACATACAGGCAAAGTTTCAATAATTTTTCAGACGTGCCAAAAAACTACCCGATTTCGTGATGGTACCCCTTACGCTGTCGATCAATATATTCAAGGGCCTATAGAATCTTTCAAATATATCTGTTTGCTCTATGTTTTTGTGTGTTTCCTAATTATACGTGTCTGAACATGTGGGCAAAGTTTCATCAATTTCTCATACGAACCAAAAAACTACCCGATTTCGTGATAGTATCCCTTATGCTGGCGGCCGATATATTCGGGAGCTTGGAAAATATTCTGTAGAGGTCTGTTCGCTCTAATTTTGTAGGTATTACCTCATTATATGTGTCTAAACATGTGGGCAGAGTTTCATCAAATTCTGAGACAGACCAAAAAACTGCCCGATTTCGTGATGATACCTCTTATGCCGGCAGCCAAAATATTCGGGGGCTTGTAGAATTTTCCGAGCATGTCCATTCATTCTAATTATTTGTGTGTTGTTCATTATATGTGTATTATTATGTGGGCAAAGTTTCATCAATTTTATTAGAAGGACCAAAAAATCCCCACATTTTGTGATGGTAACCTTTTATGCCGGCGATCGATATATTTTGGCGCCTGTAGAGTCTTCGGTAGATGCCCGTTCGTTCTAATTTTTGTATGTTGCCACATTATATGTGCCTGAATGTGTGGGTAAAGATTCATCAATTTTTTAGACGAACCAAAAAATTGCCCGATTTAGTGATGTAAACCCTCTCGCCAGCGCGCGATATATTCGGTGGCTTGTAGAATTTTCTGGAGATGTTCATTCGCTCTAGTTTTTTGTGTGTTACATCATTATTTGTGTCTAAACATGCGGGCAATGTTTTATCAATCCCTCAAATGGACCAAAAAACTACCCGATTTCGTTATGGTACCACTTACGCCAGCGAGCGATATATTCGGGGGCCTCTATAACATTCTGTAGATGTCCGTTCATTATAATTTTTTATGTTCTGACCCAAAACATGAGTTTGAATTATTGGGCAATGTTTCAAGAATTTCTCAGACGGACCAAAAAATTGCCCAATTTCATGGTACCCTAACGCCGGCAAGTGATATATTCTGGGGCTTTTAGAAAAATTTGTAGATGTCCATTTGCTCTAAGTTTTTGCATGACGCCATGCAATATTAGTTTGAGTGTTCAGGTTAAGTCTCAGCAATTTCTTAGACGAACCAAAAATTGCCCGATTTCGTGATGGTACCCCTTACGCCGTCGTTCGACATATTCGAGGGCCTATAGAATCTTCTGTAGATGTCCATTCGCTCTAATTTTTTTTTGTGCTTCCACATGATATTTGTCTTAATGTATAGGCAATGTTTTATCAAATTTTCAAACGGACCAACAAACTGCTCGATTTCGTGATGGTACTCCTTTTGCCGACGCCCAATATATTCGGCGACCAGTAGAATCTTCTGGAGATAGCCGTTCGCTATATTTTTTTGTGTGTTACCTCATTATATGTGTCTAAACATGTGAGCAAAGTTTTATCAATTTCTCAAACGGGCCAAAAAACTATCCGATTTCGTGATGGTACCCCTTACGCCGGCGATCGACGTATTCAGGGGCCTATAGAATTTTCTATAGATGGCCGTTCGCTCTAATTTTTTGTGAGTTGCCTCATTACATGTGTCTGAAAGTGTGGGTAAAGTTTAATCAATTTCTCAGACGGATAAAAAATCTTCCCGTTTTCGTGATCCCTTACATTGGCAGCCGATATATTCGGGTGCCTTTACAATCTTCTGCAGATGTTCATTCACTCTAATTTTTTTGTGAGTTGGCCCATTACGTGTGTCTGAATGTGTGGGCAAAGTTTCATCAATCTCTCAGTCGGACCAAAAAATTGTCCGATTTTGTGATGGTACCCCCTTTCATCGACAACCGATATATTTGAGGGCCTGCAGAGTCTTCAGTAGATGTCAGATCACCCTAATTTTTTGTGTGCTAAATCACTATATGTGTCTAAATGTGTGGGCCAAGTTTCGTCAATTTTTAAGGCGGGACAAAATTTCCTGAATTTATCATGTTACCCCTTACGCCGAGGGCTGATATATTCGGGCAGCTTTAGAATCTTTTAAAGATGTCCGTTTACTCTAATTCTTTGTGTGTTCTCTTTATTATACATGTATGAAGGTTTGGTCAAAGTTTCATCAATCTTTCAGATGGATCAAAAAACCCTTGTGTCGGCGGCCGACATAATCGGGGGTGTAGAATCTTCAGCAGATGTCTGTTCGCTCTAATTTTTTTTGTGTTGCCTCATTATATGTGCCTGAACATAAAATAATTCATCAATTTTTCAGATGGACCAAAAAACTACCCAATTTCATGATGGTACTCTTACGCCGGCAGTCGGTATATTTGGTAGCCTGTAAAATCTTCCAGAGATATCTTTTCGCTGTAATTGTTTGTGTGTTTCCTCATTATATGTGTCTAAACATGTGCGCAAAGTTTCATCAATTCCTCATACGGACCAAAAAATTGCTCGATGTCATGATACCCCTTATGCTGGCTGCCGATATATTCGGGCGCATGTAGAATCTTCTGTAGACATCTGTTCACTCAAAGTTTTTGTGTATTGCCTCATTATATGTGTCTAAACATGTGGGCAAAGTTTCATCAATTTCTCAGACGGACCAAAAAATTACTCAATGTTGTGATAACCCTTATGCCCGCGGTCGATATATTTTGTGGCCTGTAAAATCTTCTGTAGATATATGTTCACTCTAATTCTTTGTATGTTCCCTTATTGTATGTATCTGAACTTGTGGGCAATGATTCATCAATTTCTCATACGGACCAAAAAATTGCCCGATGCTGTGATAGAACCTCTTATGCCGGCAGCCAATATATTCGAGGCTTGTAGAATCATTTGTAGACGTCCGTTCACTCAAAATTTTTGTGTGTTACCTCATTATATGCGACTAAATGTGTGGGCAAAGTTACATGAACTTCTCAGAAGGACCAAAAAACTACCCAAGTTCGTGATGGTACCCTTGACGCGGGGGGTCTACATATTCAATTTTCTGTAGAAGTTCGTTGCTCTAATTTTTGAGTGTTGTCTCATTATATGTGTTTGAACATGTGGGCAAAGCTTTAATGATTTTTCAAACGTGCCAAAAAAACTGCCCGATTTCGTGATGGTACCCCTTACACAGGCGGTCGATATATTTAGGGGCCTGTAGAATCTTCTATAAATGTCTATTCGCTCTAATGTTTTGTGTTTTTCCTCATGATATGTGTCAGAACATGTAGGCAAAGTGCCATCAATTTCTCAGACGGATCAAAAAATAGCCCGATTTTGTGATGGTACCCTTTCGCCTGCGTTATATTCGGGGACCTGTAGAATCGTTTGGAGATAGCCGTTCGCTCTAGATTTTTTTGTGTTACCTCCTTATATGTGTCTGCATGTGTGAACAAGTTTTATCGATTTCTCAAACCGAGTAGAAAACTACTTGATTTTTTGGGTGTTACCTTATTATATGTGTCTGAATGTGTGTTACTGAAGTATTTAGGGGACTGTAGAATTTTCTGTAGATGCCCGTTCACTATAATTTTTTGTGTTTTGCCTCATTACATGTGTTTGAATGTATGGACAAAGTTTCATCAATTTCTTAGAGGGACCAAAAAATTGCTCAATTTCGTGATGGTACCACTTACGCCGGCGGTCGATATATTTGGGGGCCCAGTAGAATCTTATGTAGATGTCCGTTTGTTCTAATTTTTTGTTTGTTGCTGCATTATATATGTCTGAATGTGTGGCCAAAGTTTCAACAATTTTTCAAACGAACCAAAAAACTGCCCTATTTGCCAACACTTAATATATTTAGAGGCTAGTAGAATCTTCTGGAGATGTCCGTTTGCTCTAGTTTTGCGTGTTACCTCATTATATGTGTTTGAACTTGTGCGCAAAGTTTTATCAATTTCTCAAAGGACCAAAAAACTATCTGATTTTGTGTTGGTACCGCTTATGCCGGCGAACGATATATTTGGGGGTCTGTAAAACATTCTGTAGATGTCCATTCACTCTAAGTTTTTGTGTGCCACCTTACAACATGAGTCTGAATGTTTCGACAATGTTTCAAGAATTTCTTCGATGGACTAAAAAACTGTCTAATTTCATGATGGTACACCCTTATGCCGGCGAGCGATGTATTCGGGGGCCTATAGAACAATCTGTAGATGTCTGTTTGCTCTAAGTTTTTGCATGCCCCCAACAATATGAGTCTGAATGTTCGGGCAAAGTTTAAAGAATTTATCAAACACACCAAAAAACTACCCGATTTCGTAATGGTTCCCTTTCATGCCGACAAGCGATATATACGAGTGCCTGTAGAACATTCTTTAGATGTCCGTTCGCTCTAATTTTTTTCATGATGCACCACAAAATGAGTCCGACTAACTAGTTTTTTTCGTGATGGTACCCTAACACCGGCGAGCAGTATATTCTGGGGCTTGTAGAAAATCTATAGATGTCCGTTTGCTATAATTTTTTGCATGACTATCTGAATGTTCAAGTTAAATTCCAGCAATTTCTTAGATGAACCAAAAAATTGCCCGATTTCGTGATGGTACCCCTTACGCAGGCGAGGGATATATTCTGGGTCTGTATAACATTCTATAGATGTCCGTTCACTCTAATTTTTTGTGTTCAAGCTTACAACATGAGTCTGAATTCTTGGGAAATGTTTCAAGAATTTCTCAAACATACCAAAAAATTGCCAAATTTCGTGATGGTACCCTAACACCGACGAGCGATATATTTTGGGGCTTTTAGAAAAATCTATGGATGTCTGTTTGCTCTAATTATTTGCTTGACGTCTTACAATATCAGTTTGAATGTTCAGGTTAAGTTTCTAAGAAATTTCTTAGACAGGCCAAAAAATTGTCCGATTTCGTGATGGTACTTACGCCGGCGAGTGTTATATTTGGGGGCCTGTATAACATTCTATTGATGTCCATTCACTCTAATTTTTGTGTGCCGCCCTACAATATAAGTCTAAATGTTTGATCAACGTTTCAAGAATTTCTCAGACGGACCAAAAAATTATCCGAGTTCGTAATGGTACCCCTAACGCAGGCGAGCGATCATTTCAAGGGCCTGTATAGCATTTTGTAGATGTTCGTTAACTCTTTATTTTTGTGTGCCGTCTTACAATATGAGTTTGAATGTTTGGGCAAAGTTTCAAGAATTTCTCTGACGGACCAAAAAACTACCCGATTTTGTTATGGTACCCCCTTTACGCCGTCGAGCAATATTTGGGTGCCTACAAAAAATATTATAGATGTCAGTTCGCTCAAATTTTTTGCGTGCAGCCTGGCTATATGAGTTTGAATGTTCGGACAAAGTTTCAAGAATTTCTCAAACAGACCAAAAAACTGCCCGATTTTGTGATAGCACCCCTTAATGCTGGCGAACGATATATTCCGGGGGCCTGTAGAATATTCTGTAGTACTTAGTTCTCTCTAATTTTTGGCATGCCGCATTACAATAAGAATTTGAATGTTTGGCCAAAGTTTCAAGAATTTCTTATATGGACCTGGAACCTAGTCGATTTCGTGATGGTACCTCCTTACACGGCGTGCGATATATTCGAGGGCCTGTAGAACATTCATATAGATGTCCGTTCGCTCTAATTTTTTGCATGATGCCTTACATTATGAGTCTGAATGTTTGGGCCAAGATTCAAAAATTTCTTAGACAGACCAAAAACTGCATGATTTAGTGATGGTACCCCTTACGCCGTAGAGCGATATATTTAGGGGCTTGTAGAGCATTCTGTAGATGTCTGTCCGTTCTAATTTTTTGCCTGTCGGCTTACAATGTGAGTTTGAATGTTTGAGCAAGGTTTCAACAATTTCTTAGACGAACTAAAAGACTGACCGATTTCATAATGGTACCGCCTCATGCCGGTGAACGATGTATTCAAGGACCTATATAACATTCCGTAAAAGTCCGTTCACTCTAAATTTTTGTGTGCCGCCTAAAAACACGAGGCTGAATTTTTGGGCAATGTTTAAAGAATTTCTCAGACGGACCAACAAATTGCCCAATTTTGTGAATACCACTTACACCGACGAGTGATATTTTCAGGGTCTTACAGAACATTCTGTAGATACCCGTTCACTCTAATTTTATCCATGGCGCCTTACAATATGAGTCTAAATATTTGGGTAATGTATCGAGAATTTCTACGACAAACCAAAAAATTGCTCTGTTTTATGATGCTGTCCCTTGTGCTGTCAAGCGATATATTTGAGGGCCGGTAGAATATTCTGATGATGTCTATTTGCTTGAATACTTTGCTTGCCGCCTTACAATATGAGTCTAAATGTTTGGGCAGAGTTTCAAGAATTTCTCAGATGGACCAAAATACTGCCCGATTTTGTGATGGCACCCTTTTTCGGCCGGCAAGCGATATATTTGGGGGCCTTTAGAATATTCTATAGTTGTGTTTTTCACTCTAATGTTTTGTGTGCCGCCATGGAATATAAGCCTGAATGTTTGGGGAAAGTTTCAAGAATTTCTTAGACTGACCAGAAAACTACTCGATATACACCGGCGTGAGATATATTCGAGGGCCTGTAGAACATTCTTATCGATGTCGGTTCACTCTAATTTTTTGCGCGCTGGCTTACAATATTAGTCTGAATGTTTGGGCAAAGCTTTAACTATTTCTCAGACAGACCAAAAACTTACCCGATTTCGTAGCTGTATCGCTGAGACCAGCGAGTGATATATGTTCGGGGGCTTGTAGAACATTCTGTAGATGTCCGTTTGCTCTTATTTTATGTGTGATGCCTTACAATATGAGTCTAAATGTTTGGGCAAAGTTTCAAAAAAATTTCAGACAGAGCAAAAAATAGCCCGATTTTGTCATGGCAGCCCTTACTCCGTCGGACGAGGGGCCCATAGAATATTTTGTAGATGTCCGTTCGCTCCAAAAATAGCCAAGTTTTGTCATGGAAGCCCTTACACGGTCGAACGAGGGGCCCGTAGAATATTTTAGAATATGTGTCAGAATGATTGGGTAAAATTTCAAGATTTCTCAGATGGACCAAAAAACTTCCTGATGTTATGATGGCGCCCCCTTAGGCCTACAAGTGATGTATTCGGGGCCTGTAGAATATTCTGTAGTTGTTCGTTCGCTCAAATTTTTTGCATAGTGTATCACAATATGATTATGAATGTTTGGATAAAAGTTTCAAGAATTTCTTAGGCGGACCAAAACTGTTAGATTTCTATATTGTACCTCCTTACGCCGGCGAGCGATATATTTGGGGACCCGTAGAACATTTTTATAGGCATCGGATCGGTCTAATTTTGGGCAAAGTTTTCAAAACTTCTAATACGGATCAAAAAAATCACCCAATTTCATGATGGTACCCCTTAGCCGGCGAGTGCTATATTCGGGGGGCCAGTAGAACATTATGTAGATGTCTGTTCGGTCCAATTTTTTGTGTGCCACCTTACAATATGATTTTTAATGTTAGGGTGAACATTCAACAATTTTTTAGACGGACCAAAAAACTACTCGATTTCGTGATGGTACCGCTTCACGCCGGCAGCGATGTATTCGGGAGCTTATATAACATTCTGTAGATGTCCGTTCGCTCTGATGTTTTGTATGCCACCTTACAACATGAGTCTAAATGTTTGGGCAATGTTTGAAGAATTTCGCAGACGAACCAAAACATTGCCCGATTTCGTGATGCTACCCGTTACACCTGCGAGCAATAATTTCAGGGCCTTGTAGAACATTCTATAGATGTTCATTTGCTCCAATTTTTTTGTGTGATGCCTTACAATAATTGTCTGAAAGTTTGACCAAAGTTCCAACAATTTCCCAGACGAACCAAAAAATTGCCCGATTTCGTGACTGTATCGCTTACGCCGATGCGCAATATATTGGGGGCCTGTATAACATTATGTAGAAGTCCGTTCACTCTAATTTTTTGTGTGCCACCTTACAACATGAGTCTGAATTTTTGGGAACCATTTCAAGAAATTTTCAGACGGACCAAAAAACTGTCCGATTTCGTGATGGTTCTCCTTATGTCGGCGAGTGATATAATCGTGGGCTTGAATCACTGTCCGTAAAAGTCCATTCGGTCGAATTTTTTGTGTTCCACTTTACAATATGAGTTTGAATGTTGGGGTAACTTTTGAAGAATTTCTCTGATGAACCAAAAAACTGCCCCGTTTTGTGATGGTACCCTTTACGCTGTCGAGCGACACATTCGAAGGCCTATAGAATATTCTTTAGATGTCAGCTTGCTCTAATTTTTTGTACGCCACCTTATTACATGACTTTCAATATTTGGGCAAAGTTTCAAGAATTTCTCTAACAAAACAAAAAATTGCCCGATTTTGTGACAGTACCTCGCTTACGCCAGCAAGCAATAAATTTTGGGGCCTGAATAATAATAATCTCTAGATGTCCATTCGCTCTAAGTTTTTGTGTGCCGCGTTACAACATAAGTCTGAATGTTTGGGCAATGTTTCAAAAATTTGTCAAATGAACCAAAAATTGCCCGATTTCAGGATGGTACGTTTAACCTAGGCGAACGATATATTCGGGGGCCTATTGAACATTCTGCCTATGTCTGTTCGCTCTAATTTTTTGCATGCCTCCTTACAATATGTGTCTGAATGTTTTGGCAAAGTTCCAAGAATTTCTCAGACGGACAAAAAAATTTCTCGATTTCGGATGGTATCCATTATGCCGGGAGCGATATTTTTAGGGCACTATAGAAGATTCTGTATATGTCTATTCGCTCTAATTATTTGTGTGACCCCTTGCAATATGAGTCTGAATGTTTCAACAATGTTTCAAGAATTTTCTCAGACGGACCAAAAAACTGCCCAATTTTGTGACATCACCCCCCTTAGGCAGACAAGCGATATATTCGGGCGTTGTAGAATATTCTGTAGTTGTCTGTTCGCTCTAATTTTTACTATGCCCGCTTACAATATGAGTCTGAAGGTTTGGGCAAATTTTTGAGAATTTCTTAGGCGGACCAGAATACTGCTCAATTTCATGATGGTACCTCCTTACACCGGCGTACGATATATTTAGGGCCCTGTAGAAGATTCTTATAGAGGTCCATTCACTCTAAATTTTTGCTTGCCGCCTCACAATACTAGTCTGAATGTTTGGGCAAAGCTTCAACAATTTCTCAGACGGACCTAAAAATTGCCTAATTTCGTAATGTTACCCCTGACGCCGGCGAGCGATATATATTTGGGGCCCTATATGTGGCACCCCTCCCGCTAGGATCTTCCTATACGGTTGGAGGCCACCGACGATCGCATTGAGCACAAATTTTGGAATTCATACCCAATACGAACGCCTAACTTAACAATACGCAGTGGAGGTAGAGTAAAGTATGCAATATGGATAATATATATAACTATATTTAGTACAACCAAGTAGCGCAACATCAAAATAGCCAACTAGTGGCATCAAGTAGCAAATTACAGATTATAAAGCAAGACAAAGCAAAATGAAGTTTTAATATACAACTGGAGGAGCGGCTACCATCCTATGTACTCCCATTATTCTGATTCTGAGGCAATGAACAGAAAGAAACGAGGGGTTAAGTCCAAATGACTTAGTGAGGCCACATTTAGATAGATATATAATTGATTGAAAATGAGACTCAAAACAGTTAAATCATAATAAAGTGCACGTAGTGTGAAATGTAACTTGATAATAATAACTGAACTGAGTAATACGGACAGTGAGCCCAAGACGGAGTCTCCAACCTTATGACTACCCAAAACAGATAAATCATAATAGAAACCCTTATGCCTCCCTTGTCGAGAAGCCACCTCGACATTAAACGAGACGGAGATGTATCACGCGTCCGTGCAATACATCGCTCCAATCCCTACTACAGTCATCCTCCGGCTGTACGTAGAAATTGGTTTCACGGAATGGTATCATATAAAAGGTTCCATCGACGGTCCGTTCCGCCCGATAAAATTCCTCTTATAAGTACCTGGGCCCAAACTTCCCAAGGGCGTCCCCAAGGGTAAACGGAAATATAACGAAACAGATATGGCTCACAACTTGTCAACAAAGCAATAACTTATTTTTACACCTGGGATACATAGAAATATAATTAAAATATGATATCCCAAAGGTGTCAAAAATCATTTCGGGACAGATACAACTGGCAATATCAGAGAATGCAATATTTTTGAAAATAACTTGTCTTATATGTATGGAAAACATTTTTCGAAAGATTTGATCGCATAAATTCAATAAGGTAGGCTATACGAATAATATTTATATCATATAGTTCAAAGCCCCAAAAAGGAATTGACAAAGCACTCACCTTAGGAGTTATCAAGTTTATAGATTTGTTTCGGCTAGATCAACTTGACTTCCTCCTTCAAGAGTATGTGAGGGAAATAAGGGAGTATATGGAAGGTTATTAGGTATATATGGATGAAAATAGAAGGGCTTGTGTGTACATATATGTGGGTGGAAGATAGGCTATAAATAGGAAGTGTTTTGGGTGTTGAGAGTAGAGTAAGTGAGGGGGTGTGTTTTTAGGCGGGATTTGTGTGTTTGTGGAAGAAAATAGAGAGAGTATAGTGTGTGTATGTGTGAGGACGTTTTTGGGGTGGAGAAGTATGTGGGAGGTCCTATTTATAGTGGAGAATGAGGGTAGAAGGCAAGACTTGGGGACCAAGGTTTAATAAATGCAAATCTTTCCATTTAATGCAAATCTCCCAACTAGGCATAGAATTAAATGCCAAATTAAATGAAATCTTCCACCTCCCTCCTCTATTCTAGCCTTGGTGTAACCCTAATCCATGAGTCATGAATCTAGATGAATGGAAGACCACACAAATGCACAATTTCTAGAAGAAATTCATCTTATATTAGTGTAGGATATTTTAATAAAATATTAACACAAAATCAAATAAAATCAAATAAAATCTGATAAAATCTGATTTTGATTGTCCTCATCTTATAAAATCTGAAATCATATCTTTATTTTATTAAAAATTCGAATTTGTATTTATTTATTTTGAAAAAACGGAAAATTAGGGTTTTAGGGCATAAATTAGGGTTTTTGGGCATAAAATCCGAAAATTCATATTTAATTTAGAAAAATTCCAAAATTATGAAATTTAATGTTTATAAATCTGAAATTATATGTATATTTTCCAGAAATTAAAAATGTTTTAGTTATATTTTCGAAAATTGCAATTTAGGACATAAGATTTCGAAAATTGTGTTAGAATATCAAATTCGTTTAAAATTTGGAAAATCATGTAATTATCACCTCACATAATTCATATATAAAAGAAGGATCATACAAAACATGAAATATTAGTAAGCATGCGTGTATATTATAAGAACCGGTTTATATAGTTTTTAGACCAAAAATCGGGATGTCACAACTCTCCCCCCCTTAAAGAATCTGGTCCCCAGATTCTTACCTTATTGAATAGCTCCGGATAACATTTACGTATTTTCTCTTCAGGTTCCCAAGTTGCCTCTTCGATTTGATGGTTTTGCCATAGTACCTTGACGAGTGGAATTTTCCGATTTCTTAACTCTTGGAACTTTCGATCTAAAATGCGAATAGGTTTTTCTGTATAGGTAAGGTTAGGTTCAAGGGGTATGTTTTCAGGTGGAAGGATATGGGTTTCATCAGGGTAGTATTTTCGGAGCTGAGATACGTGAAATACGTTATGGATTCCTGTTAGGCTAGGTGGTAAGTCTAGTCGATATGCGACTTCTCCTATTCGCTCTATGATCTCAAATGGTCCAACATACCTGGAATTCAATTTTCCTCCTTTACCAATCCTTGTAAATCCCTTCCTTGGAGAGACTTTAAGGAATACTCGATCCCCGACTTCAAACTCCAATTTTCTTCGTCGTTTGTCCGCATAACTCTTTTGTCGATCCTGGGCAGCCTTCATCTTTTGTTTGATAATTGCACTTTGTCAATTGCATCTTGGATGAGTTCAGGTCGTACTGCTCTATGTATTCCATCCTTTGTCCATCTCCATTCATCTAAGTCCCAATATAGCGGTGATCGACACTTTCTTCCATACAAGCTTCATATGGTGCCATCTGTATTGAAGCTTGATAGCTATTGTTATAAGCAAATTCAATCAAGGGCAAATGCTTATTCCAGCTATCACCAAATTCCAATACGCACATTCTCAACATGTCCTCCAAATAGGCTATCAATCTTTCTGTCTGCCCATCCGTTTGTGGATGTGAAGCTGTACTGAATTGCAATTTAGTGCCCATATGCCTTTGTATGCTTTGCCATAATCTAGATGTGAACTTAGGATCCCTGTCTGAGATGATACATGTAGGAATGCCGTGGAGTCTCGTGATCTCACGGTGGTAAAGTTCTGCTAAAGTTTCCACTCGATCAGTTGTTTTAACAGGCAGAAAATGTGCTGACTTGGTTAACCTATCCACGATTACCCATATGCTATCATATCCACCTCTTACCTTAGGTAATCCTACTAGAAAATCCATAGTAACTTGATCCCATTTCCATGTTGGAATCGGTAATGGTTGTAACATTCCTCCGGCTTTGGTGTTCTCCTTTGATCTTTTGACACGTCAAACATCTTCTTACCAAGTCTGAGGATGTCCTCTCTTCATACATTCCACAATAATACTGTTTAAGATCTCGTAACATTTTTGTTCATCCTGATGAACGGTATATGTGTGTCTTATGAGCTTCTCTAAATCACTTCTTCATTTCTTCAGGTATACATATTCTGCCCTTGTAACGTAAAATCCCTATATCATCAATCCATATTTCTCATTTTGTACTTTCCCCTACCTGGGCAATTTGCTTCGACTCCACTATCCTTTACTTGCTTTTTCCCGAATCTTGGTGACTAGTTCTGATTGAACAGTTAGATCTGCTATTTGAGCATGAGTTCTTTATGATAAAGTTACTTTTAGAGACCCCCAATTCCACTTGCGTAATCGCTGCTAATCCGGCTTTTCTACTAAGAGCATCGGCAACTAAGTTGGCTTTCCGGGGTGATATTGGATCTTACAATCATAGTCCTCCAAGAATTCCAGCCATCTTCTTTGTCTCATGTTGAGGTCCTTCTGAGTGGGTAAGTACTTTAAGCTTTTGTGATCTGTATACACCTCAAAGGTTGTCCCATACAGATAATGTCTCCACTTGGCCAAAGCAAATATATTGCTGCTAACTCCAAATCATGGGTCGGATATTACACTCATGAGAACGAGCTTTCTTGATGCGTAAGCAACCACTTTCCCATTTTGCATTAACACACATCCAAACCTTCTCTAGATGCATCAGTGTAGACAGCAAATTTTCATTTCCTTCAGGTAGTGTCAGCACTGGGGCGGTGGTTAACGTCTTTTATTCTTGAAAACTAACTTCACACTTTTCATTCCATTGGCAAGGAGAATTCTTGCGAGTAAGTTGAGTTAAGGGCTCTGCATTTTTGAAAAAATTTGTATGAACCGCCGTAACCTGCTAAACCCAGAAAACTTCTACTTCAGTTGGAAGTCTTCGGGCGGCTTCCAATTATTAACAGCTTCCACCTTGGAGGGATCGACTCAATTCTGGTCTTGGAAATTATATGCCCTAAAATGTAACTTTTTCTAACCAAAAGTCACACTTACTAAATTT